>OX422145.1:17747631-18255228 GCA_949129095.1 Volucella bombylans
GCGACCGATTCGTTGGACCCAATTTTCAACGACCCGGCCACACATTTCGGCCGAAACGGCCGCTATTTCGCGTTCAATGTTGGCTCTGAGCTCTTCCGACGTCGTCGGCGTGTTGGCATAAACCAATGACTTAACGTAGCCCCACAGAAAATAGTCAAGCGGCGTTAAATCGCACGAACGACTCGGCCAATCGACTGGCCCATTTCTTGAGATAACACGCTCACCATACTTACTCTTCAATAAATCGATTGTACCGTGTGCTGTGTGGCTTATGGCATCATCCTGTTGAAAGCACATGTCGTCCAAGTCCATATCTTCCAATTCGGGCCAAAAATAGTCGGTGATCATGGCGCAATAACGCTGACCATTCACAGTAACGTGACGATCGTTGTCGTCGACGAAAAAATATGTCCCAATAACGCCGCCGGCATGCAAACCGCACCAAACAGTTATTTTTTGTGGATCAAGTGGTGATTCATCAAGCACATGTGGATTTTCACCCGACCAATAACGCATATTTTGCTTATTGACGAACCCATTGAACCAAAAATGAGCTTCATCACTGAAGATGATTTTGCGATGAAATTCATCATCTTGGCGCATCTTCTCCAGAACCCAATCAGAGAACGTACGTCGCTTCAAATGGTCCATCGGCTTCAATTCTTGAGTCAGCTTGATATTGTATGGGTGTTGTGGCAACCTGTCAGCCAGGATGAGCTCTGAGCTGACACGCAGGTTTACGCTCTCGCCACTCATCGCTTCACTACATAGTGCTCTCCACACCCACGATGCGCCCTCTCGCTTGCCACTAATCCTCCACACAACTTCGGCTACGCGAGTTAGTCTGTTAAATAAATAAATATAAATAAAGAAGTTCTATCGGAATTACCACTTGTGTTTGTTATACTCTCTACTGTTTCAGCACCGGTCATTACATTGGCGGCGAGGTAAAACATGTGCAATTTTCTTCTATTTATCTATTTATTGTTTGAATTTTTAATTTAATGAGATTTGTTGTTGTATACTCAGAAAAAACAAAAAGAAAGAAAAGTGAGTGGATGAGCGAAAATAAGAAAGTTGATATTTGATAACAGACGTGAGTTATGCCAATTAAATTGGACTATAATCGCATCAAATTGCAGGGAAAAGGGGATTACATTTAATTGTAAACCATTGCCATTAAATTGCGAAGCTGAACATTAAATTGTTCTTCTTAAAAGAGAATAGAGAGGAGCAAGAGTAAATAAAGCATCACTCCGGCCAAAGGTCAAAGAAAAAAAAATTAATTAATTAAAGAAAAAAGATAAGAAATTAGAGATAAAATTGTGACACAGGCATTCCGGGAAAGAAGGGTAAGTGAATCGGTGATAAAACCGTTTCTTTGTAATACGATCGACAAATCTTTGATCCAATCAAAATGGGAGAGATGGTATCGGCCATTTTCCGATTATTTGGATTCCGAAGAGATTGCTGATGAAGTAAAGAAAAACAAGCTGCTCCACTTAGGAGGACCGCAGCTGCAGGAGGTAATTTTCAGCATCCCTAGCGCTTTGGTGGCTACTGGTGACGGAAATGTCATGGGCAAATCGCGGGCTGGACGGAAACTATGGCCCTACACCATTGTCGAGTGAGATCAATAACATCTTCTCTGCGCAAAAAGAGAAATATTCAAACCATAACAGAGAATGCCAGAGATGTGGGCGATTAGGTCAGTTTAGAGAGAGTAGTGGCTGCCCGGCCAGAAATGTCAAATGCAATAAGTGTGGGTCTGTGGGACATTTCGCCAGAAGATGTAGGACTAAAACAGATAAACGAAAGAATAATTTTGAAGACGGGTGGAGTTCGAAAAGAAAAAAGTTTGGACAGTCAAGTATAAGGTTTATAGACGAAGAAAAGGAAGTGAAAAAGGTGACCAAAGGGGAAAGGGATCGGGAACATGACTGCTTCGAAATAAGAGCTAGGCGAGTCATCAAGTGGGGAAATTATTTGCTCTGTTGGGGGCTGTAAGCTGGCGATGCTTATAGACTCAGGGTCACGAATCAAAAAGTCGAACGTAGACTAAAGGAGCCAGTTGAGGACGACATCATCGAACCTGTGTGCGGACCGACTTCATGGATCTCGCCTATTGTAATAGTGTTTAAGGAGAAAGCAGATTTTCGGTTATGCATCGTGACAAAGTGACAACGATTCTAGAGTTCCGATCGCCAAACACCAAGGAGGAAATGAGAAGCTTTTGGGGCTTGTGACATATCTAGGGAAGTTCATTCTGGATATGGCAGACGCTACGGAACCATTATGGAGTCTTCTTAAAAAAAAAACGTCCACTTTATGTTTGGCGAAAACAAGAGCAGTCGTTCCGGCGATTAAAGAATTCTCTTGCGAAAATTCCTACTCTTATTTAACTTATTTTAACTCCAAGAATCGCACTCGTCTAAAGAAGATTCCAACTCCTTCTCAGACTGCTGTAGAACAATCAACAACTCACGGCCTCTCACCTGGTGAAGGTAATGAAGACGTCGCAGATGATGCTCGGACCTAGGATTCTTCCATGAAGCTGAAGCTAAAACAAATCGGAGGGATGTGGCAACCTGTCAGCGAGGATGAGCTCTGAGCTGACACGCAGATTTACACTCTCGCCACTCATCGCTTCACTACATAGTGCTCTCCACACCCACGATGCGCCCTCTCGCTCGCCGCTAATCCTCCACACAACTTCAGCTTCAGCTTCAGCGTGGTAGTCTAAATAAATATAAATAAAGAAGTTCTATCGGAATTACCACTTGTGTTTGTTATACTCTCTACTGCTTCAGCACCGGTCATTACAGGTGTAAACCAAGATCCTTACGCAAAATACGCCATAATGTGGTCTGAGCGATGCCCAATTCTTGAGAACGCCGTGAAATTGACTGATTTGGATCGTTTGCTACGGACGCATGAACGGCAGCGATATTTTCGACACTTCGACCAACCCGTTGTCTTACTAACACGGCAACATCACACAACGAATATGTAGACTCAAATTTTTGCACTAAATTTGTTATTGCCTGTCTACTAGGGCGAGAATTATGACCGAAAATTGGAGTTAACGCTCTTAAAGTTGCAGTCACCGACTCCGAATTTCGGTAGAAAATTTTTATAATTTGCAGACGTTGTTCGTTCGTGTACTTTACCATGATGAAAATGTTGAGTTTACAATAAATTGACAGTGACAGTTTGATGTGTGAAGTGCCTATTGGAAAACCCTTTATTATCTTTTATTAAAAAACATTTAATTTAGGCATATACTGAGTTGCCAAGAAAGTAATTTGGTTTCTTTTTTTGTGTGGAACAAAACAAATGTTTTTGTTTTATACAAAGAAAAAACTTTAATCAATCATAACATATATTCTCCATTTTGTTCGATGCCATTATTCTAGAGACTTCATGGTTCTGTGCTTTGTGCATGATTCTAAGTGTACAAAACTGGACCAAGTGTGATTTCTGGCCAGCACCTTTAGTGAGAGTTTTACCAATCAAAGAGTATTGTACTCTTCGAAGTAAAAGAAAATCTGATATTGCAAGATTGGGGCTATATGGTGGATGTGACATTGCTTGCCAACCAGGGTTCAAAACTTTTTTACGAGTTACCAAATATACATATTTACATATATATAGTCTAGTCGCCATGGTCCAATACGATTCCCTTATAATTTACCAATTCCGGTCGTTTTTCTTTTACAGTTTCTTCCAGTTTCATTAGTTGTTGAGGGTAAAGATATGAATTTATAGTTTAGTCCCTTAAAGAAACAGCTCAAAATACACGATACACCTTTATAGTCCAACCAAATTGACAACATAACCTTCTTTTGATGCAGTACAATTTTCGATTTGGTTTGTCCCGATTCATCACGTTTATACCATGATTTTTTTCGATTGATGTTTTTGTAGATGATCCATTTTTTATAAGCAGTGGAGATTAGTTTAAAAAATTGATCAATTTCATTGCTTTTGAGATGCATATCGTAAATATTTATTCTTTGTGTTAAGTGAATCTCCTTCAATTCGTATGCGTCCAAGATGTTTTAAGTGATTTTCCATTACCAACCTTCAATTCATCCTCCCTGTAATGTTTTGTACAGTAATATGATGATCTGATTCAGTTATGAATTTGATTTTTTTATAATCAACTTCATTTGGTCATTTTTGAGTGAAAAATATCTAGGACGGAATTGCTTGGACCAATTCTGACACTTCACATATCCCTTCGTAAGCCTCAGCAGCTTTCTTGCCTTTACGGAAATAAAAAAAAAAATATGTCGAAAAGGTTCGCGCACCCCATGTTAAAATTAACACTGTACTAACGGGTGCATACAAAATTAAACAAGATGTGTTTTTAAAGATGACTTAAGCTTTGTTTACAGATTTGTGAAAAACGTCAAATCAAATGAGAACATAAAAGTACAGCACAGCTGGTTTTGACATTTTTCACAACTGTGTTCTACTTCGAAAGTAGGTGCAAGATATTGTGTTCCGAACAGATTGGAACAGCCTCACTGAACAAAGAGCAGAACAGATTCAGACAGAAATTTTTCTTACTGAACATTAAAGCTTGTACTTTTCTGTTCGGTAATTCTGGAACAGCATCACTGAACAAAGCTTTAAAGTGACACTATCATATACGAGGGGCGTTCAATATATTCTCGGTATCGATATGAAAAAAAAATGCGAATTCAATTTAAATTGTTTTTATTTTTCAATATAATCTCCCCTAACATCAATGCATTTGTTACATCTTCAGATAAGCTTTTTTAAACCCTCAAAAAAATAAATTTCCTCTTTCTCTGCAAAATACCCATTTATTGCCGACTTGAGTTCTTCATCATCCGAAAATCTTTTTCCACGAAGACATTTTTTCAAATCCGGAAACAGGAAATAATCACTAGGGCCAAGGTCTGGACTATAGGGTGGGTGTTGGATTTCTTCGAAACCACAATCTCACGCAGCAGCCTTGGAAACTCGCGCCGTGTGAACAGGAGCGTTGTCATGAAGAAGCAACGCACCCGCTGCGAGTTTACCCCGTCTTTTCTTTTTAATTTCCTCCCGCAAATTATGCAAAGTGGATGCAAAGGATGTGGCGTTGATGGTTTCACCTTTTTTTTTTGTACTCAATGAGCAAGATTCCCTTTGAGTCCCAAAAAACTGTGGCCATGAGCTTATCAAAAGAAAAAAAACTAATGACATTGACAAAAGTGCGAATTAACAAACATAACGCAATATATTTTTAAGAACCAAAATTACTTTCTTGCCAGCCCAATATAAAGCGCTTATCTATTATGCTTTCCAGCCAACCCAATTCAAAGACGTTCTTTATAACGGTTTATATAAAAAAAGAATAAATAATAATAATAAAATAACATAAAATAAAAATGTTTAAAGTCGTGTTATATACGAATATACGAGAACCGAGGCAATAAATAATAAATGTTAGATAACTCGAAAATGTATCTGTATAGCATATTAAAATGTCCGGTTTCAAACTGAAAATAACCGCTATTACAATATTTCGGACTGAAACAGCGCTTTGTTTTAAAGCCCTAGCAGAAAAACTTGTTTTTATACAATAATTAGATTCGATTTTTAGACTAAAATTTATTAATCAAATATTCCTATTCATGCATTTTTAATTCAAACACAAATTTTCATTAACTCAATGGGAAAATATTAGTGACATTTTATGGCTGAGTAATAAAAATAGTGTCAATTGCCATTTCAATAGATTTAATATTCAACAATTAAAACAGTGGGTGGGTGACCCTAACGTAAATACTGAAGTCAACATGATTTATAGGTATAACTCATATTGTAGCGTTGTGATTCTTATACTTGCCGAAAAAAACAAAAGTCTGAAAATAAGACAGAAACGCCGATTGAAAGTCCCATACACTGGTATAAATGCAAGGCACCAGGGTTCATTAGATCGAACTGCCCTAAGTGCAAGGACTTACCAAAGGGCCCATCGACAGTCTCATTTAATTGCATCAAAACAACATTGGGCAACGATTTGCCAACTATTCCCATTGCTTCACATGGTGAAACAGGAATAGCGTACATTGACACTGCTGCGCGTACAAGTGTTGCCTGTAGAAAACTGTTCGTGCATCTTCTGCGCAATGGCACCAAGTTCTGGAAAGTCGATGCAGACGTTACGCTTGCAGATGGGCACGCACGTCAACAATCATAATTGGAAACCGTTTACGACCTATCAAATTTATTGCACTACAAGAAGCCACAGACAACCGCACGCTGATAGGCATCGATTTTCTTGAGGAAAACGGAGTAGTACTAGACTTGGGACAACGAATTTGGTACTTTGCTGATCAAACCAAGAAGAAATTCGAGTTTTACGACACATCTCACACTACTATTTCCAAAAAACTTTCCTCTTTCGTACTGAGCAATGATATCGAAGGTCGTTCTACTAAGCAAAAGACTCAAGCACAGGCAATAAGCCAATTAGAAAAGAATGTAGTACCATGTATAACAGAATCTCCAACCAAGCGGATTAATGCTTTCCTAGCTTGGTTTAATCACCATGAACCAATTTCACCGCTCGCTGCCACACCGACGCGTATATCTAACACCAGTTCAAAACAAGTTTCAACTTTTTGTACTCCGCAAAAGAGAAAGATCACCGCTTGCGAAAAGCGTAAAGCTCAAGACAATAAATACTCTCCAGGCTTCATACAGCAAATGTCCCGCGATTCGCTGAGAGCAAGCGATGTATCACCAAAGAGCTTAAGTGACAACCTGTTTCCTCCGCTAATACGAGTTGAAGAAGATGTGTCCCTGGAGTCTTGGTTCTCAGAGATCCTGACGATTGATATTGAGTTACGTAGCAACAAGCCATATGAGTTAAACAGCCAAAAAAAAACAACAAGCTAATGACTCCAAACCATATCGCTTAAAAGCCGACTCCAGCAATTATGCCATCGGTGCAGTTCCGGTCCAGGGGGAGAGAGCTGAAGAGCACCCGATTGAATATGCGTCCAGACTTCTAACGGCAGCCGAACGCAACTATTCGACCACAGAGCGAGAAGCCCTTGCTGTAGAATGGACAGTAAACAAGTTTCGTGGCTATGTTAAAGCAGGTGAAGTCCCCCTGATGACTGATCATCAACATATCAAGTTGCATCCAAAGATGACCTCACTACTCCCTTGGGTGGTATGGCAACCCTTGAATGCACCACTCATAGTTGTAAACAACATTAACGGAAAATTCCCACGATGAAGTGGAGAGTATAAAATGAGCCGTCCAAGCAATGGACAGGCACTCAAGTTTGGTATTTCGCCTTGCGAAGTTCTACGAACGTCCACGGAAAAGTACCACACTTGCGGTTTGAGCAAAACTTTTGTTATATTTAATAATTTTGAAAATTATAATAAATTATAAATTTTAAAAAAAAACATTCTTTTGTTTACGTTTTATTTTAAACGTTTTACCTTTTCTTAGCTGCCTACTAAGCGTGTACTGCGGTTCTCGGACAGCATACGCGCGGTAGAGAGAAAAGCAAAGTGGCTTGTAGAAGGAGTTCTCCGAAGGAGAGTGGAGACCGAACGAGAGAGCGACAGCCGAGCTCTACAATATAAGATTTAACTATCAAAATGGAAAGAAATGAATAAAATAAATAAAAGGAGATAATAAAAATAATAACAATTTAGTAAATACACAATAAGTATTGTACTATAAAAGTCTTTCATTTCATTTCACCAGAATATCTGAGAAAAGGAATTCTATTTGTACCAAACTTTTTACTTGTTTTGTAACGCATTGGAAAGTGTTAATGATCTGATGGACTGTGCAAGTGTATTGAAAAAATGGCATGATACAATTATATAAGAATTACAAAAAGCTGTAGTATGAAAATAGTGTATGAAATTTACATTCAGAAGATTACCACGGAAATTTTAATTTCGATTAATCTAAAATTTGAATCTCCTGATCTGATAAAATACGTCCTCAATAGTTGTAATGACGTACTGGCTGAATTTTCGTCTCACGAAACAGTGGATAACTGGGATGTAAACGATTTTTTCTGCAAATTTTCCTTAAAATATGTTTTTGCAGTATTAGCAAGGTCTGAATTTTGCTAAGATAAGCTCCCCCTAGCATTAAATTCCAAATTTTAGTTTGAAATGAAAAAGTCCGTAGTGAATTATTTTCAAATGTTTTGTACAGCAAATATTTCGCAGGTAAAAAAAATATCTAACTTAGATCGAAAGTGTTGCCTCAAAAATTTCGTGTGATTAAAAAAAAAAACACATTCTGTAATTAATGATAAGTCCAAGATACTTAAATTCTTCTTTTTCAATTTGAAAACTATGGTTACAAGGGCATTATATAGTTTAAACCTTCCACACACGGGTGAGTGAAACCAAAACTCCGGTCCGAGACAACTTTGCGGCGACAAATTGAAAAATATCATTTTTGCTTTCGAGCTTATAATCAAGTTGTGCTGTGCAATAGATTCAGATCCCAGTTTATATCAGAAACTAGATTCAAGAACTAGATTCTGAACCATTAGCACACCTCGTCCGCAAATGCAGTGAGTATGCCTTTAAAATCTAAGCTAAAAAGTGAATTGATGTAAATTAAAAATAGCAGAGGCCCCAAAACAGAGCCTTGGAGAACACTCTGATTTAGATACTTATCCTAACTTCTGATATAAACCCTTTGGGTTCTATTTTGAACATAAGTTACAAACCAGCGGAACATGAAGCCTCGAAAACCAGCATTGTAAATTTTTTTGCTATCTGGATTAGTGAATATTTGTTAACGAACGCATAACAAGGCATCTTCAGTGGATTTACTTTTTTGAAATCCCAATTGCACAGAACTAATAAACTTAATTTTATTTAGAGCAAATCGTCTCCGCAGCCAGTCTTTTTAAATTTAAAATTATCATGTATAATTACGTGCCAATACACGTTAATAATAATAATAATACTAATCATAATAATTTTATTAAAAAATAAATTTTTTTTTTTTTAAATTTTGCCTATTGCTGGAAGAAGTGGTATAAGATTATAATTTTCTATATTATCAACTGAACCCTTTTTGAAAAGTGGTATTAAGCCCTTCAGGAAACTCCAGAAAATATGCTCAGTTTGAAGATATATACTAGACTATTAACTATGAAACAAGCGATTTTTTTTAAGCAGAAGGTTCGATATGCCATCGTGTTCACAATCATGTGAATTATTTATGGAAGCGGTTATAGGCTCAAAAGAAACATTTTGCAAAAAATCGGCTTTATTACTAATGGAAGTACTATGTGCACAAGACTTATGGTGGACTTTCGGTTGTAAATTCTCAGCTATTGTTGTAAAATAGTTATATGATATGATTTTCAGAAACTTCACTTTATAATTCAGTCCTAGAAGGTACGAAAATTTCTTACTGCGTCCTTGGTGAAATTTATTTATCTTGGTTCATCTTCCCAAAATATTTTTATACAGATGAAGTCCATTGGAATTCGATTTAAAACAATGCTATGCAAGAAAAAAAACTATCGGAAATGACATAAAACAATAAACTTAATTTCGGTTTATTTATTAAAAATAACAACTTTTACTTTCAAATACAATTTTCTGCAAAATAAATCTTAAGAGTAAAAGTGATATTTATTTTTTCATCCAAAATAATAGAGGAATAAAGCGAAAGGAACTATACGGCTTTCGCCCAATGTTCGATATGTGCACGTTCTTCACATTTGACAACGCCATCTTCAGCATCCTTCTTGAAACCGTTTTCTACTAAACTCTTAGCATCTCTTCAATACCTGCCTATTTCTAACAACAATTTGTTTTTCTCAATTCAATAAGCAAACATAAATTCATTTGGACTTATCGTCTGTTAGGAAATGGACATGCCAAATATGATTCTTTTTCTGAAAAAAAAAGAATGTGTTTTAGACAAGCCATGTAGTCCTTGGCCGAATTCAGTACCTCTTGTAAAACCTCCGATTTGTTCTTGGTCCAACGTGTCGAATGGAAATGATATTCCAGAAAAACGTGCGTTAAATTACTTTTTTTTACTTCACTCACACATGCATGTTTGTACAAAAATTACTTTCTGCATTTAATTGCCGATCGCGCATTGTATTCATTTCCTCAGTATAATTCTATACTTCGGCGAAGTAACATCATTACAAAATGAGTGCGGCTTTTAGAAAGCATTTTCAAAATGGCAGCAAAATATTTAAAAACATCAGAACCATTGTGAGAAAATGGATAAATAGGTATAAGTCGATGATGGCTCAGTTAGGCAAGCACATCCAATAAGGAAAATAAAGTAATTTGAAAATTGTTTCGGAAAAACCCCACAATTAGTCTGAGGAAATTTGCCCAGACCCGGGATTAAGGTGTCCACCAACACAATACGATGCCGTTTGGCAGAGTCTGGAATCAATCAATACTGACCCAAAAACATATGGAAGAGAGGCTAAGTTCATAAGTCATATTTACAGATGATTCATCTTTATTTGTCAATAATTATTGTAAGAAAGCCTAGACAAAAATAAATGAAAAGTTTCTGCAATGCACCGCAAAATATCCAGCAAGAGTTCATGTATATGGATGCTTCTCGACCAAAGAGTTCGGAAAGTTAATAGTATCTACACAAAACCTCGATGGTAAAATTATAAATGCATGGACCGAAGAATTACGACTGGGTTTTGAGAGAGGACGACGATCCAAAACATTGAAGTCGCCTCTGCATGCCATGGAAATATGAAAATGGTATACAGACGTTAGATTGGCCGCCCCAAAGTCCTGATACGAAGCCAATAGAAGATGCGTGGTCTGTAATGGAACAAAGTCTTAAGGGGAAAAAATAGATACGATTAAATAACTTCCGCGGGTCTTGAACCAAATTTAGAGAGGGCTAAGTGTAAAATATGCGCATAAATTACGTGAAATTTGCACTAGACGATGCCAAGAAATATTGATTGGACTTCCTACTAATACAATCCCGCAATACCTTTTGATATATATTTTAATAAAAAAATATGATTTAATAAAATTCTGGCATTTTTCATTTGTTTTGTAGACGCACGTTTTTGTTGAATTCAATACACTGTATGTATTCTATATATGATCGAGTGTTCCGGATAATGTGCAATACGCCTATTTCCCATTATATCACATTTTTTTACACCCTCTGGCATTCGTAACATTTTCCTATAATCCAATTTTTGAAACTATGGTAAGACAATGTTCCAAATACAGGACAGACGAACGAACAGGGCCAATTCGGCTTGACGTGTGAATAAAGTGAATAAAGGATCTGACTGGATGCGTTTTCAAAGTATCCATTCGTCTTGAACGATATTATGCCACCCAACATCAAAAAGTTACTGTAGTAGCTACCAAATATTACCCTCAAGGGTTTGGACGTGAAGCATACCAAAAAGCAGGACGAGTTTATGTTGAGGTGATCTTCGATAAGTTAATTTTAACTAATGCACAAATGATTTCAGAGTGTGTAGTTTTGTTGAGTATTACATTTCCTTTACCACGGAAATACCTGTTGGTTTCCAGTCGTCTAAGAGTCTGACCAGGACACGACATATTTGGGTTGTTAACAGTAGTAGTAGTACAACTGGGATTTTATTTCCGTATGATTAATATAAATATATATGTATATTCCTACAATATAATATAAATAAAGGTATAAACTCACAAAATTTTGCACTAGCTTTTGCCAGCAACCGGGGAGGGAATTTTAATTTTTAAAATTGTCTGTACTTTTATTATTTAATTTTAATTTTTCTTAATTAAAAAAAATTTAATTTGTAATATTCTAATTTGTTTTATTTTTGGTATTATTGAACATAAATAAATTACTGGCGGGACAGTACGCGGTAGATCTAGTCCAATCTCTCCCACTTTCTAGGTTGTTCGTCTTCTCATTTTAGACACCTACGACTTGGCCGAGAGCAAGAGAGAGACTTTTTCATAGTCAGAAGAATTCATTTCCAGGATTGGAACCTACAACCCCTTACTTAGCAGTTGACAGACTATCTTTCAATTTATTTCGAATGCAATTTTATAGAAAGTTTTATTCATTGGTGTCTGAGTTAAACAAGAAGAACGTTTACCAATTAACTCAAGTAACTTAAACCATCGTATTCTATCAACGTACTGGCTAAATCTAAGACTTAAAAGGACCTCGGGAAATGTAATTCATTTTCTTGCTTTTGTTTCAGTAGATATTAGTGTACATAGACGTCGCATATGATATATTATACTCTGCTTTGAATCGGGAACTTTATTTTTGTCTTTAACCCATTTCAGTCAGAGCTCTAGAGCTCCTTCCGACCATCTTGCTGATATTTTGAAGGAGACTTGTCTATTTAAGATTCGCCGGATTGAAAGTGTATTAATAACTTTTGGGAGTAGGATCAACTACTGCCTTTTTCCAATGCTCTGAGAAATGAGAATATCATGCCATTATTACCCAATCTTGTGTAAATGTCCGCTTCTAGTGGGAGATACCGAAGAACAATGTTCTTTACATTACCGGTTGATAGTGATCACTTTCCACGTTTCCTTCCATTGCTTAGTTTGCTCTCGTCAGTCATGAAATTACTCATCATGCCTTCGTAATTGAAATCGGTGAAACTGTTGTTCCCAAATCATTGCGAGGGTTAGAAACCATACTTTTCTTCAAAGTCTTTTGTTTTTTTTTTTTTTTATAATTAGCGCGCGCCCAAGGAGTTATACACTTAACATGTTAGCACACAGCAAACATGTCATGTTTCAGACTAATGACATCATGCGCCTTTTACACTTGCAGGAAAGTTTGTCTTATGGCCTTTTCCTTCTCCAGAGGATCTTCGATCATCATCAACACCTTATCTTGGATATATACCTCCTGTTAGCACTATTTGTTTGTTGTTTGCCGTTTTGATTCATCGTTAGACATATTTTATTTATTTGCGAGAACATACGAGTATTCGGGTTGCTGGTGTTTAAACCGCGAATTTTATTATTCCCATATGAAAGAAAGCTCTGTTCTTTTATTTGATTAATAATTGGATATTTTTAATCTACTTCTTCAGTTTCATGAGCTCTGAGTGGTCTGTGGACTGACTGTCTGTGAAAGTTTTTTATAGTTTGTTTTTTACAGGTTTTTTTGTACTGGTTTATAGCATCGATAGATTTGGAATACTAAATGTCTCTTCGTGGACCGTTGACACCGAGTTATCTTACTGTCCACAGTCTCGTATTATTGTCTCGTCAGATAGCTAAACGCACCTGTCATTCTTCTCGTTTGACAGATTAAATTGTTAATATTCTGTAGTTCTTAGTTTTTTTTTTTTTTTTTTTTTGTTTTTTTTTTTAATGAGCGCGCGCTCAAGGGGTTTGAGTACCCTTAAGGCGATTGTACACAGCGCGGGCAAAGGAAATTTAGGGAGGAAGAAAAAAGAGGTACCGATGTACATTGTTTTTAAATGTTTGCAAGTTATAACGACCAGGAAATACAGAGATCGGCAGAGCATTCCATAAGCGAGTTGTACGGCTTAGAAACGAATCACGATATTGTAGAGTACGTCCGAAAATGGGCTTGAGGGTATACTGATGAGCATTCATAGCGAGACGAGTGTTACGGTTGAAAGTTTGAATGGGCGGAATGCTACTGGCGATTTCAGTGGAGCACTGGTGGTGGAAATAGCGATAAAACAAAGTGAGACACGAGACATTTCGTCGGTGTTCGAGGGTGTCCATTGATTGACTGATATTAGTATCGTCAATAAGTTTTATCGCACGGTTTTGAATCCTATCTAGCAGGTGCAGAGATGTTTTAGGAGCACCTGACCAGATGTGGGAGTTGTACTCCAATTTTGGGCGGATGAATGCCTTATATATTGACGCCAGATCAGAGGGGGTAAAATATTTCTTACATCGCTTGAGGAAACCTAGACATTTCGCAGCATTTTAGGCGACATCAAATATGTGGTCATTCCAACGTAAGTTGTCATTGACACACATACCGAGAATGGAAAGTTTTTCGGTTTCGACGATGCAAGTGCCATTCATAGATAATGGCTGGGTGTTTAAATTTCGCTTTAAAGACAGCAGACAGCATTGTGTTTTGGAAGCATTAAATTCCACTCTGTTGATAGTTCCCCAATTGGTTATGCTGTTGATGTCGGAATTTAATGAGCTTAGCATACGCTGCCGTTCTCGTTCTACAGCCGAAGAACAGGGCCGTGAGTCCGGGAACGAATATGAAAAGCAGAGATTACTGTCATCAGCAAAGGAATATATTGGATTAGAAGTAGCAATCAAGAGATCATTAATGAAGATTAAAAAGAGCGTCGGAGACTGAACAGAGCCCTGGGGAACACCAGCATTTATTTTATGAATATCAGACTTAAAACCGTCCAAAACAACTTGAATTGAACGTTCCGAAAGATAATTTCTAATCCATTGAAGAAGAAAGTCGTCGATCCCAAATGCATGCATTTTCGACAAAAGAGCCTGCTGCCAAACTCTGTCAAATGCCTTAGAAATATCAAGTGCAACTATCTTGCTTTCGCCAGATTGATGTACGCTTTGGTTCCACTTTTCGGTGAGATATGCCATCAAATCACCAGTGGACCTGTTGCTACGAAAACCGTACTGCCGGTCATTGAGAAGTTTTCGTGTTTCGAGATATTTCATGAGCTGAAGATTTATCAGCGTTTCCACGACTTTGGAAAGAAGGGACGTGAGTGCAATGGGTCTGTAGGAGGAGAGAGAAGATAATTCGCCTTTTTTAGGGACGGGCTGGACAAATGCTTATTTCCATCTGCTCGGGAAGAGTCCTAAAGTGTAGGATTGATGAAAAAGCTTACGCAGTGGTTTTGCCAGCGAGGAAGAACACCTCTTTAGAAGAAGGGGAGATATACCATCTGGACCAGCGGATTTATGTATGTTGAGATCTTTAAGTACTCTTGCTACTACACGAATGCGAAAGTAGATTCTTCCCATTGAAGATTCGACGCACTCAAGTGTAGGTGGAGACAAAGCACAATCTGGGAGTGTTGAGCTGGCCGCAAAGTGTGCAGCAAGCAGATCGGCCTTATCCAAAGAGCTGACAGCTGGAATGTCATTGTAAATGAGCGTTGTGATGGAGGATGAGGCGGAATTTCTAATGTTTTTGACGAACGACCAAAAATTTGTACTGCCTTTTGGACATTGCAGTATTTTTTGCCTCAGTTTTTGGTCGTATAGGAATTTCACACGCTTAAAAAAGGCGTTGCAGTCATTTCTGGCTCGTTTGAACTTTTTTCGGTTTTCCTCTGTCGGGTTGGTCTTGTAGGACCGAAATAACATTTCTCTAACCCTGACGGCCTCTTTACAGCTCGAGTCGTACCATGCCTTTTCTTTTGGTTTGATACTCTTCATCCGATGAGGAATAAAGGATCTCATTCCAAAGAGAATGGTGTCTGTAATCATATCAGCAGCGGCATCCACGTCGTTATCGAGGAAGCATAACGACCAGTTAAAATTCCTAAAGAAGCTGTTAAGATCGCTCCAGTTGGCTTTCTCGTATTGCGATACGGTTCTTTTAGGAATTTTTTCTCTAACTGTGTGGTCGGTGTACGAGAAATTAGCTGATATGACACAATGGTCCGACGAGCCTAGAGGGGAGAGCACATCAATGGTGTACTTATCAGGGTGAGAAGTTAAAAACAAGTCCAGGGTGTTGGCGGTATTCGCGTGGGCTCATTTACAAGCTGCGTTAGGTTGTTTTCCGCAGCGAAAATCTCAACACACCGTCCTTCGGGTGTTGTCTGTCCATAATGTCGAAGCCAGTTTCCGCTGCTGCTGCTCTGATTTATTCATCTTGGTTGTGGTAATTTTATATGCTTTTAAGCCTGCCCTATTTGCTCATGTTGTTTTTGTTGTTGGCGATCTGTATCAGACTCTTTTGAAGTAGGATGATACAAATTCAAATAAAGTGTAGCACGTTTTCCTTCACTTGTCAGTGCATGTAAGGTTTTGGTCTAGTCTCTGCGTTGAAAGCGGAGCAGTTAGCTCAATATCATTGATAGTTTTCCCACGTCTACTATTAATAACTAAGAGGCAAACTCTTTTATCTTCTTCTTGAGATGGTTTTCAAAGAATATCGGAGGTGCTATTACTACTTCTAGGTACTTAAATTCAACCACAATCCGTCTGGTACCTTTCGTGTCTGTTCAGGTACACTATTACCTTGGATTTACTTTTTAAGGTTCTACAAACTGTAATATTGGTGGTAATCCGCGTAATATTCGTAGTTTCCACCATGTCGTCTATTTCTATTCTATCGTCTATTTCGCGAACTTTATTCTTTCGGGTAGATACAAAAATTGAAAATAATAATGGGCATTAGAGACATGCCTGTTTAACATCCATGTTGTACTCATACTTGTTTCAAAGTCTATCTTCATGAATAATTTCAATCACATTCGATGATACCTCCACATTACTCAATTTATAGAGTACAGCCGTCCTGACAATTGAGTTAAAGGATATTTTAAAATGGACAAAAAAGGATTGAGAGTTGTTTCCCTTTGTCCAAGCTAACCAGTCCGAGTAAAATTGGCTCTCAGAATTGATAGAATTATTAATTGGAGTGGTATGAATTAAGTCAAAACAGTTTTGCCAAATTCGAAATATGTATATCAATATGTACATATGTAGATTACGTGTAACTGAACTTCAAAAATTTGGGAAACAATTAAAATTGAAGGTTTTTCCTGTATGATATTTCAAAAAATCATAACTTTGGCTCTGTTCATCAGAATTTATTTTTTTAATTACACCTTCGAATAATATAACTTATCTCATTGTTTTCTTTTCGGAGATATTGCGGCGAATTCATGATGGTACGAAAGGAAACAATTAAACAATTTGTTGTAATAGGGATTTTATCGTCGTAACGTTTTTTTTTTGGAAAGGTCAAAAATAAAAGTTGTAATAAAAAGTTAAATCGTTGTTTTAAATCGTTTTTATTTAGATGATTTTTTTTCCCTTGTGAAAATGCTCACAAGACTAACATTTTGGTGCCGAAACGCGAGACTCTTTAGATTCAAATAAAAACCACATCATAGGTATGTATAATTTAAAAAAAAAAAAGAACTTAACACTCAAGTGGGTATGACTACACTTAAAATGCCTGAGCACGTGTTAAGTTTTTTAGGAAAATGCGACAGAGAGAGAGAGAAAAATTTTTGGGCTCAGTGGCATCCAATATTTAATGGGGAGACTAAATTATTAGTGTAATTGGGACTTGTTGTTGTATTATAGGCAACCATTCGTCTTACGTGAATTAAGTTGCCTGAAAAAAAGAATGTCTTTCGTTCACAATCTCACGAAAATTTTAAAAATATTTTTACATCTGAAACGATTGTGTTGCTGAAATTGGTAAATTCACAAAAAGTGCTTATCCAAATATAATTTCTTGCAGTGCATCGTGAAATTCGAACTCTCGCTTCAAAGAGAAAGCTTTCGTGGACGGTGACCTTCGATCACACCATGAGACAAAAATTGCCGCATGAGCAGTGACGTATTAACGCAATCAAAGCTTTTACATAGCCACGTAAGCAGTTTTAACACAAAAGAGCTTGAGGATCGCAGCCACCAACATCGGCTCCGCTCAGCACCGTCCAAGCTTTCAAATCATCGTGTGGACTGTATAACAGGCAACCATCAACATTGTAGATAAGCATTAAGCTTTATACATAAGTTTTTATGCATGTTGATTAATTTCGTGTTGCTGGAGATTGGGTTCTGATACATTGAGGTAGGCTAGTTATTGCTATACGTATTGGTGCGAGGATGGATGGATTTGAAACTTGTTGCACAAGTCTAGTTTTTGGGATTTAGTATAATTTTCATTGGAGCTTATCGTTGTTGCTAAGGATATCAATTAAATTGTTGCTGATTCCTCTCTTTTAAAAACTACCTTTTTTATTCTTACCCCAATTAAATTCGCTCTCGATCTCCGGTTGGATAATTAGTTTTCATTTGAAAATGGGAAACGACAAGAAATCCGCAGTTGGTAAAGCTGATTGCCAAGGAGGTCCATCAACCAAAATTGACTTGCCAGACCAAAGCAAAGTTGATTCGCAGGGCGATATAAAGAATTTGTCCGAACTTAAGGTTTTGCGATCGAATACAAAGAGAGGCCTAACTCGCGCAAAGAAACTTATTTCAACGAAGGGTGATAAGTTGACGGCCACTGAATTGGAAAGCAGATTAGGAATACTTCAGTCCTATTTTAAGCAGATAATGCAGGTTCAAATGTCGATCGAGAGGTGTGAAGTAGCAGAGCGCAAATGATAGTTTTCGGGATGAGGTTGAGGAAATATATGTGAACACAAAATCGGTCATATCAAATCTACCGTCTGAGCATAAAGCTAATAGCACCGGCGGTGCAGACCAGTTGAATGCAACTCAGTATCCCCAACGTCAACCTCTTTATTCGAAGTTAGAAACAGTTAGACTTCCTTCCTACATTTTCTGGAAAATTTTCCGAATATCCTAACTTCATGGGATTGGTCCTTAATTTGGTCGATAAGGAAGATATAGATAACCTTCAAAAGTTGAATTATCTCCGTCGTTGTTTGTCAGGGGCAGCGGCGTTGAGTGCTATCAAGGAGTTCGATATGATGGGTGCTAACTACAGAAAGGCATTAGACAGATTGAAACAACGCTTTGACAACAAAAATCTGATCTTTCCGGAACACATAAATTCGTTAATGAGAATTCAGAAAGTTACAAGGGTCTCTGCTCTTTCGTTGATGCATTTAGAGGACAGGTTTGATACACATCTCACAGCTATGTTGTCGATAGGAACTCACGAGGATATTTGCAACGCGATTCTGATTTCGTCAGCTTTGGACCGTATAGATGCAGATACAAAGGCGAAATGGCAGGATTGGATCGACTACAGTCAGTTGCCAAGTTGGGAGGATCCTCGACCGTCGTTGCACCATTTTTTAGAAGCAAAGGAATCGCAATCAGCTTCGGAAACTTTTCAAAAATGTTATAAAGATGACAATCAACTACGTTTTCGAAATGAAAAGAAGTCGGAGAAAGTTCAGAGGTCCTTTAAAGGTGCTTCCTTGACAGTGCAATGCACCCAATGTGAGTACTGTCGATCGGAAAAACATGATATCAGTCATGTACCGATTTTCAGAATTTTCGCGTAGCTAGGAGGTTCCATGAGGTGAAAAATTTGGTTTTGTGTATCAACTGTCTTGAAAAAGGCCATTCCGTTCGTCGATGTTCTAAGGGGAAATGTGCGATATGTTCTTTACCTCATGACCAACTGTTGCATAGATTCACCGTTGACAGCGTTGGTCAGCACGAGACAACCTAGGTGCCAGGACCAAGCAGTTCAATTTTGGTTGGAAGGTCTGATAACCAGGTTGTGCTAGCAACTACGGTTGTTTTGATAAAGGATCGTTATGGGATCTATCAGCCAGTCCGCGCACTGCTCGATTCAGCATCGCAGTTAAATTTCATTTCGGAACATATGGCCCAAAAATTGAAATTGTCCAAAATCAAAACAGACATAAGAATGGGATAGGAAGCGGGATACGAAGCGACGTTACAAATATTCGAAACATCATGAAGGCAATTTGCAAATCTAGGATTTCAGATTTCAAAACAGAGCTGGAGCTTTTAATCATTAAAAACATAACCAATCCTCAGCCGAGTAGATCCTTCGAAGCAAATTGTTTAAAGATTCCAGACAATATTGATTTAGCTGACCCTAAGTTCAATGAAGCTTCAAAAGTATATTTGTTGATAGGCGCAGAGAGCATTTCTTTGAACTATTAGTGATAGGTCAGATCAAATTGGAAGACAAGCTGACAATCCAGAAAACACTCTTTGGATGGGTTGTGTCTGGGAGACAGGAGCTAAACGCTTCCCAGAAAGCAGCCGTGTGTTTAGTTGGGCGGCACGAAGTACAGGATGACTTGCGCCTCTATGAGCTTGTAGAACGATTCTGGGAGGCAGAAAATGTCAATATGGAAAACAAGTTTCTTACGTCAGAAGAGGAAAAATGTGAAAGTCATTTTATAAGGACAGTTAAGAAAGACGAACACTGTCGATTTATCGTCCGATTCCCTTATAAAACAGATCGTTCTAAGTTGAGCGAATCCTACGAAATGGCGAAGAAGAGGTTTTTGGCATTAGAAAGACGACTCGATAAGAATCCATCGATAAAAAGGCAATATATAGATTTCATGGAGGAGTATGAGACTCTACGTCATATGAAGGAAGTAAGCTCGAAGAGTTCCAAGCATATGAAATATTTTTGCCCCCATCATTGCGACCAAATTCCACCACTACGAAACTGAGAGTAGTGTTCGATTGCAGTGCTCGAACTTCGTCGGGCGTGTCTTTAAAGGACATCTTGTTGAAAGGACCCACCACACAAGAGGAACTCTACTCCATAATGCTCCGATTTCGATGTTATAAATATGCTCTGACTGCAGACATATCGAAAATGTACCGCCAAATCCTCGTTGATGTGGAAGACCGGAAGCTTCAATTTGTGCTCTGGAGATCCAATGCAACTGATGACTTAAAGGTATACCAGTTAGGTACGGTAACCTATGGTACTACCTCTGCACCGTATCAGTCTACTCGCTGTTAGAAAGTGTTGGCTGAGGAAGGATCGTTGAAATTTTCGTTGGGCGCAACTTTGCTTCACTCAGAGTGATTCGAGGTACTCGTATAATACACAGTATTTTTTTCTGTGCTTGAAACTCTACAACAGCCAATTACACAAATGAAAAACTGACTTGCCATGGGCAGGATTCGAACCTGGACCCTCCGAGGGAGAAGCGATTGCTAGTACCACTACACCACGGCCAAAGAAAAATGATTTTTCGGTGATTAATAAGGAAGTACCTGGAAAGCGTAAAGGTGGAGTCAGTACTTGTTTCTAGGAGTGTGTCCCCAAATTTCGCGGAAACCATGTCGCATTTTTACTATAGTTTTACAATTCATGAGAAACTTGCGGAAATCTCAATGGAATGGAGAGATCTTTTTGGAAGAAAATCGAGAATTTGATTTACGCGGCAGAACAATTGCCAAATGAAACTGGACTTGCACTGCTAAGGAACCGAACGAAGCCCAAATAAAGATTATTTGGCACATCAAGCAGGAGAGCTGTTCAGAAGAGTTACGTCAGTTGGAGAAGGGAAACATGATCAGCCTTTCGAGCTATGTCAAAAATTAAATGCCTTCATTGACAAAGGCTCTTTAAAACTCCTCCGAATTGGTGGGCGTCTGCAGACATTCCCTACATCGCAAAACGTCCTATCCGTCCTAAATCCCATCCTTTTGTAAAAATTCTTTTTTTTTTATTTACATTGGAAAAACCACCATTCCGGTCCATAATCACTAGTGGGCATTGTGAGACAACGCCTTTGGGTTATAGATGCGCGTAGGTTTGCGAAGAAGTCTGTAAATAGCTGCTTGCATTGCTTCAAATACAAACCGAAATTGATGAGCTAAATCATGGGTGAACTACTTGCAGGCAGAGTGCAATCAGCAAGGCCGTTCCAAAAAACTGGTGTTGACTTCTTGACCACTTGACCACTTTTGTGCTTGACATTCAAACTTGTGGCAGATGTTGAAGTCGCGCTAAACTCCAGGCCGATGGGTGCCATGGTCAGTGATCAGTCTATTTTTACACCAGGGCATTTCGTAATAGGGAGCCCGCCCGCCCCCTTAATGCGATAGCAGAAGCTCTTATCACGGATTGTAAGACGTCCTCGTTGAGCAGATGGCGGAGGTTGACACTTCTCAAGCAGCAGTTTTGGAACCCATGGTCGAAGGAGTATCTCCTGGGGCTGCAGAAGCGATATAAATGGTAAACGTTGTCAGTAGATACTTCGGTCGGTACGCCTGTCTTGGTATGGGGTGACAAGACTCCACAACAGTGGTTTTTGGGTCGAATATGCAAACTTATTCGATCATCTGATCGAGTAAACAGCATAAATCTTAATTCAAAAAAATCGAAATGCATGCTATTATCCGAAAATAGTATAGATGCGAATGGCTTTTCTAATATCTATATAGGAAATGAACAAATTGAATTCGTTAATAAAGCCAAACATCGCGGCATTTGGTCACTTACGTTGTGATCTCCAAGTCAAAACAGTTATAGGAAAAACAAGATTAATGTAAGTTAAATCTCTTATTATTCCAATTTTATCTTTTGGGCGCAAAATGTCTTTGTGCTGAATCAAAAATAAAACTTGATTTTGCATTTAATAATGTCACTCGCCATAGACACAGGTTTGAAGCGTCAAGATCACACATACAAACTAACACTGGATTATTGAACAATAAAATATTTGCACAAAATCATCATCAGCAAAGCTTCTGAAAATTTGTATAACATACTTTCTCAAATTCATCCCGCAATTTAACAATAATTTCACCGCGCACTACTTGCATTACTACTGAAAGACAATTTTGTGTTCCTCTTGGCATACGTAGACTCTGTTTTGTTGATAGTTTTAATGTTTTCCTCTTTTCATGCTTCATGTGAACTTCTTCATCGTAACTTAGGTCTTATGTTATATGATAATTTTATATTGTATATTCTTAGTTAACTTGTCTTTTTATTTACTCTCCTTCTGTAATTATTTTTCATAAAATCCTTTACCTATAATTATATTTACGTCATTATAGATACTTCAAAGTAATCTTGGGAAATATTTTTTTTATTAAATCAATAAATATGTTAAATCCTAGTCGCAATTGTGAGGTTGTTGAAGCAGACATACCTTTTGCAACGTTCAATTTCAAATTTCAAAAAATATTGATTGTAGTTCATGGTAACTTTTCTATGATTTTTATCAATAAATAATTCAATGTTACAAAAAGTAATAACACAATTTTCAAAAGAATGTGGAGGAGACAAAGATATATATATAAGATATAAAATCTAATTAAAATCCTTGTCTAGACAAAAAGTTCACAGCTGATGCAATCCTAGCCGGTATTCGGTGTGAATACTTCAATGAGCTTTTGAATCTTTTTATCGAAAACTCTGTAAAACACAGAGCTTTTCAGCATAAGTTCCACGTCAATGAGTGGGCAATATGCGTGGTAACATGTTGATCGCACCCTATCGGCTTCCTCCAAGTGCTCTACCTGAAATTTTTGCGAAACAAATTATCAGAAGAAGTTCCCGCACACTATGGCCGTGGGTGTCAATGCCTCAAGTGGTAGGAAATTGGCTTCCAAATCGGAAAGTTCGGTGTTCGAATCACAATCGCGCCCGAAAGACAGATTTTTTCGGTTAACTAAAAACAAAGTAACATGAGTAGTTGACTAGAAAACAACAAGGCAACTAGCAGTAACGATTTAGTCTCCCCATTAAATGTTGAATTCCACCCATTGTGCGAAATAACCACTGAGCCCAAACAGCTTTGTTTCCCCTTTCTATTCCATTTCCCCAGAAAAATATGCTGAGGCATTATAAGTTCCTTTTACAAAAAAAAAGAGAGAGTGATTAGATCGCGTGTATGTAAATTTTTGGATAGAGCGCGATGGGCCAATTCTGGGACCTCCAAGGCCTCTCGATTTGACCCCAATGGAGTTTGATTTATGGCGACAGATGAAGGACTTTGTTCACCCTTCAGAAATAAAAATATTGGATAGGATTGACGAGGCAATTGCGAAAGTCCGAGAACAATTGGAAAGAATAGACATTGTTAGACCCTTTCAAAGACGAAAGGTTTGGCAATAATTTCCACTTTGTACAATTGATATGATACAAGGTTTGATGACAAAAATACAAATACAAATGTTCACTCAATATTTAAATTTTTTTTACAAAAAATTTTTTAACAGTTTTTAATTTTATGTTTTAACTGTTTCAATAAGTTGGGTCGAAATTGAGATGAAATTACCCGGCGTTTTTTTTACGTAAATATGTACTAGGTACACGTTCGATAACTTTTGACACATTAATTTTAAGGCAACGCCTACTTTTAGAGAGAAAAGGACAACCAACATGCATGCATTGAGAATTAGCTGCCTTTGTGGGGAGAATTCAGTTGGATTTGGTCAGTCGAAACGGGCTGAAGAAACACAATCAGGAAACTTGGCAAACTTTAAATAATTTGTTAGCCACCATCCACTATTTATAAATTGAATGTCCCTTGTAAACGTGAAGTAAATACACATAATAAAATAAAAGGATAAATAAGAAATTTATTATTTTTCAGCCGACGCCAACATTACAGGTTATCCTGATTTCGTTCGTCTATCTCTTTTGTCGAACGCGAATTCTTAGCCGCCACGCTAACGATCTCAACAGCCAAGCTCTCAAGCAAGCGTGGATATAGAGACGCCTCAGAAAGTTTATATGAAAGCGGAAGTAAGGAAGTAGTAAAAGAAACAGCGATGGAACTACATGCGCTTACGACAATTCATCACAGTCTAAATGAACTTCGCACGTCTGTGCAGTAACTAATAAATAGTGCAAGTGAAAGTCGAAAGAACATCGGAAGATTAAATATGAAATTCCAGGCAAGTAGTGAATCTGGTGTTATTGCCGCCACCGGTTCTACAGCTAATGTCAACGCCGCAGAATCTTTGCAAGATCCTCGAGATATCTCAGCATTTTTCGGAATAAAGCACACACTTTCCGGTGCAACAAATTATCCACCGACTGCCGTACTAAAACTTCACGATCTTCCAGCAATTTCGGGAAATGTGGAACAATGGCCGTCATTTTTAGCCAGCTAAAGGGATTCCATAGAAGATTTTAAAGACAATAATCGTCAAAATTTGCAGGGACTCCAGAAGTGTTTAGTCCGACCAGCCCGAGAAGCTGTTGCTTGGGACATAATCAACGACTTAAATTTTCGTTTTGGGCGACCAGATTTAACAGAGTCCAAAAATTCCCAGCCATAACCGAAGACAAAGTAGAACAGCTTCTTACCTTCTCTACACAGGTACGTAACGTCATTGCCCTACTGGAAAGTTTAAACAACGAAAATAATCTCACAAATTCTTCCACTTGGGCTGAGTTGTTCCTGAAATTACCGCAGACAAGCAGTACGAGTGGGTAAAGCATTCATTAACCATCAAACCATCTCCAAATGGTTATGTCAACTTGCAAGGACTGTGTGCCTGATGACACCAGCATCAACTTTGAAAAAGGGTCCTGTAACAGCAATACCATAGTCTCAGCCACCATGTATTTTGCACATAAACAGAAACACTAGATGCACAAGAATCTCTTTCTGTTGAAGAGCGTTGGCAAAAAGTCAAATCACAACACTTACATATGTTTCTCAAGTCTATGTGAAATGTTGAAATATATTTACAAAGGATACGCCAGAAAACTGCAGCAGTGGGTAATCGAGGACACGAGTAAGCTAGTCTGGGACCTACCACATTTTGCTGTGTAAAGCCCGCATAAACCCGAAAAACTTGGAATAGTTTTTGACGCTGTAGACGCAGTCGATAGGAACAATCTTAACTCTGCTCTGCTCAAAGGACGTGAGCAAGCCAATACATTAAAGAGCATTTTCTTCAGGTTCCGGGAAATGGTTTCCGAAATAAGAATTTTTCCAAATGACCAGCAAGCGCAAACAGTTCATCAGAACTTTCAACAGCAATATTCCGAAGCCGCTGCAGCGATCTTTAACGAATATTATGTTGATGATTACGGCGCAAGCTTTCAAAGCGAATAAGAAGCCATTATGTTCAGCAAAGACGTGCTTTCTATTTCGGAAACTTTACATAGAACTCCCCTAACCTGCAGTCAACCATGACTGAAGAAACCACAAAGGCTGGCAACCACAGAAAGGATACGCGGGATGTTTTGGAACAATGCTGCTGATAGTTTCGAATTCAGAACAAAATCCCATCGTGTTTCAAAAAAGTTTTCGATGGACTCCTAGTAGAATTTCTGTTATACCATATTTCAAAATGTTGGTTCGTGACACTTGAATGAACAAGTGGCACAGGCTGGGATGATCTGCTAACAACCGACATCAACAAGAAATGACAAGCATGGTGGAAAGAGTTCCGAGAAATCAAGATGTTTCAGGTAAAGCGCTGTTATTCGTTGCACTTGTTTCAAGCAAGCACCATCGAGTTAGACGTCTTTATGAACGCAAGTCAAATCACCTTTGTTCGTTACTTCAAAGTCATCTATTCCCAAGGAATTGACGTTGTTTTTGTTTGCGGAAAAACAGGTGGAGAACCCAAAAGTTAATGTATGTTTCCAGATTGGAGTTACAATACCAGCTGCCGTGCTGGGTAAACGACTCAACAAAGTGAAGGCTCACAATCATAACATCAAATTTTCTCATACTATAATACCTTCTGGATGAGTTCAAAAACACTATTATATTGGATTAACTTAACTGGTCGGAAATTCCGTGCAGTATTGCGGAAATTTTGTCAACATCACAACCATCTCAATGGCGAAGAACAGTGCATACGCAGTCACTCGTGCAAAGGGTACTCTAAGACTTAAAATAGATAGCATTTGGCTTTCGGGTCCAGATTTCCTTCAGCATCCAGAAGAGCACTGGTCAGCTTTAATAGTCAATCTGCTACTAGAGGAGGAAGAAGTCGAAGTTAAATAGTGCTTATTGATTTAGTTGCAAAAAGGTAATTACTTAAATTTTAATCGGTTTTCATTTTATTCGAACTTAAGAAGAGAACCAGGGTCTATTTTCTGCGTGCCGCCAAAATATTTCGGGATCAAGGAAAGATTTCTTTAGAGTATAAAACCAACAATTTCCTAACTTTATCTGCAATCAATAGCAATGAAAACCACATATGCGCGATGGTGCAACAGGACCAGCCGATTTGCAAACGCAGACCGGTATATTCCCTTACACCCTACTTAGCCGAACAAAGCCTTTTGAAGGTTCAAGGTCGTGCTGATGAAGCCCGCTACCTACCACTCAAGCTAAACGCCCAATTTCGTTGCCACAAAAGTATCGTTTCTGAGTTCATAATGCAACACTACCAAAGAAATTTTATCATCAACACTTAGCGGCCATCCTAAACGAAACCGTTTTGTATCCACATGCCAGGACACTTCTAAATTCCCTACAACATAGTTGTATGGAATACAAGAAAGAAAGTTTAACTCCATATGTACGTAAATTTACATATACTGGAGTCGACTTATTTGGCCCTCTTAATATTGCTGCTGGCCGAGGACGAGAAAAGAGACGGGGCATCATCTTTACCTGCCTAACGGTAAAGGCAGCTCACCTAGAACTGGCTGAAAATCTTCATCAACCGAAGAGGTACACCAATAAATAACCAGAAGCGATAATGGCACACACTTTATCGGTGCCCAACGCGAGCTTAAGGAACAGTTGGTCGATGCTGACCGCATCCATGATGAAACCGCATACCAAAATATCGAGTGGGTATTTAATTGTCCTTCCAACCCAGCTCAGAAGGATGCTGGGAACGCCTCGTTATAATAATAAAATAGGATTATTCAGGAAAAAGCACCTAAAGTCGAAACATTAAGAAGTGTTATGATTGAGCCAGAGAATATTATTAACTCACTCCGGCTTACAGATATGAGCATACCAGTAGCCATGGTAAATGATTTTCTGTTAGGGTGCGTTAACACAACATAAACGCCGCATCCCATAAACCAGAAGCTATGCCTAAAAAAAGAATGGAGAATAACAGCAACTGAAAAATCGCCTGTGGAAGCGGTGGACCGTAGAATACTTACCTCGCCCTAAATGGTAAGATAAGGTACGCCCGTTATAAGTCAATGAGACTTACTTTTAACAATTGAAGTACTCATAATTACGAGTTCAACGATACCCCATTCGTTACCATACACGCATAAATTAAACACAAGTTATTTTCAATAGGAGTCAAAGAAGGCAGTTTAAGGCGTTGCTTAAAACCTCTGTATCTCGGAGGGGATGCATCCCCACCATCCCACCCCTCCGCGCAACCATTCGGTTTCATTTTTAAATATGTCAAGGAATCCCCTCTTAAAGTTTTCAACACATTATTCGAAACGTCTTGTATGAATGAATATGAAAATATTGAAACCTCACGTTTCACGTTTCACCAAATAAATGCTGGTGTGCCCCAGGGCTCTGTTCTGTCGCCAACACTCTTTTTAATTTTCACTAATGATCTCTTGTCTGTTACTTCTAATCCAATATATTCCTTTGCTGATGACGGTACTCTCTGCTTTTCATATTCGTTTCCGGACTCACGGCCCTGCTCTTCGGCTGTGGAACGAGAACGACAGCGTATGCTAAGCTCATTAAATTCCGATATCAACAGCATAACCAATTGGGGAACTACGAGTATCAACAGAGTGGAATTTAATGCTTCCAAAACACAATGCTGTCTGCTGTCGTTAAAGCGAAATTTAAACATCCAGCCATTATCCATGAATGGCACTTGCATCGTCGAAACCGAAAAACTTTCCATTCTCGGTATGTGTGTCATTGACAACTTACGTTGGAATGACCAAATATTTTATGTCGCCAAAAATGCTGCGAAATGTCCTAGGTTTCCTCAAGCGATGTAAGAAATATTTTACCCCCTCTGATCTGGCCTCAATATATAAGGCATTCATCCGCCCAAAATTGGAGTACAACGCCCACATCTGGTCAGGTGCTCCTAAAACATCTCTGCACCTGCTAGATAGGATTCAAAACCGTGCGATAAAACTTACTGATGATACTAATATCAGTCAATCAATGAACACCCTCGAACACCGACGAAATGTCTCGTGTCTGACTTTGTTTTATCGCTATTTCCACCACCAGTGCTCCACTGAAATCGCCAGTATCATTCCGCCCATTCAAATTTTCAACCGTAACACCCGTCTCGCTATGAATGCTCATCAGTATACCCTCAAGCCCATTTTCGGGCGTACTCTAAAATATCGTGATTCGTTCCTGAGCCGTACAACTCGCTTATGGAATGCCCTGCCGATCTCTGTATTTCCTGGTCGTTATAACTTGCAAACATTTAAAAACAATGTACATCGGTACCTCTCTTTTCTTCCTCCCTAAATTTTCTTTGCCCGCGCGCTGATTAATAACAAAAAAAGTCGCGCGATTTTTTTTTAACACAGTCTAACAAATCGATCTCAGTGTGATCGCAGTAGAGTGTATGTGCGCAAAGACCGGTAGTTGGATCGATACTCTCTTATATAACAATAATGTTAGAACTAGGTTAATTAAACCTTGTTATTTATGATTTCCCTACAAAGTCAACACATACAAAATATTTAAAAAAAACATCACCAAGCGTAAAGAAGAAGCTTCAATCCATTCCCAATTAAAAACACACTGGCGAGAGCAGATATACCAACAGTTGGGAAATGTAATGCTAGAATCGCAACCAATCTCCTAGATAAATTTGTTTTCCAAACTTATTCCGCAACAATTCAAAAATTACATCTTAAAAGCCCTAACCAACAAACGTGTTAAACGTATAACCTCAGTGTTCCAGTAAATTCCAGTACATCTCCACGATTTTCAAAAAGACAGCACACATAAAAGTCAGTTTAGACACTTCTGGAAATACGGCTTCTGCACCTGTATCCATTATCCCTATTAAAAAATTGCTATATTTTACTTCAGTGTAACAGCTGAAGAGGTAGCTATACTGGATGGTCTCTCTGTGATACACCCCAAATATGACCAAATGCTTGTGTCAAAAATCCGTGACACCTTTGTTTAAAAAAAATGTAAAACTAAAAACATGGGGATTTTTAAATATTACACTTATAGCCGAATCGATCTGAGCAGAATGGTACGGCAAATAATTCAATATCAACAATCGAAGATTGAATGCTTTATACACATTATCGCACCACATTTAAACTTCATTCGCCTTCGTCATTAATAACACATCAACATCTGAAGTAAGGCCTTATTTCTTTTATTGACTGCAAAGTTAAATTTTTCACCGATTTCAATCTTTTCAAGACGTTGGTCAACTATTTTCATTGGCATGAGTTGTGTTGAATTCAAAAAACTATTCGTGCCATCGCGAATTATAGTACGACGTTAATAAACTTACTGCCGTGGGTACTTTTTTGACGTCACACAGCTTCTGTCAAAATGAATTTGAAAATTTTGATGTCAAGACGGGCTACAGTTGCTCCACATCCGATTATATGGGATACCGTTAATGATCGATCTTATGCTCACAATCCAGAAACAACCGTCTCACTTAACTACAGAACTGATCGGGCGTTTCAAAACTGATCGTTTTACAAAACTATGATTGAATGTAACTGAATGTACGAAGACCGCTGTAAACACCGAAAATTAAGCTTCGTTCCGCAATGATATGGTATTTAAGTGAATAATGTTGGATTTGTATTGGCTGTTAAATATTTTAAACATTTTTTGTTGTTTCAAGAAGGAACCAAGAACATTAACTCTAATAGAAAAACAAACGATTTTGGTGGACGCTTTAAATTCTTCTATGAAGGCTCGTCTGGTAGTAGTTAATGCGAGAGTTAAAATTAACATAAAACATGTGTGGAGAGTCTTACAAGAATGCCAACGTCATCAAGTGTGAAAACGGCTTCGAAAGTCACCTTTAACCGAAGCTCGCAAAACCATGTTGAGAATAAAAGTCAATTTGTCAGAATTCGGGAGAATTAACAGCACCGAATATGCATAAAGGGTCCGCCATCTAACGTTTTTTTTTTTCAACTAGTGCTTATTTCGTGAATGGTAACACATAGCTCATGTCTGATTTGACAGATAATTAGTTTTATCCTTCCGCTGAACGAATATGGTTGTGTATACGCTTGAACAACGCTGGGAAATATTGCGACATTACTTTGAAAATCATGGTAATGTTACAGAATGTGTGCGAAAATTGTGTACGGATTTTGGAAGAAGAGAAGCACCGTCAGCTCCGTATGTTCGTTATCTTGTGAAAAAAGTGAAAGAAACTGGCATCCTCATCGATAAACCAAAGCGTGAAAAGCCAAAAACAGTGCGTACACCCGAGAATATTGCTGCTGTGGCGGAAAGTGTGCGTGAAGCGCCATCAACATCAATTCACCGTCGTTCTCAACAATTGAACATTTCGGAGACATCATTGAGACGAATTTTGCATAAAGACCTTGGTATGACCAATTGGTTCAGGAGTTGAAGCCAACTGACCATCCAATGCGTTTTTGCTTCGCGATCGACTTAGAGAAAATGCCGATTTTGCCAAAAAAATCATCTTTTCAGATGAAGCTCATTTTGATCTTGGCGGGTATGTAAACAAGCAAAATTGTCGCATTTGGGGCACAGAAAACCCGCACGCATACATTGAAAAGCCGATACACCCAAAACGAGTCATTGTTTGGTGCGGATTTTGGTCCAGAGGCATAATTGGGCCATTTTTCTTCGAAAATGAGCAAGGAGTGGCCGTTACAGTCAATGGCGATCGTTATCGGGCCATGTTGAACGAATTGGCAACATTTGGTTTCAACAGGACGGCGCTACGTGCCACAAAAAAAAAAAAACGTTAGATGGCGGACCCTATATATAACTTATTAACGAACAAATTGAGAAATTCGTTCCAATTATTAGCGATGGAGATTTCATTTTTGTTTTTCAACAGTATAATGTTTGAATAATATCCTATTACTTATACACATAAATTGAAGTTTACTTTTTTAAATAAAGCAACTGTTTTTTTTTTTAATAATTAAAAAGAAAAATCAGCAGATGACCCACCATATGTACATAAATATATGTACATATGTATATGCACGTTTTTTAGAGGCACACCCGGGGTCTTGTGAACAACTCACGGATTTTTTTATTAATGTTTTTGCATAGAAAAAGTGTGTTGTTTCTTTATTGAAGCATTTTTATTAAGAATCTTAAGCCCGTAAGCGACCAACAATAAAAATTAAAATTAAAATATGGAAAATATAGTTTCTTGTTTTTTCTACATAAAAAAAAATGGTTTAAAATGGTAAGAATTTGTATCCTTTTTGTTAAAGCGACACACACGACATGAGTTAAGTTTACACTAAATCAGTGCTTAACCCATACCAAGGTCGCATGACTGATTTGACATGATGAAAAACGCTAATTTTCGGTTTTCAAATCAATTTAAAAATTGAATTTTATTACTATATCAATATGTTAGCATTTTAAGGTTGTTTAGGTTTCAAATGTTTTACAATTTTCCAGCATAAAAATTAATAAACAAATCAGAATGTACCCTCCTCAAATATAGAGGTACAATACATACATATGTATGTATGTAAGTATGGATATTGCACTGTGTGTTCCACAATTTGAAAAATCAAAACCCAAAGGAAAAAAGTGAAAGACGAAAGGCAATGACCCGAGAAGAAAGCGCAACGCAAGGATGTTGTTTGCTGTAAACCTCTTTATGCAGTGGAATTGTAAATGACGGAAATGATATGTACCTAGTTTCGCACGACTCGCATACAATATTAAAATCACTGGGATATTCCATTAAAAAGAAAGCAAAATAAAAACAATACATGCTTCAGAGGATTAATTGAAATCAATCAAAACAAAACAAAACAAAAAAATAACACTGGATAAGTTCTAAGTCAGAAATTTGTCCCTTCACATGTTTGTATTCTATGGAAGTATACTAATAAAAGCAGATGGCGCACATGGCACCGACTATATATATATATATATTTATATACATGCATGTATATAAATACGCACAAGCGCACAAACTGCATGTACACATTGTGAAATCCATTTGGAAAGGATAATATTTATGTAAAAGCTTTGGCGTGTCTGAGATTTTAAAAATGCCATTGTAGCTGCAAACGGGTGTGTTTAAAGTAAAAATACTATCCTTCTGTACACATGGACTGTCTGCTTAAGAATGTGCATGTGTTAAGGCATACATATCCATATGCACACATGTGCATATGCGTGCTTAGCGGCTAACGTAAATCTGAAAAAAAAAGATGCATAGTGTGATGACTTCGCATGCTTTATAAAAATCGAATAACAAAAAACAAAATACGAATACGGCACAGCATAGACCATTTTTAAAAATAATCAGGCGATGCCAACAGTTATTTTAGTTATTTTAGCACAATAAGCTAAGCTAAGCTCAAAAGCAAAAGGGCTAAACAAAAAAGATTATACAGTAAAATCGACTCCATCTACTGCTTCATTGTCTCCTTAAAATGTACATATGTATGTGTATATAAACGTGCATGCGTACATATATGTACATGCAGATGTGCATTTTATATATAAATATGCACGTAAATGCACTACACTTACTTTTTCTAATCATCTCTCTTCATTCTCTTATCGGTGACGGGTAGTCGGCAATTAAAAAACAAATTAGAGGGAGGAAATAAAAAAGTTCCTTTTTTTGTAGTGACAGGCGGGCGGCGCTTCTATTCTTTTACTCTAGGCACACATGCTTATAGTACATATTATATGTAAAGTGGATTTTTTTTTTGTCGGCGTCTTGTGTTTAAAGGTTTGTCTTTTTGTGACCACAGTAACTTATTTTTGTTTTTAGCACAGAAGAACGGATCGTAGGAATATTTGTTTTATTTTTTATAGTAACATGCAATTTGTCGGTTTGCAGTGTACATTGTTGTGGAGTTTGATAAGAATTTTAATTTGAAAAAAAACGAAAAAAAAACACTGATTTTGGGAACACCAAAAATATTTCTCTGCTATGCAACAACCCGTAACACATCCAATGTCCGCGAATTATTTTTGCAAACTGATTCGGCTTAAAAATACCGGAATGTTGATGGTAGTCGTCGCGCCACTAGCAAATAATAAAGTTGAAATTTGGAGTCGAAGAAGTAATGGTATTGGTGTTGAAGAGGGTTAGAGTTGAGAGAACAGTGAAGGCAATGATATTGGATTTGGAATGAAACAGCAAGACGTAAAGTTCGGATCACAACCACATGTATTGCATGGGTTATGCTTGCGCAGCGCACAAGGCTGTGCATCTATGCAGAAACTCGCTGCTTGTGAAGAAATGCAAACCCTATTAAGTGTTCTTTGTGCCCTATGATATAGGTTATGAACTTTGGCTGAATATTCATTCAACTTCTCTGTGCTTGACTCCCCATCTGTGTGTGTATGGGCTTGAATGAGTAGTAGTGGATCGATTTCTTAAAGGTATCCGGCTGCGTAGACAGGAATATGAGAAAGGATATGGAATGAAACAAAAAAACATATAATTAAAAAAAGAGTATTGAATTAAATACACATAACAACGAAAAAACTGTCAAACAGGTGTATGACTTTTCATTTTATAATTGCATACCGTATTTGATGTGTGTACATATAATTTGAAAACCAAATCGGTTTTTGATTTCCATATGCAATATATTTAAATAATTTATATATGTTGTATATACAATACATATATTTGTATTAAATGGTATGAATTTATTTATGTATGTAGAGAGAATTTAATATATCCTATTCTACATATACCTACATACTTACAGGCTACAGACAACATGTTTCGATTCCGCAAAAAGTTAACATGCATATCCCTATTCATACATTGTTTTGTATATGCAGATAGGTCCTCTATTATTAAACATATGAAGTATATCCGTGTTCCGATAAAGATGTCGATAGCCAACTAATTTTAACATCGCAGGCTAAACATTTAATTAATATGGCAATTGGTATTCTCTTCAATGAATTCCAGAATTTTATTAAGAAGCGCAATATTGCTAATAAGAGTAACTCCAAACGCCAATGGAGTAAAGTTAAATCCTTGGATTGAGTAGATTTTTTTTTGTTTAAAGATCTGATATGCCAACACTGCGACGACCTAAGAGATCTTTTATACCACAAAATCACTATTACGAAGCCAAGAGAGCCTCAACAGGGTTAAAAATGTCGTCTCCTTAAGGCACTTAGAGCCATGTATTCACATAAAAAGTGTCCCGCATTTTCGTCATCTTCCATGCAAAGACGGCAATCAGTTTCCTGAATAAGACATATTTTGTGTAGGTGATATCCAATATGGCAGTGTCGGGTTAGAAATCCAACCAGTCTTCTGATATCATCCCTCTTGGGTTGTAGGGATTATTTTGATTTTTTGTGAAAGGGTTTGATGTCTCTTTTAGCCTGGCGATGCCCTGGGATGATTTCCCAATGGGATATACATATTTTGTTCTTCTAAGATTTTATTGTTGAGTTAATTGCTGAATTCGGAATATTATAGAACGATTCAGGGTCTATGAGCAAATCAGCCGAACCGTTTCTAGACAGTTCGTCGGCTATTTCTCTTCCTTCAATACCTATATGGCCAGGCACCCACCAAATTTTACTTTGTACTCACTCTCCGTGAGACACCCTTCATTCCCTTATCGAGGATGAGATTTGGGCACATGAGAATGGCATATACATATTTGCAGTTGAAATACGCTGGGACTTTTCCGCATTGGTAGTAATATTCTGATGTTTGCATCAAATATTCCAGCACCCACCTCGGTGTCCATCTTTGATTCATTCGTATACCACTTGATACCTTTAAGGTTTGAGGTGGGGTTTTTGTAATTCCAGGCTTCTCGGCTGGAGATCATTATATTGAACTTTCTGCTGAAGCACATAGTCTTAGTTAAGTGGTCATTTACCGTGCGGATCATGTCAAGCTCGGGGATGTCGGAGAGAGGATTCATGTGGACCATGTGATCTGAGCGATTAATCTCCTCTGTTTGTAGTAGCCTGCCCGTGCTGCGAATCACAATCTTTTTTATAAAGAGATTGTGTGGTGTTCAACCAATGAAGACTCCTATGGCTGCTGTAGGGCATGTGTGCATTCCGCCCCATGTGATGCTGAGGGTTGCAAAACTTTGTTTGATAGCCCAGGTTACTAAGTTTTACTAGTAGGTCATCAAGTGACCACAAGTGCTGTGAGAGAACACCTTCTTGTGGACAACCTTTGACGGCTGAGACAGAGATTTTAGTCTCACCACAAGATGGGGAGATTTTCCGGTTTGCGAGCATCGCTCTAACCCAACGCTTAGTGGGATGGATTATCCAATACACCTTAAATATCTAGAAAGGCACATATTGCAATCCGTTTTTGTCGGTAGGCCCCTTTAATCTGTGTTAGCAAATTTAGTAGAGCGCCGTGGATCTTTCTGATGAGAAGGTGTTTGATGTGTAAGTCTTTCCATGGTCCATAGGATTTATGTAGTTTACTAGGTTTTTCTGGTTTGGGAATAAAAAACTACATTTACATGCCTATAGTATGTATCCACAGTTGAAGCTATACCTAAAAAAAGGCGTTAAAATCTGGACCAGACTTTTTAATCAGTGCTGCGAAGACTCCGTCGGATCCATGTGCCTTATATAGCCCATTCAGTTTATGGTCCATTTAACTTTGTCTATGCTGATTCTGTTGTTGTAGGATAAGCTTGTGGCTTCAGAATGGAAATATTGTGTGTTATTTAAAGTGATCGAGTCCAGAAAGTGTACCTTAAGTAGTATTTTTAGAGTTACCTCTCGACTAACTTTGAAAGTGACTTTGAGAGAATTTTTTGGAGGCATAAAAAGATCACTTGGACTTTCTTATTTCTTTATTGGATTTCGTTAAAGTGGACTTTTATAGGCTCTAATTACCGGTGTGTCTGGATTTATTAAACAAATTTCTCACCATTTTACGCATTTGTTCAAGTTGACGGTTCCACCATTGCACATACCTTTTAACCATATTGCGTTTCAACATGCAACTGCGTTTAAATGAGGAGATAGTGGCTTCATTGATTCGCTGGCTTTTTTTCATGCCCAATGGACTGTAGAGAAGAGGGCAGTGAGTCAGCTTTGGTAGCGAGAAGTTCTTGAAAAGTACTCCAGTTCCTGAATTTCGTCGTCTATCTACAATAGTTTGACACTGTCCAATATTGCATCCTATATTGAACACTATGTGCATATAGTCCGATGAGGATACCTCATCTAACATTTGCCAATACTTGATAAGTATTTGGAGAAAGGGAGACACGATGGTTAGGTCAAGTTCCTCTTCTTACAGAGCAGAATTTTACTAAAAATAAAATTTGAAAGTGAGTCACCCCTTTTGCTGTTGTCGCTGCTACCCCAGATGTTGTTGTGGCCATTGACATCACTTTCAAAAACGAGATGACAATTGCCGCGGTGGCACAGTTCTATCAGATCCTGTATCAGAACAGGAGAAATCACATCTATGTCTCCGGGAAAATAGGCTGAGGCGCACACGAACTCTTGCATTGCATTCCCCTGAGGTAATTCGATGATCGCTGTTACTAAATCTCTGGTGGTAAACCCTGGATATAATTTTTTTAACTGATCAGTAAAGCAGCCCTCGGTTTAAAATCTCCTCTGGCAAATTCTATTTTTAGGTCTTTATTGTTAAGGCCAAATATCCTAGCCTCGATAGCCCATCTCTCTTGCGCATCGTTGGTGTATGAAGCACCTTTTAGCTCTATTCCTAGCAGCTGGTGCTTGTGTTAATCCGCTATTTGAGGGAAGTTCACGTATTCTGTCACCCTCAGCTACAGTGGTATTGACGGTGGTGTTTATTAGTCTCTCATAGTCTCAGACTACTGGTATTGATTTTGTTCGAGGTAGCTGAAATTTTGTATGAGCTCTTTATAATGAGCCTCAGTGTTGCGGAGCCGTTTGAGAGACAAGACTTCGCTATTTTAAGTTAATTTATTTTTTATTTATACGATTTAGAATTACAATTCAGTTAATGAAATTAAGTACACAATGAAATTTAAATATAAAATTGCTTTTTTTCGTCCTTTTGTCTCACGGCAGCCACATCGTCCTTTTTATTTTTTTGACAAAAATGGCGACGCCCCTTCCTCTTTCTGGAGTTTTTTCCTGGGTGAAGGTTGTTGCTGTTGGCGGTTGAATTTAGGGTCTGGTTAGGTTTAGAATGACGTCACCGGTGATAAGCAACGCAAGGCAACAGAAACCTCAGTTCCACTTAGCAAAACAACAAATCGCTTAGAGCCAATCCCACCCAAGCTCAAAAGTCCAGGGCATCGTCTTTGTCCTCCACAAAACAAGTTTCGTTGAGGCTTAAGCAACTGGAGGAGGAACATATTCTACGCGAACAGAGGGACAAGGATTACATCGTGAAAAAGTATCAAATACTTGCAGAAGAAATGTCGCGATCCAGTCGATTGATCGAAAGATCAATCCTTATCTGTGCAAAAAATTAGTGACTGGCTGCAAAACGTAGAAGGGGATGAAAAAGAAAGGAAACCTGACCAATTGGAAAGGCACGGGCGTGCCATAGATCTCAACGATACTTGGCTCGGAACATTCAAGACCAACCTCGACACTCATAACAACATTGGTTTGAAAAAACCTGAAGAGACAATCACCATGAAGAAGACAGAGCACTTACCGATAGGAGCTAAAATGCTAAAAGAGCGTCAAATAGCGTCACGGCAGGTAATACATATGGAGCTTCCTATTTTCAATGGTCGGCCAGAAGAGTGACCTCTTTTTATCAACGCGTTCGAGAATACGACAAACGTTTGCGGGTATACGAACAATGAAAATCAAGTAAGGCTTCAAAGGTGTCTCAAAGGTCCCGCTCTCAAGGCCGTGAGATTTCGATTGTTGTATCCAGAACAGGTCCCGAGTATAATCGAAACATTAAGAATGCTCTTTGGTAAACCAGACAGAATAATCGATGCAATATTAGAGAAGATTCGAAGTGAGCCTCTACCAAAGGCAGATAAATTTGATACTCTTGTTAGTTTTGCTCTATCTGTGCAAAATGTCTGCGCAATCATGCAGACAAACAATTTACAAGAATATCTAAATAATCCGAGCCTGCTTAAAGAGCTAGTTAGCAAACTACCAGAGAGCATTAAACTAAACTGGGGAACTTACAAAAGGCATGTTGAATGTGTAAATATCATCCATCTTAGCGACTGGTTGTACGAGTTGGCATTAGCAGCTTCCGATGTATCGCCTATAACATTCGTGCCGAATAAATCGGAAAATAAACAAAAGACAATTTTAAATGCCCACCAGCAAGCAGAGTCTGCAATTGAAGGCATACAGTGTCTGCAATTGAAGGCATACAGTGCAAAGCGTGTGAAGGAACTTGCCAAAGCTTGGAAGTCTGTAAAACATTTGCTGCCATGAATTTGGATGAACGATGGGGCACTGTAAAAGGCCATAACCTGTGTCGCACATGTTTACAACATACACCGGCTGTGTAGATTGGACAAGAAATGCGGCGACAATGGTTGTGTGTATAGACACCATCGTCTACTTCACAATTATCAACCACGAAAACCGAAATGGTACGCGGTATGACCTTTCAGGTCGTGTAGCCGTTTCAATGCACTGTCATTTACAGCAAATACCATGTGGGCGAAATTTGTCTCTTCCACTCTTTGCAGGACTTTCCAAGTTCTGGTGTTAAGACCTGAGTTTTGTGCATCCAACGACGCGAGAATTTTATCGTTATTTTTCCTCTTACGATGTGTGGTTTCAGATATGAAACCTCCTTCACTAACATCAAATGTTTTCATAGGCATATATATTAATCAAAAAAATAAAAATTTTGGTAAGGAACATTATTTTTATTGTTGAAAAATCAAATAAACACATCAAAGAATTTTATTTACTTAAAGAGAATTTTTGCATTGTACATATGTCATATAATACGCACTGAATTCATTGGGTAATGCTCAATATAACAATTATAAGTGCTCCTCACTTTCTTCAATACGTATAATGTTCAAAACAGTTAATTGTTGAAGATACACTAAAGCACCATCATCTTCATCATCTTCATCATCATCAACTGTTGCATTATTATCTGATTTATTTGAAAATGGAACTTTTAATATTAAAAATGCTTCTCAGGGAATATTTTTAACTTTATTTTTGACAGGCTTTTGCTTACTGGTGATAACTGGATCAGAGCTGAGTAAAAAAAAATTAAAAATATCCCTGTTAGATTTTTCTCTGCTACATTTTCTGGAATTATGCTCTCTGTAGCGCTTAAAGTCCTTGTTTCTTGCCCCCTGTGATTCCTCCGTTAATTGTCCGATGGGAATAAGTACAAAGGCTATTATTTCCGGGCCGTGAATCAAATACTTATGAAAAGTAGGTGGCATGTTGTACCACGGGTATAAAGACACAAAATATCTGGCAGTATCATGTGCAAACAGCCTGTACTTTTCAGGATCTACATCAAATCCACTTGATATCGTGATCAAAATAATGTGAAACTTTTTTATTAAGTTTGTTATATTTATTATTATATTTGTAACTTTTTTTTATTATATTTGTAACTTTTGCGGACAACTCAGGATCTTGGAAAAAACGTCTGGCGGTGTTTCCAACGTTGCTACTAAACCGGGTTTTGGTTTGTCTACAATAAGGCCAAACTTTTCTCTAAACACTTTCTGTATCCGAGCTTTATTTTCTGAAACGATTTGTTTGGCTTGGTCCCCACGAATTCGCCATTTTGCTATAGGCAGCTTGTATGCCAAATGTAATAGACATTCGAAGAAATCTCAAATTTTCTGTGTTCACTTCCCTTGAAACCATTTCATGTATTTTATTAAATTCTTTTCATGTTGCACCACACAAAAAGCATTTCATTGTTGAGGTAGTTTCTGTAAGGGCATTATATACTTTCCCGTCTACCATTGATAAAATTAATTCATGACGAATTTTTAGTGCACCAATCTTAATAATGCTTTCTTGAAGATTTGATATCCGATTTTCTATTTTTCTGTTTTCCTGAATACACACATCAATAGATTCCTTCCGAAATTCAATACTTATTGGCCTACAATACCTTGTAGATGCAGGACTTGGGTTTTGCCATATAATTACATCTTTAGCCATTAAACGAAGCGGTACAAGACATATGATAAAAACAACTGAATCACTAGCTTCAGAGTCTTGAAAGGCTTGTTTGTAAGAGCTATGTCCCGACTAACCCTCAAATCCCCATTTAGAGATAAGGCACATTTTCTCAAGTTGGTCAGCTTTTAGGGTATTGAAAACAGCATCCAATGTTTGACATAAACGCATGATCGTATGATCTAATAGAGATTGCAATCTGACGGAAGCACCCGATTCATTTGCAGTAATATCTGTTGGGTAGCATAGCTTTTTAGCTTCCTGTATTAATTTGTAAGATGGAAATTTTTCTGGAGCACTTCTTCTTATCATATCATATTGTTCACGGGAAAGTATAGCTTCTATCAGGACGGATAGTGCATCTTCAGCTGAGAATAGACATTTTGGATTTAAGGTTTTTTGGTAAGCTTTTAGATAGCATTTTCAGGATATTTAGTTTTCAAAGTTTTGAAGCTTGTGTATGACCTTCAGCTCGTAAATTCATGCAAGTAGCGTAAGCTAACTCTGGGGATGAAGTTATATCACGCAGTTGCTTGGTTTTAGAACGTTTGCTATTTTCCGAGGAATTTTCAAATGAAATAACCGGTCGGCCGCGTTTAGCTTTTGATACAACGCATGGGAAAGAAAGTGATGTCAGAAGCCACTCTTTATTGTGTTTATTAAATTTTTCTTCTATTCTCCTCGCTTTTATCCATCCTGGCAATTTGTTCGTTTTTCTAGCTCTTTAATCAAATATATATATTGTTGCTCGAAACTACTCTCCCCAGAATTATGCATTATATTTAAAAGTTCTTGCCTTGTAATAAATAATAGTGTATGAGAAGTTCCTGAAACGAAATAACTTATTTTGAATAATAATAACATATTGGAATACAAGTAATTTCTTTAAGTCAAGCAATTAAAACTGATCATTATCGTAAGTAAGTAAGTAGCAAAAAGTAGCAAAAAAAAAGAATTTGTTTCACCGAGCCTATTCAATAAAGATTTTTTCTATATAACAACCATAGATTAATATTGTTTAGAACCTAAACAAAATGTTTAATTTCATATTATTTGATTGCAAATATTAATTTATCTTGGCCACATTGAATTATGATGACAATGAAAAAAAAACCCTTCTAAAATATAGTAACATACCTGAGGTTGCCTCCATCGCTATACAACACCAACAAAAAATGCGAGTCGTTCACAGACCACGCTAGTATACAGACCTGTTTCGGCTTTTCTTCAGCGAATTCTGTAAATTATTATATAATTAACACACAAATTTTCAAAGGCACGCCTGGCGTAGTGCAATAGTGCGCGGACGTGAAATTTTTCAAGTTGTGCGGGTTCATTCCCTGCCCGTGGACGGCATTTATTTAATTCATATTATTATTTAATTGAAAATAAATAAAATTAGTGACGTGGATACAAATATTAAATAGTGATAAGTGACAAAGACCGTCCCGTTATCCCCATTGTGGGATTAGTGGACGGCACAGCAATAACAGTGGCGAGTGAAAGACCAATTAAACGGAGAAAAAAAAGTGGATCATCGAACTTAGCAAAACGCCCCTCTCTTTGCCCCTCTAACGAAATGCTGCTAAGTAGGGAATTGGGGGGGGGGCGTCAGCGTCTGCGGCAGTAATAGCAGTAATAGCAGCGCAAAAACAAAGACGTCACGAGACGGAAGACGAATACACTCTGATAGAGTGACTCATCATGACAAAGCGAGTAATAACAGCTTTGCATCGTTGGCAACTTCTGAGTCGGAAGACGAAGATGAAGAACTGAATGCCATTAATAGCAACATCCAGCAACTACAAAAAAAGGTGCTTGCTATTAAAGCTAGGCAAATCGCCCGAAGGCAAAGGGAGTAGGGAGCTAAGGCAAGCTCCAAACAGCAACAGCAACTGATGGAGAAAAGGGCGCAGAAACAGCAGCAAACACAAACACAACAAGTGCAAAAGCAGCAAAAAACGCAGCAGCTAAAGCAACAACCGCAGCAGCAAAAACGTTACCAAAAACAGCAACATCAGCAGCAACAACAAAAGCAACAGCAGCAACAACAACAGCAGCAGCAGAAGAAGAAGAATGAGAAGGAGAAGGTGCCTCCTATCAACACCTATAAATTAGAGGTAAATGCAACCAAAGACCTTTGTGAGCTGGTCATTGGTAATAATTTTAACATAAAGAGATTGGGGAACGATCGCCATGCCATCCACTGTACTACAAGTGGAGGACTACGCGAAAGTGAAAGAGCTCCTAAAGGAAACGACGACGGAGCATTACTCATTCACAACAAAGTGTGAAAAGCGGCAATCGATGCTGCTGAAGGGGTTGGAACCGTCTTCTGATCCTGAGGAGATCCTGGCACTACTCAAAGAGAAGGAGTGCGAGGGACTCAAGTTTGTGGATGTAAAGCCATTTAGCACAGCTAGAGCCAGGCGGGAGAAACGGAGTCTGCCGTTCTTGCTGGTGCAGCTCAGTCCCGAAAGCCGTCTGGATAGTCTAAGGAGTATCAATGTCCTAGACTACCAGGTAGTTCACTGGGAAAAACTAAAAAGGAGCCAAGGCGTTATACAATGCGTTCGCTGCCAGAGGTTCGGGCACGCCGCATCGAACTGCCAAATGCAGTGCTCTAAGAACCACAGTTCCGAGAAGTGTACTCTGGGTGTTGACGGATCATCCGATAGGTCGCAGCTCTCGTGCGTGTTATGTGGAAACGTGGGACACACCCCAAACTATCGGGGTTGTCTTAAGTTCGCTGACATTAAGAAAGCAAAACTGGCTCGGCAGCAGAAGGTGGAGATCAAACGTTCACCTGTTAGGTGTCAAACACCAGTCGTCGCGTCCCAAATTTCCTACGCCCAAATGGCGTCAGGTAGGGGGGCTACGGTACAGCAAGCGACTGTTGCTTCTCCGGCGCCAACGCCGAAAACAACAGAAGCTGCACCAAACATGCTGGCCATTTTGCTCGCAATCCAAGGGCAGATGGCTCAGCTGCAAAAGCAGGTGCAAGAACAGGCCAAGCGGGTGGACCAGATCTACGCGCTGCTGCCTGGCCTAACGCAACACATGTCGTAATGGGTACGCACATGGTGGAGCAAACTTTGAAGGTCCTTGCGGTGAATGTCAATTCACTAATTAGGATCGAACGAAGAGCCGCGATGTTTAAATTGCTACAAGACCAAACTCCGGATGTGCTTTTCGCTAGCGAAACCAAGCTAACAGATAAGCACAAACCGGAGTACAATAATTATATTGTTAGAAGAAGAAATCGGTCCAGATCCAAACGTGGAGGCGGTGTCGCGATCTTCATTAAAGAAGGTATACAATTTCACAGAGTGTACAAGGGAGTGTTGCGCAGGTTCCGGGTGTTGGGGGCAGTCGTCGTTTACATCCCGCTCCGCAGTGGAAAGCAGCTGTACTTGGCCTCTGTTTATGCACCTGGGGCTTCACAATTTACTCTATTCATTACAGAGCTCGACACGCTTTTTCGACTTCTGAGACTGGAATCGGGGGAAAATAATTTTATAATCGGCAGGGATTTCAACACTAGACACAGAGATTGGGGAAATAATTTGCCAAATACTAGAGGAAACCTACTACTCGATTGGTGGGGTCAGCACGATGTCATGTACAGACTCGGTCTTAAAGCGACGGATAACCCGTCGTTTCCCAGAGGCGGGTCTTATTTAGATCTACTACTGTACGACGAACGCATACGACTGACAGGTACGAATTTACAAACGCTAAACTGTCTGCGCACATTCGTGTTTTACAGTGACCATTGCGGTTTTAGCATCGAAATTACAGCCCCAACGAAATTGCGGAATTGGAGGAGTTTGTCCAAAGATATTCTTACAACTACAGTAGGACTCGATGGACACACTTCTCCGCAACCTTGATAAGAGCGCTCTCCTCAAACACGCTCCTTCCACCGTCCAATAGGAATTTGTCAAAGGAGGAGATCGACAATTACCTAAAACAAATGGACGAGACCATTAAACAAACTATGGACACTACAATACCGCGGAATCGACGTACAACTAACGAAGACCTGTTCCGCAATCCTACTATTGACGCACTGCACCGACAGAAGAGTAGACTTCTGACAAGACTCAAAAACTTGTACAGATAGTTAACTGACAGACAAGACCCGGAAATTAGGACACTGAAGTCGTCGATTAAAAATGTGCAAACGTTAATAAAAGAGAATTACAGAATTTCTGTAAGTTTGTATTGGAACAACAAGGTTCGGGCTATAAACACCAGCAACCCGAATATGTTCCCGCAAATAAATAAACTATTTCGAAGAAAAAATCAAAACGGCCTTCAGTGTCTTAAAATATCCCGGACAACAGACAACGAACGGTTACTGACAATAGCAGTAATCCAAATGAGGCCGCTGATGATGACGACTTCTTTGTGATCGAGGATCCACAGGAGAAGGTTGAGACCATAGGGGCGACTTCCCAGGAAGTATACAAGGCCATTGATATCATTGGCCCTAATTATGACCTGGACAATCGCGTCTTGGGGCACGACTTCTGCATTCGAAATGAAATAGGGAACTGGCGATCCGAGGGCTCTGGTTTAACCCGGTTCAGCGACGAAAATATGGCAAATAACTTCATTACCATAAAGGGTGACCTACCCCCGTTCATTTCGAAGGAAGAATTCCGTGAGATCTTCGACACAATCAGGGCTAAGAAATCAGTGGCCACCGATGGTATTCCGAACATCGTGCTTCGACATCTTCCTCTAGAAGCGGTGGACATTTACACCACCCTGTTTAATAATGCAATGAATAATGTACATTATCCAGCGCATTGGAAAACGGCTGTGGTTCAACCTATCCCCAAAAAGGGAAAGGATATATCCAATCCGGCGAATCTCCGGTCGATAAGTCTCCTTCCGAATATCAGTAAGGTTTTTGAAAAGAGCTCAATAGAGCTCTGTCTAGGTGGGTTGAGGACAAACATATAGCTCCGGATAATCAATTAGGTTTTAAGGCGGGACATGATATCTCACATGCCGCGTCTAAACTGGTATCCGATATCCAATGGAATAAAGGCAAAAAACAATGTACTGGTGCTTGCCTTGTTGACTTGGAGAAGGCTTTCGACACCGTATGGTTAGAGGGTCTTTTCTATAAGCTGACTAGGCTGGGGATCAGTAAACCACTCTTGTACATTCTTTATAATATGCTAACAAACAGACAGTTCATCGCGAAGAATGGTGATGTGACTTCTGCTGGGACATTTAACATTAAAAATGGTCTTCAGCAAGGCGCGATCAATTCGCCGATCCTATTCAACATTTTTACAAGCGACTTGATAGGTTCACTTCCCCATACTATTACGTACGCAGACGATTTGAAAGCGTACATAACAGGTCAAAAAATCGAGGTCATTAATACTCTCTTGCAGCGTGACTTCGATAAGATAAGACGATTTTGCGATGACTGGAAGTTGAAAATCAACTTTCAGAAGTCGGAACTCATTCTCTTTAGGACGCCGTTGTCTCGAGCCTCTAGGTATACCAGAAAAAATAGGCGAAAGTTCTCTATCATTGCACAACACGGACTGTCGAAATGTAGTCAGATACCTTGGAATCTGGCTCGATCAGTTTCTGTATTTTGGCAAAAATGTAGATGCTGCTCTGGCCAGAGCTAAAGGTGCTTTTGCCCTTACAACGAGACTGTTTTATAGCAGCCAACTCGATGTGAGGGTAAAAGTAATCTGCTACATGACCCTTATCAGGCCCATGCTGGTATTTAGTTGTCCCGTGTGGTTCAATGTACGAGCAAGCTTAATGGAAAAGATTCGGGTGTTTAAGAGGGCTTGTCTTAGGGCTTGTCTTCGCTTGTACAGAACACCAGAGTTGGAGTACAAGAAATTTTATCCTAATGAGGTCCTTTACAACAGGGTGAACCTAATACGAGTGGACAACTTCGTAATTAAGCTGACTCGAAGGCACATTGCAAGAGCAATGACCTCGACGAATAACCTGATATCGGGGGCTTACTACCCCAATTACCTTTACCACGAGATTGTGCGCTCTGACGGCTTCGTTCCACCGGAAGCATTCCTCTACCTAGATCAGATAGGGTTGATAGGTTCAGTAGGGCGGTGGGGCATCGCGATAAGAGGGATGTCGTTCGGCAGCACCAGCATTTCTGGTGGTTGAATGATGGGGAAGATGTTTCGTCGTCGGTTCCGTCAATTACGGACCAGCCTCACTAATATCAGTGTATACTGATATATGTATATGATTGTGTATAATGTCTATGTGTGTATTGTGCATTTAGGTTAGGTAGGCTAAGGTTTATTTTAAGTTAGATATTAAATTTTTATAAAAAATAAAAAATTATGTCCATATGCTAAGTTGTAAATAAATATCCGTAAAAAAAATGTAAATTAAGTCGAAAGACATAATTATAAGAACTTCGTGGGGCCAATAAGTTAGTATAAGTTTGATAAGTAATTTTAAGTTTTTTTTTTTTTTTTTGATAATGGGCGCGCGCTCAAGGGGTTTGTATACCCTTAATGTGATTGTTCACAGCGCGGGAAAAGGAGAGAAGAAAAGAGAGGTACCGATGTACATTGCTTTTAAATGTTTGCAAGTTATAACGACCAGGAAATACAGAGATCGGCAGGGCATTCCATAAGCGAGTTGTACGGCTTAGGAACGAGTCACGATATTTTAGAGTACGTCCGAAAATGGGCTCGAGGGTATACTGATGAGCATTCATAGCGAGACGGGTGTTAAGGTTGAAAGTTTGAATGGGCGGAATGCTACTGGCGATTTCAGTGGAGCACTGGTGGTGGAAATAGTGTTTTATCGCTGTGAGACAGGAGACATTACGTCGGTGTTCGAGGGTGTCAATTGATTGACTGGTATTAGTATCATCAATTAGTTTTATCGCACGGTTTTGAATCCTACCTAGCTGGTGCACAGAGATATTTTGGGAGCACCTGACCAGATGTGGGCATTGTACTCCAATTTTGGGCGGATGAATGCCTTATATATTGAGGCCAGATCAGAGTGGGTAAAATATTTCTTACATCGCTTGAGGAAACCTAGAAAATGACGTAAGCTGTCATTGACACACATACCGAGAATAGAAAGTTTTTCGGTTTCGACGATGCAAGTGCCATTCATTGATAATGGCTGGGTGTTTAAATTTCGCTTTAACGACAGCAGACAGCATTGTGTTTTGGAAGCATTAAATTCCACTCTGTTGATAGTTCCCCAATTGGTTATGCTGTTGATATTGGAATTTAATGAGCTTAGCATACGCTGCCGTTCTCGTTCTACAGCCTAAGAGCAGGACCGTGAGTCCGGAAATGGACACGGAAGCTAGCATTTAAGCATTTTTTGTTAGTATGTAAGAGTTAATGATTAAGAGAATAAAATGCTTTAAAACTGAAAAACTGAAAAACCAACAAAAAATGTATTTTATAGTAAAATTACTCTAAAAATGCACCCGAATCACTACTACATAGGTCAACAACAAAACGCAAACTATGCTTCACTCTAATAACGAACCAGTTTTGTAACGGGTCATTTAAGTATTGAAAAAAAGTGCAGTTCCTAGTATCTTAATTATGCCATGTAATAGGGTTTTCCCAGAATCACTTTTATTTTTTTATTTTTCGGCAGTTTTTATGGCTTTTTGCCCCATTGCGGGGCGGTCGCCCCTTGGACGATTACTCTATTTGGTTTTAGTTTTATTCTTATGATTTTACTTATTTTTACCGATTTCAGATAACACCATCTCGAGGGATGATTAACAACAAAACAACGTAGTGGTACAACACCACTTACTTTCCAACAAAGTCAACTTCAACACCTTCTTCTAGTAGTCGTCCAATTTTGGGAAACCAAGATTCTCTTCGACTCCATTTTTACCCAAAAGCAATGGTGTGGAGAATTGTACTTCTGTTACGTTGGATTTCACATAGGCGCATTCAATGACATTGCTTTCACCACTCAGACCTCTCAACAAAGAATTGGTTAAATGAGCACCAGCATAACCCATGGAAACGGCGGCATAACCAGCACCAGTTTTAGCTTTGATGACTTTTGTACCGGCATCTTGGATTCTCTTGGTCAAAGTATCGATATCGCCCTTGAATTTACGATTGCTCTGGGGCAAGATTAGGATGATTGTCACACCAGAGTGACCTTCGATAACATTGATGTTGACTTTCTGCGGATCAGCGCTGAGGGATCCACCGGTAAATAAGCGTGAACGAACAATGCCCAAGGTGGCAACAACAAAGAGACGTTTTGGATCGTATTTGATAACTTCGGCAGCGATTAGTACAGCAGTGTTAACTGGATTGGTGATAATTGTAACAAAAGCTTTTGGGCAGGTTCGAGCAACGGCAGCGGCAAAATCCTTTACAACACCAGCGTTCGTGTTGAACAAATCATGACGAGTCATAACCGGTTTACGGGGAACTCCTGCTGGGATGACGGCAACATCGGCTCCTTGTAAAGCAGCTGCCAATTTTCCTGCGCCAGTGAAACCACGGGTCGAACTCTTTGTATCGATGAGGGAAAGGTCAGCGGCAACACCAGGTGTCCCGACAATATAGTACGAGCTGAGCTGGGTAACCAATGGATTCAGCTACAACAGCAGCGACAGGGGTTTGTATAATACCGCCACTAGCACCGCAAACAGTAACTTTGAAGTTATCCTGTTTGCAGGTGTAAAATTTCCTGGTAGTTTATAATGCTAACTACTTGCTGACTAGCTTGAACGTATTGATGCCGGTAGATAAACTCCAAAATAGATTTTATGGAAATAACTTTTGAAAAGATAAACTCTCAAAGCGATACATCCAACGACCGTTCTTCGATTACTCTTAGGGATCGTCTTACGACTTTACCCTAAAAGTCCGCACCTGACCACCTAGATTGATTAGATACTAAAACCCTGAAAAGTGGGACACCAAAGAGTTCTTAAATATCATGTAAGTAATGGCTCTGATAGTTGGGTATTGTATTGTAAGGGTAGACACTGGCCGGCGTAAATCTGACGATACTTCGTACTGTAAATATAACTAGAAATTAGTTCTAGTTATTTTACATCCTCGTGATAGTTTTCGTGTACTGCCTCACCGGACTTGACTTTCTAAGCTTGAAATAACTTACCCTCAGGAGGAGGATTTTCGGCGGATTAATTTATTGAATCAACGAGGGCATCAACAGTCATCAGATTCGATTGAAATGAAATCATTTCTCTACAAGCTAAGCAATCTAGGCTTGTCGTCTATATGAGAAAAACTGGACCGCAATGTGGAATGGAAGAAACGTAGCACCCTGGTTCGAGTAGAAGATGGGAGTAAATCAAGGTTGCCTAATAAGCCCACTTCGTTTCTCGCTCTTGCTGGACGATTTCTCAGCCTCTCTACTTTGGGGTATTATGTTCAATGGCATCAACATCAAGCTACTTATGTACACTGATGACATTGTCCTGCTTGTTGGTGGTCCCCGGTAACTGCTCAAGCAGGCCTGCCCAGTTGCAAACTTTTAAAAGACAGCGACCTTCGGATATACACATGGAATGTTCGGACCCCCAACAGGCAACGTGCAAATTAACACGTCACACTCCGTCGGCACACAAGATCCTTCATGAGATTCCAGAATCTTTATCTCACTATTCACACAAACCTTTGTTTTAAGATAACAAATAAGGTAAAATAAGTGAAAGCATTCCCGCCATTAAAATTATCAAATTATCTAACAAAGATTAGAGAAAGTGTATTATAAACAAATAAAAGCACATGCAGTTCATCAGATCCAGTATCGAGAACACCAGCTTTGAAAGACTCAACAAGTATCCAGAAATTATCGTATGAAATTAATTAATTAGAAATTATCTTTAAGGAGTTATTATAGAAAAAGTGTTAAAATTAATGGATAGAAAGAAAATATATATAGTAAAAACAAAAATAAACCTTACAAATTAAAATCTGTAAATAAAAAATTCGAGTCAGAAAATATAAAACTAGATATGGCTTATTCAAATACTACTTCTATGGAGGAAGTTATTGCAAAGGCACTCCAACAACAAGTCACGCGTATTGAGGTAACCTTCCTAGAACAAAAATTATTTAGCGATGAAATAATAAGTGATCTAGAGCAAATTCTATCCAAGTTAACTACAGGTGCTGAAAACTGAACTACCGGAAAACTGATTGGTCAAAATACAGAGGAATACTGTCAAAAACGTTATCCTCTGAACTATCAAGTCCCCCGCGTGACACCAATGAGCTTGACATGAAAGTCAGGGAATTTACTTTGGCTCTCAATAAGGCTATGGCCGCTTCCTGCCCTCTTATTCAATCAAGAGGCAAGAAAAGGCCACATTGGTGGACATCGGCACTGGGACTGCTCAGAAACGCCTGCAGAAAACTTTTCAACGCAGCAAAAAGCACAAGAAAAGTGACCGACTGGGACTCATATAAAGAATCCCTCAAATTATACAAAAAAGAACTGAGGAAGGCAAAGCGACAATCCTGGAGGTCATTCTGTGACAAAATTACAGAAACCTCTGAGGCATCGCGGCTTAGAAAAATCCTCTCCACAAATCCTATGATGCCCAGCTCTTTGAAAAAAACCGATGGCTCTTGGACAACCTCAAGTGATGAATCACTCAACCTGCTTCTGGACACCCACTTTCCAGGTAGCTCCCAACTCGCGGCCAGGAGCAGCCCAAACAGGCCTACTGCAACCGTGACCAAAATTCATGGTCTGATTACGAGAAACAAACTGCTCTGGGCGCTGCATGGCTTCAAACCATACAAGTCTGCTGGTCCGGACGGTATTATACCTGCCGAGCTACAGAGGTCCTCAGATATTATTCTACCAGTGTTGGAAAATATCCACATTCCACTGTTATGGAGAGAAGTCAATGTAGTATACATTCCCAAAGCTGGAAAATGTTCTCATGTAGTCCCAAAGGACCTCAGACCTATAAGTCTATCATCATTCCTTCTGAAAACTTTAGAACGACTGATTGATATTCATATTCGAGCTAAAGTTGATCCAAGACTTCTGTCTACGGCTCAACATGCCTACTGTAAAGGAAAGTCGGTGGAAACGGCTTTGCACTCTCTGACTAGCCACATCGAACGATCCCTACAATATAAGGAGTACACAATGGTTGCTTTCCTAGACATAGAGGGTGCCTTTAACAACGTCAACACACCTGCAATCACGACTGTGCTGTCAACTCTGCAGATAGACGACTCACTTGCGGAGTTGATCGGTCTAATGCTAAAAAGCAGGATAATCAACTCCAAACTGGGTGAGACTTCTGCTAAAAGATGTGTCAGCAGAGGTACGCCGCAAGGCGGTGTCCTCTCTCCCCTTCTCTGGAACTTAGTAGTTAACGAACTACTGATATACCTGAAAGCGGGTGGTAGCAGAGTGATTGCCTATGCGGATGACGTTGCCATAGCCGTCTCAGGAAAACATCTAAACACCATTAAAGAACTCCTCCAAGTATATCTCAACAGATTAACCCGCTGGGCAGATCGCTGTGGATTGGGAATAAACCCCCATAAAACTGATCTTGTCCTCTTTTCTAGGAAATATAAAATTCCAATCATAGACCCTCCATCAATAAACGGTACCGGTTTAGTTTTCTCCGATACAGCAAAATATCTGGGTCTCATTTTTGATAGGAAACTAAACTGGAAACCTAACATTCAAGAAAGAGTCAATAAAGCTACAATAGTTTAATTCTCTTGCAAGAAAGCCATTGGGAACAAATGGGGCCTTCAACCTCGCATAACCCACTGGCTATACATCTCGATCATAAGACCGATACTTACTTACGGGGTGGTTGTCTGGTTGACGGCCTTGGAAAATGCAATCAACCGCATTAAACTAAGCAGAGTCCAAAGAACAGCACGTCTATGCACAAGCGGAGCCTTGCGGTCTACCCCCTCTGCGGCATTAGATATTCTGCTTCACTTGTCACCCCTCGACATTTTTAGTAAGCAAGTAGCTGCGATTGCAGCTATTCGCCTTAAAGCGACTAAACAGTGGACAAATAATTCATTTGGCCACGCCAATATTCTTAATACATTAGGAATCCTCACAGAGAACATCGACTACAACATACCTGAACTTTGGTTTGACAAAAACTTCCATGTAAGCTTCCCCTCTAGCTCATTCTGGGAGGAGAATGCTTTCATGGAGGATAAGTCAATCCATCTCTACACAGATGGATCTAAAACCGGAGTTGCTGGCGGTGTTTTCTCAGTTAAGCTAAATCCAAGCCTCTCTTTCCGCCTTCCAAATCACTGTAGCGTGTTCCAGGTGGAAATTTTGGCGATTAAAGAAGCTCTGTCCTGGCTGAAGAAAAACGTGATATCTGCAAAGGATATCCACATATTTTCGGATAGTCAGACCGCCATCAAGTCCCTGGACTCGGTCTCATTATATTCTAAAACCGCCCTTGAATGCCGATCATCTCTCATGGAGATGGCAGAGCAGTTCAACATTCACCTTTGTTGGGTGCCGGGCCACAGAGACATTCCAGGGAACTGTAGAGCCGATGAACTCGCCAAAATTGGAACCACTATACCTATCCTACCGGACAAAGGTAGTATAGGTATACCAATCGCTAGCAATAAAAGAACAGACCTTAGGTGGACTGCTGGGCAAACATGTCTAGCGACCAAACAGATCTGACCAAGGCTGGATCTGAGTCGCTCTAAGTGTCTGATCCTTTTAGATAGGAAACATATCAGCGCCATAATAGGTGTCATTATTGGACACTGCCTCATAGGCAAGCACGCAAGAAGGCTTGGCGCTTTTACTAATGATTTCTGTAGAAGCTGCATGGACGAGGAAGAGGAGGAGACAATCCCCTACCTACTCTGCACATGCCCAGCTCTCTCCCAGAGAAGGAAGCTTCATCTAGGAGCTTTCTTCTACAACGACCTAAACGATCTAGAAAAAATAGACGTTAACAGTCTCCTACGAAGCTCAAACTGGTTCCAGTAGTAAGAAGATCATAGATCCACGTGGCATCACAATGGGCCAATAGGCCTAAGTGGGTTGATATTTCCAACAGCCACTCTTGCCTAATCTAACCTAACTACAGGTGCCGAGGCTACTGAATACAAAATACAGACTATTGACCCGACAATTGTTTGTAACGAAACACTAGACGTAATAAAAAGTTTACCAGAATTCAGTGGAGACCAAACATCCTATGTTAGTTGGGGTTAAGCGGCTCATAATTCTATGATTTTATATACACTAGGAAGTGCCAACGTTTTTTCTGCAGTCACCATCCTAAGAAATAAAATCACTAGACACGCAAAGTTTTGCATTTTGACGCAATTATATCGCGACTTGCCTTTGCTTATGTGGACAAATGACGAATTCACGTAGTAGAACAAGAATTAGCTATCTTACGACAAGGCTCATCATCGATACTGGACTTCTATAATATAGTCAATAAGAACCTAACATTACATAAGACTATTATGACACATGGATCGCATTCACGTGTTACGATTGAACTAAATTCTATCAACAAGCGAAATGCCCTACGAATATTCAGTACAGGCTTAAACGGCCAACTACCCCAAATTCTATTCTCACTTAACACTACTGATCTACTCAACGCACTTGCCAAAGCTCAGGAGCTTGAAAGTAATAATATGAGAACAAATTTTGCATTACAATTTGCAATTCATAAAAATCTGAATAGAAATCAAAACACATTACAATTAGCTAAACAAACTTACAGCAATTCTAGTAATTTCCCACCACAAAAACATAATGATAATAGACAATTTCGTCAAAATTATTAACTTCGGTCAATGCTAGAATAATCCTAGAACATAAAACACAAAGCTATATTAACAGAGTAGAAAGAATCTTCCTTGATGAAGATATAAACATACAAGGTAGGGATACACTAGTGGAACCGGTGATGAAAAAAATAAAAAGTATTCATTCCAATATTGATAATACACTCCCATTTAGAACGGATGTTGTAGCAGAAATACGTACTGTACATGAAAAACCCGTCTATAGAAAACAATACCCTTGTCCTCTTGCAGCTAACGATTTTGTGAACAAAGAGGTCGCAAAAATGTTGAAAGAAGGCATAATTAGACCTTCAAAATCCGCTTACAATAGCCCTGTATGAACAAAGAGGTCGCAAAAATGTTGAAAGAAGGCATAATTAGACCTTCAAAATCCGCTTACAATAGCCCTGTATGCATCGTACCGAAGAAAGGTACAAACGAAGATGGTAGTCCTAAAAATAGAGTGGTCATAGACCACAAAAAATTAATTGAAAACACAATATCTGATGGATACCCTATAACAGATACTAACGTAATACTTTCCAATTTAGGAAGAGCGAAATACTTTTCCCCGCTAGTTTTAGAATCAGGATTTCACCAAATAAAAATGAAACCTGAAAATATAGAGAAAACAAGTTTTTCCGTGAATAATGGGGAATACGAATATACACGTTTGCCATGTGGATTAAAGAACGCTCCTTCAATATTCCAAAGAGTAAAGGATGATATTCTCAGACCCTATATAGGAAAGATATGTCACTTTTACATCGATGACATAATTATATTCTCTAATTCAATTCAAGAACATTGAATAGTCGTTAAAGTATTAAAAGAAGCTAATATGAAAATTATTGACGAAAAATCTTTATTATATCAAGAAAAAGTGGATTTTCTTGGTTACATGGGCGGACATAACGTCATTAAGACAAATCCCGACAAAATTGCTATAATTAGAGAATACCCGCAACTTACAACCCTACGACAACTACGAAGTTTTCTAGGAATGATCGGATACTATCGCAAATTCATCAAAAACTACGCAGCAATCGCAAAACCTCATACAAAGTATTTGCAAAGCAAATCAAGGCAAGTCTCCACGCACAAAGCAAAGAAAATGATTATCACATTGAATGATGAAGGGATACGAGCATTCGAAACACTAAAAAAACATTTAATACTATTTCTGTCATTAACACAGTCTGATTAACACAGTCTGATTACACAAAGAAATTTGTACTAACCACTGACGCCTCAGATGACGTAGTTGGAGCAGTCTTATCACAAGATAAAAGACCCATAACTTTTATATCAAAAACGCTATCCAAAAGTGAACGATCATATGCCGCAAACGAGAAAGAACTCTATGCAATGGTTTATGCACATAAAAATCTAAAAAACTACCTTTACAGTTTAACCAACATAGAAATTCATACAGGCCCTTGACATTTTCCATGTCACACAAAATGAAAAGATGGCAAGCACTAATACATGAATATTCACCAAAAATCGTACACAAACCAGGCCCCACGCACGTAGTGGCTGACGCACTCTCCCGTCAAAATCTTAACCAAATATCAGACAACCACTCTGAGGTTACACAGCATTAAGCTCCCAGTCGCAATGAACAAACCATCGAAATATTAGAAAGACCCATTAACCAATTTTCTCAGCAAATAGTCATAAATAAAGCGAATGAATTGAGACATGATATTCTAAACCCTTTTCGTAATAAAGTAAGACATTTAATTGAATATAAAAACCTACAGAAAATAATACCAATAATTAAACAATATATTAAACCAGGAAGAGTTGCAGTATTCACAACACCAGAAACAATCTATGATATAAAAGAGGTACTGAAAGACAATTTTGCTAACAAATTTGTCCAAACAAAATATTTCCCAAACGATATACGAGTAACTAACAAGGAAGATCAAGTAGATATAATTACCCAAACACATAACAGAGCTCATAGAAATGCTAGGGAAAACGTAAAACAAATAATTGGGCAATATCAGTTGTTAGAAGTGATTCAAGCTGATTTGGCTGGAAAAATGGAAACGACGTCCATTGGCGGAAGTACGAGGGGCGTTCAACATATTCTCGATATCGGGGTGAAGCTATGGTTGTACATATAAATTGACTTATTTATCAAGTAATACTATTATTTTAGGGCATTCATGTAAAATTTCATATAAATGTGATTATTAATTCGCGTTTTATCTCTAGTTAAACAGAATCATAATGGCAACTGAGACGATGATGGTGAAAATTGAGCATCGCGCTGTAATTAAATTTCTCATTAAGCAAGGAAAAAGTCAAAAAACTATTCATGAAGAGATGGTGGCTGTTTACCAGGGTTCCGCACCTTCATTATCAACTGTGCAAAAGTGGTCAAGTGAGTTCAAGAGAGGCAGAGAGAGCATTGAAGACGACCCTCGCTCTGGCGCCCCGGCTACTGCTTGTACGGGTGAAAGCATCAAAGAAGTCGAAAAACTTGTTCTTGAGGATGCCCGAATAAAGGTGAAAATGATGGCGGAGATCACCAAGCTTTCAATTGGTACCATTCACACCATTCTTCATGACCATCTTAACCTTTCAAAGGTCAGTGCAAGGTGGGTGCCACGAATGGTCACAGCGACTCAGAGAAAAGTGAGAATCGCATGCTGTAGAGAGCTTTTGGAGATGTGTAGTGAGAACGCGGACGGTGTTATGGATCGAATTGTTACTGGGGATGAAACATGGGTCCACCATTATGACCCTGAAAGCAAACAAGAGTCCATGCAGTGGAGAGAAATTAAAAAGAAAAGACGGGGTAAACTCGCAGCGGGTGTGTTGCTTCTTCATAACAACGCTCCTGTTCACACGGCGCGAGTTTCCAAGGCTGCTGCGCGAGATTGTGGTTTCGAAGAAATCCAACACCCACCCTATACTCCAGACCTTGCCCCTAGTGATTATTTCCTGTTTCCGGATTTGAAAAAATGTCTTCGTGGAAAAAGATTTTCGGATGATGAAGAATTCAAGTCGGCAATAAATGGGTATTTTGCAGAGAAAGAGGAAATTTATTTTTTTGAGGGTTTAAAAAACTTATCTCAAGATGTAACAAATGCATTGATGTTAGGGGAGATTATATTGAAAAATAAAAACAATTTAAATTGAATTCGCATTTTCCTTCATATCGATACCGAGAATATACGAGAATAGTACTCGTAAGTACTGTTTAGTGCTTGTTGATGATTTTAGCCGTCGTACATTTGTATACATGCTTAAACACAAGAACGAAGTGTTTGATAACTTTTGTGCGTTTAAGAGAATCGTCGAAACCCAGACTGAAAAACGAATATATTTCGAAGCGATAATGGGACAGAGTTTTGTTCGAATAAATTCCGTGATTATTTTGAGCGACATGGTATTCAGCATCAAACGTCAATACCATACACCCCTCAACAAAACGGTTTGGCTGAGCGAACAATTCGCACATTGGTTGAAAAAGCCAGATGCATGTTACAAGATGTCGATTTGCCAAAGAAGTATTGGGCCGAAGCGATGAATACTGCTACTTACATTAAAAATCACACAACCTCTCACGTATTGGAGAATAAAACACCGATTGAAATTTGGAGTGGCAAAAAGCCTGATGTGAGCCACTTCAACGTTTTTGGATCGGTTGCGATGGCGATGGTTCCAAAGGAGAAAAGGCAAAAATTTGACGCTAAATCGAGAGAGCTAATGTTCGTTGGCTATTGTGAAGAACAAAAAGGGTACAGGCTCATGGATCGGAGGAGCAACGAAATAATTGTCAGTCGAGATGTGACGGTAATTGAGAAAGATTCTATGGCAGTCGATACGAACAATTCTGCTAGAGAATCGGATGGTGATGAAGCGACCGACGATGAAATCTTGGATAAAGCAATCGTCAAACAAAATCCGCCGAATAGTACCGTCAGGAATGGCGTTCAGCATGGCCAGAACAATGCTGATGAAGAAAATGATAATCAGGCGGGCGTACGACATGGCCCAAACAATGTCGTTGTTGATGGTAATACTACTTTACATGATATCTCCGACGACTTTGAAAGTACTGTTGACGATGATAGCCTTTACACACCTGGCGATAATGAAATCAGTGAAGTTGAACAAGGTCGTCGATCAGCAAAAGAAACAAGAAAACCAGATCGTTTCCAAGCGGGTGCATTTGCTTTTGCCATATATGAGGAAACACCAATCAATAACGAACCAGTGACGGTGAAGCAAGCAATGGAAGCTTGTGATCATGGAAAATGGAGAGCAGCAATGGATGAGGAATTTCGATCGTTGTTAACCAATCAAACGTGGCAACTTGTTAAATTGCCGGACGGGCAAAAATGTATCACAAATAAGTGGGTTTTTAAACTTAAAGCCGATGCATTGGGCAAGGTTATTCGCCATAAGGCACGTTTGGTGCCCAGAGGTTGCAGTCAACGAGAAGGCATCGACTATTTGCAGACATTTTCACCTGTTGTTCGCTATTCGTCGATTCGTTTGCTCATGGCAATGGCTGTGAAATACTCTTTAAGAATAGAGCAAATGGATGTTGTGACTGCGTTTCTTCATGGCGATTTACATGAAGCAACCCGAAAACTACGACGATAATACTGGTAAGGTGTGCAAATTGTTGAAATCGCTTTATGGGCTGAAACAAGTAAGTCGGAACTGGAATATCAAGTTGAACGAGGTGCTTATAAAAGCAGGATATTTACACTGTAAAAGTGATGCGTGCATTCATTTGCGACGATTGAAAGTTTTAATGGTGATTGTTGCTGTGTATGTCAATGATTTGTTGATTTTATTCAACAACAATGCATGGAAAGACCAGTTAAAATCAACCCTTGCAAAGAATTTCAAAATGAAAGATTTGGGCAACTCATCAACGCAGATTTGGGCAATGAATCAGCGTGGATACACAGAGGCAATTCTGCATAGGTTTAATATGTTCTTTTCAGACCCAGTTAAATTGCCAAAAAGATCCAAACCATCGGTTGACGAATGAGATGTCACTAACAAATGCTGAAGAATTTCGCAAAATGGAAAACTTTCCATATCAAGAAGTATTTTGTACCTTCAACAGTGCACAAGGCCGGACATTTTATTTGGTATTGCCGTAGTGAACCAATTCAACCAACAGCCAGGACCCGCACATTGGAGAGCAGTAAAACGTACGTTACTTGAAGGGTACGTTAAATAGTATGTTGGTATATGCAAGGAACAGCAAATATGACGAGTTGTGCTGTTACTCTGATTCCGATTGGGGCTCAAGTTTTTGTGACTTCAAATCATGCAGTGGTTACGTAACATTATGGCAAGGTGGTGCTGTATCATGGAAAAGTAAAAAACAGGCAATCGTAGCACTTAGCACAGCCGAAGCCGAGTACATCGCGTTGTCAGCCGCTTGCCAAGAAATATTATGGTTAAAACAGCTGAAAGAGGAAATACTTGGTAAATCGGTTAAACCAATCGAAATTTTCTGCGACAACAAAGGAGCGAAAGACTTATGCGACAACGGAAACTTCAGTGCCAAAACGAAACACATCAACATAAGGCATCACTTTATCCGAGACTTAGTTGAAAATAAAACAATCAAAATTTCAAAGGTGAGGACTGAACTGATGGTGGCTGACAGCTTAACAAAAGGTGTTCCAATTGCGAAACACAATTTTTGTACCAAAGAAATGGGAATTATTTTTGAATAATGTTTTTTAATGAATTTACAAATTTTTATTCTTTTTTGATAGAGTAAGTTTCTCATTTCATTTCATTTAATACTTTTGATAGTTTGGACATTTTTTATATATAGATTAATTGAATTGATTTTTGAATACTAGAATTCATTGTTTAAGTGGGAATGTTGAAATATCAAAGTGTAATCAATGAATTAAGAAAACAATAATGTAAACAGTATACTTGACACATTGAATCTGTCAAACCTAATACTTCAAACTTTCTTCTAATAAAAACATTCAAGCAAGCAAGACACAGATCTGGTGACTGTTTAATTTAATTAATAATAATCCACTTTCATCCAAAATAAAAATTTCAGTATCTTTCAAGCCAACTGCTTAAATTTTAAAAATAAAAATTCTCCGATTCAAGTCTTCCACTTGTCAAAAAGTTTTTCAACCCCATGAAAATGTTTCACAGCACTCTACAGGAAATAGCTAGATGTCTCAAATTAGAGATATTCACTACTAGAACCAACTGAAATACGAGTATATATTAGGGCAGTAAAAGAATATAACTTAACTATACATTCAGTTACTGGCAAAAAACCCACGGACATATTATTTAACAAAACATGCCATAAAGATACCCCTTTAAAGATAACTATAGCACAAGACCAAATGATTACATATCATAGCAAAAATAAGAAAATAAAGGAACTGAAAAACAACGACGTAGTTTACCAAAAAGACCCTACAGCTAGAAATAAGCTCTTACCCAAATATAAAAAGAGAATAGTTAAGGAAGATTTTGGAAATAAAATAAGAATAGGAAATAATAGAAAAATACATACAGATAATCTCAAATTAAAATTCATACTGCTAATGATAATGTCAGCATCAGGAGTCGAAATACTCGACTACACTTAATAGAGGTGGGAAACGCTTATACCTACGAAGAAACAGGAAACATATTTCATGTAGTAAAATTAACACAAATACTTACATTTATCAAACACTAGAATTTTGTTAACGAAACTTTTCTTCACTTTATTTATAGATATTTGCTTGGTTACAAAATTAGTGGATTGCCCACTTCAGGTGCTGGTTGGCGTCGTGACGATGGAATCCATTCAAAAGCATTTTTCAGTTAACTGTCAGATGGCTGTCAGTTAGTTCAGTTCATTTTTATGCTTCTCGTCGCTGGCGTTGCCAACATTCTACTCGCTGGTAAGTGGTCTCTTCTTCGCTGGCCGATTTACCATTAATAACATCGAGATCAGCCAACTTGACTGCTGGTCTCTCGTAAATTCCGTTTGGTGTTTGAACTGTTGCCCGTCTTACTTGCCCATCCTTTCCGCAGATTGAGCTTATAACCCTTCCTTTGGGCCATCAGTTCGTCGGATTGGATGCATCTATGATTACAACTACATCGCCTTTAGCGATCGGCTTAACTGGCTGGAACCATTTTGTTCGTCGTGTTAATGTGGGTAAGTATTCGCGCACCCAGCGCTTCCAAAACGCGTTTGCGAACTGTTGAGACTTCAACCAGTTTTTTCTTAGAATGACACCATCGTCGCAGTTTATACCATCAGGCTTCTCACCGTTGGATGTACCTAACAAAAAATGATTGGGGGTTAGTACTTCCAAGTTGTTTATATCTACCGGTATGTAGCTGAGAGGTCTTGACCTCACAGTAAACTCCACTTCCAACAGCATGCTGAGTAGAAGTTCGTCCGAGGGATTTTTTGTCAACTTAATCTGGTTTAATGTCTTCTTCACAGATTGGACTAGACGTTCCCAATTCCCTCCCATATGTGGAGAAGCTGGAGGATTATAAATCCATTTGCTTTCAGCACTGGAGAACTCATTGGTCAAATTTTGATTTTGTAACGCGCTCTGAATTTCCTTTTCTGCACCATGGAAATTAGTGCCATTGTCGCATCTGATTTCTTACGGACGGCCACGTCTGCCGATGAATCTTCTGATGGCAAGTATGAACGAATCCGAAGATAGACTGCTTGCCACTTGAAGGTGAATGGCTCTTGTTGTCATGCACGTTATGAGGACACCCCATTGCTTCACAATGCCTCTTCCAATTGTGACATACATTGGCCCAAAATATTCGATACCTACAAACGAAAATGGACGAGTAAATTATGAAAAGCTTTCCGGTGGAATATTTCCCATCTCAGGTGGTCTTGGAGACGCTCTCTGGTTCTTATATAGTTGACACATGTTTCGGACAGTCTTTTTTACAACTCCGAGATTTGAAATATAAAACCTTTGTCGGATTTTTGTCTCGTTATTGTGATGGTGATATCGTTCATGGTATGACTTAATTATTAGGTGGTAATATGGTGTCGTTTAGGCAAGATAATTGGTCGTTTCAAATCGTTGGATACACCTACTGCTGCATCTATACGCCCACGAATGCGCAAGACTCAGTGCTTGTCCACGTATGGTGATAGTTTAAAAATAGGACTGGATCTCTCAACTTGACGTCGGCTCTCAACTGGCGACGATTTATTTTCTGAGAGTGTCGCTATTTCGTCGGAGTAGCAATCGCTCTGGGCCACTTTGAAAATATAGTGCCTCGAAATACCCTTCTTTTGTCAGGAAACTATTGGAGATTTTTGGTACGCCTCTTCGTTTCGCGGAAATATTCTAGATACGGGGTGGCCGTGGTGTAGTGGTAGTAGCAAACGCTTCTCACTCGGAGGGTCCAGGTTCGAATCCTGCCCATGGCAAAATCAGTTTTTCATTGTATAATTGAAAATCAGACAAAAAAATTCTGCGTGTGAAGGCATAACACTGACACGTAGATTTGGCTGTTATAAGAGTTTCAAGCAATGAAAAAAATACTGGGAATTATATCTCGAATCACTCTGAGTGAAGAAAAACTCTCCGTCCTATTCGGACTCCCACCCCTGGAGAGCAAACATAGAAACCAAACACACCTGAGTTTCAAACCACTACAAAAACAGTTTTCCTTTCTCCTCCTTCTATCTTTCCGCCCGCGCCCTGGCAACAGTAAAAGGGTATCAACCCCTTAGGCGCGCGTAAATTATATATAAAAAAAAAAAAGAAGATACGTATACTTGTGCTCATACGAGTCTATTCCATTTGAAAAATCGTTTAAACTGGATTAAAGCTGGTGGGATGTTTGTGTGATGCAGCAAGTGCAACGCTCTCATTTCTCCTTGGGTCTGATCAAAGTCCTTTAGTGGTGGCCATCTATCTTCAGATTCCATAAGAAATGACGGACCTGTAAATAAACGACTAGATGGACTAAATTCCGGTAATTTCTGCCATTTGATGGCGTCGTCGGCGACATTTAACTTGGTGTTGACGTATCGCCATTGCTGCATTGTGGAGTCTTCCAGTATTTCACTGACTTTGAATGAAATCTATTGAATGTCCTTCTTTAATGTTTTTGCCCAAACGAACACCGAGCCTAGCTGCTTCCAGCTACAGCCGTGGGATAGAAACTAAGTTGAGCGGGGCTACTCGGGTCTTGGCTGCAATGATACGTGTTTCTACAAGATTAGCTTGACTCACCCATATGTAGACCACTGATGCGAATACATTTTAACTCGCATCAACGAAAACATGTAGTTGAACTGAATCGTGTTGACTAAACGTGATGCCGTGTAGATAACATCTTGGGATCTGAACCTGGTTGATGTTCTTAAGGTGACGTACCCACAGCTGCCATTGGTGAAGATGTTCATCGTATATGCAGTCATCCCAACCCGCCTTGGACCTTCAGATTTCTTGCATGAGGATTTTCAGGAAAACCATAAAGTTGGCGATGAATCCAAAAGGGTCATATATTGACATAAGCACACGTAATACTTCTCGTTTTGTCGGTCTGTAGTTTTCCGACAGTTGTTCACGAAGACGTGATTTTGATGTCACCGAAATGTAAATATATCTGGCGATGTGCACCACCACAAACCCAAAACCTTTTCCGCATCATTTTAGATGTTTAGATTTAACTTCCAACACTCGCAATGTTGTTCACTAAGTACATTAACGACTCTAGATGATTTCATTTTCAGTTTTAAATTCAGTTTGTTTTCTTAACACTAACTCTTACATTCTAACAAAAAATGCTTAAATGCTAGTTTACAATTTCTTAACAATCTTATGCTAACTTACTGGCCCCACAGAGGCACTCTAAGCTACTCTGAATAATTATATCTATGTCTTTCGACTTTATTTACATTTTATTTAGGAATACTTATTTTCTATACTGAAGGCTAAGAAAAAAATTTGTTTACAAAAATTTAGCATATGGGCATTTTTTTTAGTTTTTATAAAAACTTAGTATCTAACTTAAAATAAACCTTAGCCTACCTAACCTAAATGCACAATACATACATAAACACACATAGACATTATACACAATCATATACAAATAAATTGGTCAGTTCTACCTCTTTACCTCAACCACCAGAAATGCTGGTGCTGCCGAACGACATCCCTCTTATCGCGATGCCCCACCGCCCTACTGAACCTGAGGCGATCCACACTGCCGTGTGCGACGTCTCTGTTGTAGTTGAGTCGCCTGTCCCCAGCTGTCCGAGCGACATGGAAGATTAACGGCACCGCTAATCTATCCTGGATCAACCCTATCTGATCTAGGTAGAGGAATGCTTCCGGTGGAACGAAGCCGTCAGAGCACACAATCTCGTGGTAAACGTAATTCTGGTAGTAAGCCAGTGGTAAGGTTATTCGTCGAGGTCGTTGCTCTTGCAATGTGCCTTCGAGTCAGCTTAATTACGAAGTTGTCCACTCGTATTAGGTTCGCCCTGTTGTAAAGGACCTCATTAGGATAAAATTTCTTGTACTCCGACTCTGGTGTTCTGTATAAGCGAAGACAAGCCCTAAGACAAGCCCTCTTAAACACCCGAATCTTTTCCATTAAGCTTGCTCGTACATTGTACCACACGGGACAACTAAATACCAGCATGGGCCTGATAAGGGCCATGTAGCAGATTACCTTTACCCTCACATCGAGTTGGCTGCTATAAAACAGTCTCTTTGTAAGGGCAAAAACACCTTTAGCTCTGGCCAGAGCAGCATCTACATTTTTGCCAAAATACAGAAACTGATCTAGCCAGATTCCAAGGTATCTGACTACATTTCGACAGGCAAGAGGTTGTCCGTGTTGTCCAACGATAGAGAACTTTCGCCAATTTTTTCTGGTATCCCTAGAGGCTCCAGACAACGGCGTCCTAAAGAGAATGGGTTCCGACTTCTGAAAGTTGATTTTCAACTTCCAGTCATCGCAAAATCGTCTTATCTTATCGAAGTCACGCTGCAAGAGAGTATTAATGACCTCGATTTTTTTACCTGTTCTGTACGCTACCAAATCGTCTGCGTACGCAATAGTATGGGGAAGTGAACTTATCAAGTCGCTTGTAAAAATGTTGAATAGGATCGGCGAATTGACCGCGCCTTGCTGAAGACCATTTTTAATTTGAAATATTCCAACAGAAGTCACATCACCATTCTTCACGATGAACTGTCTGTTAGTTAGCTTTAGTTTTCAATGCATTTTATTTTCTTAATCACTTAATTTTCCAATGCGCTGGATAATGTGCATTATTCATTGCATTATTAAACAGGGTGGTGTAAATGTCCACCGCTTCTAGAGGAAGATTTCGAAGCACGATGTTCGGAATACCATCGGTGGCCACTGATTTCTTAGCCCTGATTGTGTCGAAGATCTCACGGAATTCTTCCTTCGAAATGAACGGGGGTAGGTCACCCTTTCTGGTAATGAAATTATTTGCCATATTTTCGTCGCTGAACCAGGTTAAACCAGAGCCCTCGGATCGCCAGTTCCCTATTTCATTTCGAATGCAGAAGTCGTGCCCCAAGACGCGATTGTCCAGGTCATAATTAGGGCCAATGATATCAATGGCCTTGTATACTTCCTGGGAAGTCGCCCCTATGGTCTCAACCTTCTCCTGTGGATCCTCGATCACAAAGAAGTCGTCATCATCAGCGGCCTCATTTGGATTACTGCTATTGTCAGTAACCGTTCGTTGTCTGTTGTCCGGGCTATTTTAAGACACTGAAGGCCGTTTTGATTTTTTCTTCGAAATAGTTTATTTATTTGCGGGAACATATTCGGGTTGCTGGTGTTTATAGCCCGAACCTTGTTGTTCCAATACAAACTTACAGAAATTCTGTAATTTTCTTTTATTAGCGTTTGAATATTTTTAATTGACGACTTCAGTGTCCTAATCTCCGGGTCTCGTCGGTCAGTTAACTGTCTGTACAAGTTTTTGAGTCTTGTCAGAAGTCTACTCTTCTGTCGGTGCAGTGCGTCAATAGTAGGATTGCGGAACAGGTCTTCGTTTCGATTCCGCGGTATTGTAGTGTCCATAGTTTGTTTAATTGTCTCGTCCATTTGTTTTAGGTAATTGTCGATCTCCTCCTTTGACAAATTCCTATTGGACGGTGGAAGGAGCGTGTTTGAGGAGAGCGCTCTTATCAAGGTTGCGGAGAAGTGTGTCCATCGAGTCCTACTGTAGTTGTAAGAATATCTTTGGACAAACTCCTCCAATTCCGCAATTTCGTTGGGGCTGTAATTTCGATGCTAAAACCGCAATGGTCACTGTAAAACACGAATGTGCGCAGACAGTTTAGCGTTTGTAAATTCGTACCTGTCAGTCGTATGCGTTCGTCGTACAGTAGTAGATCTAAATAAGACCCGCCTCTGGGAAACGACGGGTTATCCGTCGCTTTAAGACCGAGTCTGTACATGACATCGTGCTGACCCCACCAATCGAGTAGTAGGTTTCCTCTAGTATTTGGCAAATTATTTCCCCAATCTCTGTGTCTAGTGTTGAAATCCCTGCCGATTATAAAATTATTTTCCCCCGATTCCAGTCTCAGAAGTCGAAAAAGCGTGTCGAGCTCTGTAATGAATAGAGTAAATTGTGAAGCCCCAGGTGCATAAACAGAGGCCAAGTACAGCCGCTTTCCACTGCGGAGCGGGATGTAAACGACGACTGCCCCCAACACCCGGAACCTGCGCAACACTCCCTTGTACACTCTGTGAAATTGTATACCTTCTTTAATGAAGATCGCGACACCGCCTCCACGTTTGGATCTGGACCGATTTCTTCTTCTAACAATATAATTATTGTACTCCAGTTTGTGCTTATCGGTTAGCTTGGTTTCGCTAGCGAAAAGCACATCCGGAGTTTGGTCTTGTAGCAATTTAAACATCGCGGCTCTTCGTTCGATCCTAATTAGTGAATTAACATTCACCGCAAGGACCTTCAAAGTTTGCTCCACCATGTGCGTACCCATTACGACATGTGTTGCGTTAGGCCAGGCAGCAGCGCGTAGATCTGGTCCACCCGCTTGGCCTGTTCTTGCACCTGCTTTTGCAGCTGAGCCATCTGCCCTTGGATTGCGAGCAAAATGGCCAGCATGTTTGGTGCAGCTTCCGTTGTTTTCGGCGTTGGCGCCGGAGAAGCAACAGTCGCTTGCTGTACCGTAGCCCCCCTACCTGACGCCATTTGGGCGTAGGATATTTGGGACGCGACGGCTGGTGTTTGACACCTAACAGGTGAACGTTTGATCTCCACCTTCTGCTGCCGAGCCAGTTTTGCTTTTTTAATGTCAGCGAACTTAGGACAACCCCGATAGTTTGCGGTGTGTCCCACGTTCCCACATAACACGCACGAGAGCTGCGTCCTATCGGATGCTCCGACCCTACCCAGATCATACTCCTCGGAACTGTGGTTCTTTGCGCACTTCGACGCGGCGTGCCCGAACCTCTGGCAGCGAACGCATTGTATAACGCCTTGGCTCCTTTTTAATTTTTCCCAGTGAATCGCCTGGTAGTCTAGGACATTGATTTTCCTTAGACCATCCAGACTGAGCTGCACCAGGAAGAACGGCATACTCCCTTTCTCCCGCCAGGCTCTAGATGTGGTAATTGGCATTACCCCACAAACTTGAGTCCTTCGCTCTCCTTCTCTTTGAGCAGTGCAAGGATATCCTCAGGATCAGAAGACGGTTCCAACCCCTTCAGCAGCATCGATTGCCGCTTTTCACACTTTGGTGTGAATGAGTAATGCTCCGTTGTCGTTTCTTTTAGGAGCTTTTTCACTTTCGCGTAGTCCTCCACTGTATTACAGTGGATGGCATGGCGATCGTTCCCCAATCGCTTAATATTAAAATTGTTACCAATGACCAACATACATAGGTCCTTGGTTTCATTTATCTCTAGTTTATAGGTGTTGATAGGAGGCACCTTCTCCTTCTTCTTTTTCTGCTGCTGTTGTTGTTGTTGCTGCTGCTGTTGTTGCTGCTGCTGCTGTTGTTGTTGCTGCTGCTGCTGTTTTTTCAGCTGTTGTTGTTTTTGTGGCTGTTGCTGTTTCTGCTGCTGCTGTTGTTTCTGTGGCTGCTGTTGTTTCTGCTGCTGATGTTTTGTCTGCTGCAGTGGTTGTTTCTGCTGCTGCTAGTTTTGACGTTGCTGCAGTTGTTGTTTCTGCTCGTGTTGCTTTTTTGTTGAGCGCTTTCTACCGCTAATTTCTCACTCTGCCTGCAGTTTGTTTTAGCTTAACAGCAAGCATTTTCATAATGTTCATCATCCTCTGTTAGAACGGCATTTACTCTCTTTTTTGTTAGAGTAGGATGGGGTTTTCAAACTCCTCCTCCTTTTAATGGCTTTCACCACGGCACCGCCAACAGTAGTGTTGCCTTTTGCTTTTGTTATGAGAAGAGCGAAACACTCTCCACCATCCATCACGTGATTTTTTGGTTTTGTTTTGAAGCACTATATTTAACACAATTTCAGCAAAAAGAAAAACAAAAAAGTTCCAATTTGGCCCGGGATCGAACTCGCGTCCCACGATTTGTTGACCGACGCCGCTAACTTCTTGGCTACCGAGTCAACCAATAAAATTCCGACCAATTATATTTACGAAAAAAAACTTTTTCACTTTTTCACTTAGAGAAGCCGAGACACATCTATTCTCCGCGGAGATCTGCGAACGACTCACGACTCTAGATGAGTTCGAAATCCAATGACGTATTTCGAACCCTCCTCGTTGATGAACGTACTTCACGTCTCTAGCTAGTTGGACAACTTCCTCTTCGGAGTCAACACTTTTTAAAAAATCATCAACATAGTGGTTGTGGATGATGGAGTTTGCGGCCCGTCGGAAGTCGGATGCATACTCTTACGCGTTTCGATTTTTAACAAATTGAGCGCAACTGGGTGAGCAGGTTTCTCCAAATGTTAATGCTTGTATCACGTAAATGTCCGGATCGTTGCTCCCTTTATTACTCCATAGAAAGTTTTGAGAATGTTGATCATAGCTGTTGACTCGCACTTGGTGGAACATTTCTCTAATGTCTGCACATATTGCGATGCGACGTTCTTGGAAGCGAAATAGTATCCCAGTGAGTGGTACAAGCTGGTCAGGTCACTTGAGAAGTATAGAATTCAGTGATGTACCTGTTTAAGATTCAAATTTAAATCCAGAAAAATTCTTGTTAGTCATTGTATCGTCCCTCTCAAGATGTTGCACATCATAATCACACCAGAATCGTACCATCTTTGTGCAGTTACAGTACAACAGTCCACCAGCATTAACCATGGTATGATTTCCTACACACACACACACTATTATTTTGAGGCAAAAGCTTGTTTGACCACTGGTCAGTACACTTGCTGCATCGTGTGGGTGCAAATTTCGTTTGTGTGTGGTCACTCACTGGTTCCTGATGTCCCATCTAAGATTGCCTCTTTCACTTTGGATTTGGTCGCAACGCAAGCAGAACTTAAGTATAACATTTTGAATATTATCAAATACATATAATTATAACTCAAATTGAAGTCTAGAAATCTATACAATTTTCGTTCGGTAGGTATTCAACATATTGTTTGGTCCTTCGAGCCGGATTATATTTTGAACCTTTTTGGTGTTTTTTTTTGTATTAACAACATTTTAATCTGAAATAGGCAAAGTGTGCAGTGCGGTGTTAGTAATTATCCAAATTTACTCGTCCATTTCACTTCGCTAGGGGTTCCATTAAATTTAATTAAATCCATTCGAATTTAATCAATAACCAGTGGATCGATTCTTAACAATGAATTCCCTTAAATTTAAATGTGGAAATGCAAAAGTTCGGCTAACTCGCGCAGCAGCCTTCATAGAAACAATAAATTCCGAAACTCCGATATAAATGTTTGAAATTCGTGTACAAAAATTAGATGAACCCTGGACAGACTTTTCCTTGTTGCACCATGAACTACTTCGGGAAATAGCTACAGAAGAAGTTAATGAACTTGAAAATGACTTTAGTGATTAGGAAGATCAGTATTTTAAAGCGCATTCGAGTCTTATGAATAATGATCCAAATAAATCTATGGTTGATCGTGTGGCAGATCAGCAAGCTGCTTCTTAGAAACGCTGAACCCTTCCCCGTTAAATGCGACTTCAATAAATCTTCCGCAAATTACTGTGCCACCCTTTTCGGGAAGGTACAAAGATTGGCCGACCTTCCTATTACGGGTTCTATTGACAATAGAAGTAATCTCTCGGCGACACAAAAGTTTCATTACCTGAAATCGTTTTTTCGGGATGAAGCAACTAACTTCATAAAACACATTCCGATTTTAGACACAAACTATATCGAAGCATGGGAGCGATTAGAAAACAGATACGATCGTGTACATTTGATTGTTCAATCGTATATACAATCCTTTTTGTCATCCCCGTCGATTCAGACAAGTAACGCGCAAGGACTTCGTAAATTGACTGATGGTGCAGACGAAGTCTTACGAGGACTTAATGCGGTTGATCGATCGGGTCGGGATCCGGGTTTAATATACTTATTGCTCAACAAAGTAGACGGCGATACGAAGCAAGCATGGGCTGAGCTTATCGGTACACGTGACGACTGCAGTGTTTCAGACTTTCTCACCTTTTTGCAATCGAGGTGTGATGCCCTAGAGTCATGTCAATCGCTAAGTCGTCCGGTGACTTCGCGGAACAAGCCTCAAATCAAATCACATCTTGCAGAATCATCTTCAACCAAAACACAATGTCCAAAATGTAAAGGAGATCATATTACAACAGTGCTCTCAATTCATTGGCTTAGATATCCATGCGCGTCGAAATTTCGTGAAAAGTAATGCAGTCTGTTTTAATTGACCTCGCGTAGGACATTCTGCAAACAAATGCCGGATGCAAAGTGTGCAAATCGCATCATCATTCATTGGTACACCCATTAGAGTTTGAAAACACTTGTACCTGATCATTCTAGTGAACCACAATCTATCGCTACCGTGCATAGCTATACTCCAAACAATCAAAACCACTTCATTATAGACAATCTCTCGCTTAAACCCTGTAATCGAAAAGACACATTCCTTCCAACTATTTTGGCAAAAGTTCAAGACAACCAATGGAATTTCGTGAATTGTAGGGTTTTGTTCGACTCCGGCTCACAGGCGTCATTCATCGTTGAATCATTTGCTCAAATATTAGGCCTTCGTTGGATACATGCTCGTATTCCTCTTCTCGGTCTGTCAACAACAGAAACAGGCTACACCAAGGGATGTATTTCCATACAAATCTACTCGCGATATACTACAGATAGCCTAAATTTCGATGCATTTATCCTTAATAAATTGAATTCGAACCTTCCTTCTCAACCGGTTGATACTTGTACTTGGTCATAGTTCTCAGATCCCAATTTCAGTGTGCCTAGTCCTATTGATACCTTATTAGGTGCTGATAAATTGTGGAGTATTTTGAAGGGAGAACAAATTAAAGGTCCTATATTTACACCCATAGCTCAAAGTACAACATTTGGATGGGTTATCACTGGAGAAATATTTGACTTAAATATATCAGGATGACTCTTTCTTTGTTGCAGTCGACTTCAGATATTGATGTATTGTTACAAAAATTTTGGGAACTTGAGGAAATTGGCCCGTCGAAAAATCAATAAACTGATCCAACAGAACATCACTTTCAAAAAACATTTTCTCGGTCATTAGAAGGAAGGTACATAGTTCGGTTGCCATTTACGACTTCATCACCAACTTTCGGAAATACCCTTCAATCTGTAGTTTCTCGTTTGCATGCAATGGAACGTAAATTTCGAACGAATCCAGACTTGTATAGACTTTTATAGGTCATACTCTACATTAATGCAGGTGTAATGACCGGTGCTAAAACAGTAGATAGCATAACAAACACAAGTAGTAATTTCGATAGAACTTCTTTATTTTTATTTATTTAGACTACCACGCTCTGACACGATCTCTAACAGACTAACTCGCGCAGCCGAAGTTATATGGAGGATTACCAGCGGGCGAGAGTGCGCATCTTGGGTGTAGAGAGCACTATATAGTGAAGCGATGAGTGGCGAGAGCGTAAACCTGCGTGTCAGCTCAGAGCTCGTCCTCGCTGACAGGTCGCCACACAGGAATATCTTTCATTGGGTCACATGAGGCGTATATCATCGCAGAATATTGAAACCCCACCCGGGAAGTAGTTTTACTTATCACACCATGCCGTCTTCAAACCTGATAGCTCATCGACCAAATTAAGAGTTGTATTATTATTATTAGTCGGTCCACCCATTCAACGCGATTTATTAGGTGTTTGTCTACGTTTTCGTCGCTATCGATTTGTTTTCATAGCAGATATTGCAAATATGTTCCGTCAAATTTGAATTGATGACGAGGATATCAATTCAATCAAAGAATCGTTTGACGAAAAACTTTTCTGATGAGATTCAGCATTATCAGCTAGGCACGTATCATACTGCATCTGCTCCTTTTTTATCGGTAAGGGTTTTGAAGCAACTCGCAGAAGACTACCAGGTCCAATATCCAATTTCTTCTTGCATTCTACTTAATGATGTTTATGTTGACGATATTATGACTGGTGCTGATACAGTAAAGGACTTAATTAAATTACAGCGTGAACCCATTGAGCTATTATCAAAAGCTAAATTCCAGCTCCGAAAATGGACATCGAATTGTTGGGCTTTATTATCTCGCCTCCCAAAGGCAGAATGTGAGTTCTCCTGGATTGATCCAGAACAATCACAAATCATAAAAGTTCTCGGAATGTTCTGGAACCCTACGATCGATCAATTTTCTTTTCAACTCGGGAAATTAATTCAATCTTCTGTACCAACGAGAAGGAGTTTATTATCTGAGATATCCCGTATTTTCGATCCATCGAAAATTTGTTTTGTTTAAATACTATTTCTTTGGTCGTCAGAGCTAGGATTAAGCTGGGATGATGTGCTGCCTCGGAATCGAATCCAGCTGACTGCGGCTCTCGTGGAGTACTTCCATCACAACTTGTACAGCATACAGGTCCCCCTTGGCTTTCGACACTTGAAGAAAATTGGCCTGACTCTGTTTTCGTTATTCAACAGGATATTTGCGAATCTGTTGCACTTGAGGAAAAGCAGCAGTCGAAACATTTGTTATTCGCAGCGACAACGAAACTTAATGTCATACAGAAACTTATTAATAATATTTGTTCCTGGTATAGACTTCAAACAATTTTTGCTTATGCCCTTCGATTTATTTCAAATTACTGTTCTACAAGACTTAACAAATGCACTTAGAGAATAAGTACGGATGAACTTCGGCGCGCAAGCATAATCATAATAAGACAAGTTCAAAGCGATGCACTTAAGGACGAATTTCATCAATTGAGCAATGCCCAACAACTTGAAACTTCTTAAGTACTGACCATTCATTGACCAGAATGGAGTTATTAGTGTTGGAGCCAGAATCAGACTTTCTTTTGTACTCTATAGTATCAAGCACCCAATTATTCTTCCTAAAAATAAACGTGCTTCTTTTCTTATAGTCACAGATATTCATGTGAACCATCTCCACAGTGGTGTATCAGAAACCTTCGTCATCCTTCCGCAGCAGTACTGGATATTGGGAAGCAGGAACCTGATTCGAAAGATTGTCCATAATTGTAAAACGTGTTTCATGCGGAAAAAACATACCACCACGCAGTTAATGGGACACTTACCAGCCCAAAGGCTGCAACCAAGTCATCCGTTCGCCCATACAGGATGCGACTATCCTGTTTAAGATTCAAATTTAAACCCAGAAAAATTCTTGTTAGTCACTGTATCGTCCCTCTCAGGATGTTGCACATCATAATCACACCAGAATCGTACCATCTTTGTGCAGTTGCAGTACAACAACAGTCCACCAGCATTAACCATGGTATGACTTTCTACACACACACTATTATTTTGAGGCAAAAGCTTGTTTGACCACTGGTCAGCACATTTGCTGCATCGTGTGGGTGCAAATTTCGTTTGTGTGTGTGGTCACTCACTGGTTCCTGATGTCCCATCTAAGATTGCCTCGTTCACTTTGGATTTGGTCGCAACGCAAGCAGAACTTAAGTATAAAATGTTGTATATTATCAAATACATATAATTATAGTTATAACGACCAGGAAATACAGAGATCGGCAGGGCATTCCATAAGCGAGTTGTACGGCTTAGGAACGAATCACGATATTTTAGAGTACGTCCGAAAATGGGCTCGAGGGTATACTGATGAGCATTCATAGCGAGACGGGTGTTACGGTTGAAAGTTTGAATGGGCGGAATGCTACTGGCGATTTCAGTGGAGCACTGGTGGTGGAAATAGCCATAAAACAAAGTGAGACACGAGACATTTCGTCGGTGTTAGAGGGTGTCTATTGATTGACTGATATTAGTATCGTCAATAAGTTTTATCGCACGGTTTTGAATCCTATCTAGCAGGTGCAGAGATGTTTTAGGAGCACCTGACCAGATGTGGGAGTTGTACTCCAATTTTGGGCGGATGAATGCCTTATATATTGAGGCCAGATCAGATGGGGTAAAATATTTCTTACATCGCTTGAGGAAACCTAGACATTTCGCAGCATTTTTGGCGACATCAAATATGCGGTCATTCCAACGTAAGTTGTCATTGACACACATACCGAGAATGGAAAGTTTTTCGGTTTCGACGATGCAAGTGCCATTCCTAGATAATGGCTGGGTGTTTAAATTTCGCTTTAAAGACAGCAGACAGCATTGTGCTTTGGAAGCATTAAATTCCACTCTGTTGATACTTCCCCAATTGGTTATGCTCGTACATGCCATCAAATCACCAGTGGACCTGTTGCTACGAAAACCGTACTGCCGGTCATTGAGAAGTTTTCGTGTTTCGAGATATTTCATGAGCTGACGATTTATCAGTGTTTCCATGACATTGGAAAGAAGGGACGTAAGTGCAATGGGTCTGTAGGAGGAGAGAGAAGATGATTCGCCTATTTTAGGGACGGGCTGGACAAATGCTGTTTTCCATCTGCTCGGGAAGAGTCCTAACGTGTAGGATTGATGAAAAAGCTTACGCAGTGGTTTTGCCGAAAAACTTTTCTCTAACCCTGACGGCCTCTTTACAACTCGAGTTGTACCATGCCTTTTCTTTTGGTTTGATACTCTTCATTCGATGAGGAATAAAGGATCTCATTCCAAAGAGAATGGTGTCTGTAATCATATCAGCAGCGGCATCCACGTCGTTATCGAGGAGGCATAACGACCAGATAAAATTCATAAAGAAGCTGTTAAGATCGCTCCAGTTGGCTTTCTCGTATTGCCATACGGTTCTTTTAGGAATTTTTTCTCTAACTGTGTGGTCGGTGTACGAGAAATTAGCTGATATGACACAATGGTCCGACGAGCCTAGAGGGTAGAGCACATCAATGGTGTACTTATCAGGGTGAGAAGTTAAAAACAAGTCCAGGGTGTTGGCGGTATGACTATCAACGTCTGGTATTCGCGTGGGCTCATTTACAAGCTGCGTTAGGTTTTCCGCAGCGAAGATCTCAACACACCGTCCTTCGGGTGTTGTCTGTCCAGAATGTCGAAGCCACCCAGAATTGTGTATATTGAAATCGCCCGTAATAACGATTTCAGTATGAGGATACAGAGATACAATTCTTTGAATGGAGTCACACAGCGCATCAAACTCGTTAAAAGTCGAATTGCTGTCCAGTTTGGGGCTTCTGTAAATAAAGCAGTAGTGGATAATTTGCTTACGGAGATGGAATTTTAACCACATGAAGTTGAATTCCGGATTGGAACATGGATCACATTGTGGTGGAGTTTGGTAAGCTACATCACTACGCACATAAATGGCAATAATGGCACTAGTTCATAGCCAGGTAGCTTCAGATCAGAATGATCTGAGAGGTGTGGGCGGGGATCTACCTGTGTTTCACTAAGTGCCAAAACCGCTGGTCTATACTTATAGACGTGGACGTACGCAGAAAAGCGATTACTTTTTAGTCCGCGTATATTGGCTACGTCTACCCTGAATTCTCTAGTCATCATCAATCACAGACAAACACAGAAAACACAAACACCGACGATACTAAGCAAGGCTGCGAAGTGAAAATTCTGACATTGATTTACCGGATCAAATTGTTGTAGGTATTATGCCCTTACAATAATATGAAACAGTGCACCAACAAAATTTTCACTCACAACCCGCTATCCATCAGTTGTTACATACACTCAGCCACTGCCCGTACCGTATGGTAAATACAGTAACGGCAGTGATTGAGTGCAAGCAACAGTACTTCGACTAGGAGCGGGTGAGGTGGGATACCCGCACTGTGTGATATTTTTCTTTTCAGTCACTGCACTGCACTTTTTTTTTTTGTATTTTTGTTTTTGCACATGCGCGCGGTTTATTTTTATTTTTTTCACAGCACAATATTGCGAGTGCACTGGTTGAGTTGTGCACTCGATGGTGGTCGACTCGGTACTGCGGTAATCTGCTACATGGCCCTTATCAGGCCTATGCTTATATTTGGATGTCCCCTGTGGTTCAAGGTGAGAGCAAGTTTATTGGAAAAGATTCGGGTGTTTGAGACGGCTTGTCTGCGCTTATACAGAACACCAGAGTCTGAGTACATAAAATTCTATCCCAATGAGGTCTTGTACAATAGGGCGAACCTAATAAGAGTGGACAATTTCGTCATTAAGTTGACTCGAAGGCACATTGCAAGAGCAATGACCTCATCGAACAATCTGATCTCCGGGGCTTTCTACCCCAATTATATGTATCACGAGAGAGTTCGACGGCGTTATTCCTCCAGAAGCGTTCTTCTATTTAGATAGCAAAGGTCTGATCCAGGACAGATTGGCGGTGCCGCTAATCTTCCACGTCGCTGGAACAGCTGCGGATAGGCGACTCAACTACGAAAGAGACGTCGCACATGGCAGTGCGGAGCGTCTCCGGTTCAGTAGGTACCACCAATCATGTCGGGAGTCGCGACATGATTGATGTTGCTCAGCAGCACCAGCAATTCTGGTGGCTAGTTGAAGGGGAGCATGCTTCGTCGTCGAACTCCTCCAGTGATAGGTAGCTTCATGTGAAGAAAAGTGGGCCAGCCTAATTATTTTTTAGCCATGGCCGGCTTACATAGTTTTAGATAGAATTAAGTTAGTTTTAATTAAGAAAAATATATAAAACCCAACTAAAAAAAATAAAAAAGATATGTATATACATGTATTTATGTATTATGTATATACATATTATGTATATATATATCTATGTATGTCTATATTTGTGTTAGATGTAAGTAGGTTAAGTAGATTAAGATTTATTTTTAGGTAGTCTCTAGGTTTTTTTTAAATTTTTTGAAATGTTAAAATCAATATAAAATTAATCTGTAAGATACGTCGAAAGATATAGTTTAAGTGTTAGGTTTAACTTAGAGTGCCGCATGGGGCCAGTAAGTTAGAATAAGATAATTTAAAGTTAATTAAGCTAATTTTTAAGTGTTTTTTTGTATAGCTTGTAAGTAATAAAAATGCATATAAACTGAAAAAAACTGAACTGACGAGATTTTGTCCTATCTGCACTTTCCCACTTTCTCCTCAGCAAACCATCTTGCACACAAGGCGAGTCCCACTGTTTGGTTCCGGTCTGATATCTGCTGCCAACTTGGTTTTTTCCTCGTGTCCCTTTCAGGCCCATATTGGTTCGATGTCATTATCTGCCTGTTGGGAGGAACGGATTTCGTCTATACTCCAACCCTCTATTGGCTCAGTACTGATCATTTGGATGGTGGCCAGTTCTATCGCTTCTTTACGGTTGCAGTGTTCGCATTTTACTCCGGTCGGTCGACGAGAGAGAGCATCAGCATTTGAGTGGAGTTTTCCCTTGCGGTGTTGCACTTCGAAGTTGTAGCCCTGCAACTGCTCGATCCATTTTGTAACTTAGCCTTCAGGGTTCTTAAATTGGAGTAGCCATTTCAGAGCTGCGTGGTCTGTCCGATGAATGAACTTTTGTCCGTAGAGGTAGTTGTGGAAATGCTTCGTAGCCAGAATTAAAGCCAGAAGCTCGCGCCGAGATATGCAGTAGTTCATTACAGGTCCGGAGAATACTTTGCTGTAGTATGCGACCACTTCCTCTTGACCATCATGAACTTGGGAGATCACAGCTCCGACGCCAACATTGCTAGCGTTTGCGTCAACGATGAATATTTTTTCGGGCGTGGAGTAACGCACGATGGGGGCATTGCACAGCTGTCGCTTCAGTTCTTGAAATGCTTTTTCACATTCTCCAGACCACCTGAACTGTCAGCGTTTTTCGTAAGTTAATACAGGCTCTTTGCAATACCAGCAAAATCCTTTACGAATCTTCTGTAGTACGTGGCGAATCCCAAGGAGCTTCTCAGTATGTCTTTATCTTTTGGGACAGGCCAAGTTTTCACGGCTTCAATTTTGTCAGGATCCATCCTTACTCCTTCCGCTGATATAATGTGACCCAGATATTTTACTTCCGTACGAAACAAGGCGCAGTTTTCTGGTTTGAGCTTGAAATGAGCACTTCGGAGCCTCTCAAACACTTTTTTTAGATTTTCGCAGTGCTCTTCGAATGTCTTGCCTATGACGATAACGTCGTCCAAATACACTTTCCAGGTAAGTCCTTGCAATGTTCGTTGCATTAGTCGCTCGAAGGTGGCCGGAGCGTTGCACAGTTCAAACGGCATCACTGCAAACTTCCAAAGACCGCTTCCTGTAGTGGAGGCAGTTTTCTCACGATCCGTACGATTTATCTCTACCTGCCAGTAACCGCTCTTCAAGTCAAGAGTTGAAAACCGTTTCGCTCCAGAAAGCATATCCAAAGTGTCATGGATTCTCGGAAGTGGGTAACTGTCCTTTTTAGTGACTTCGTTGAGACTTCGGTAGCCTACACAAAACCTCGTGCTGCCATCTTTCTTCTTCACGAGGACCGCTGGAGATGCCCATGGTCATTGCGATTCTTCAATCCGTCCCTCAGCGTTCATCTTCGATACCATTTCGGCAACTTCTGTTTGCTTTGCCAATGGAAGACGCCTTGCAGGTTGGCAGATTTGTCGAGTGTCTCCGGTGTCAATATGGTGTTGAACAATATGCGTACGTCCATATTCTCCGTCTTGTTTAGCAAATATATCAGCGTACTCACCGATTAGTTTGTTTACAAGGATACGCTGCTCTTGGTCCAAATTACAGAGGCTTAAGATTTTGTTTTTGACTTTCATACTCTGGACACTCGCGACAGGAGTTGCACGACTTGTTTCCGTTGTGGTCGATATAACCTCAATAGGTGTACATTTTCCCACTATCGCTCCCTCTTTCATTTTTACGCTGGATGTCTTTGGATTCAGAATCCTTACAGGAACCATGTTGTTTTGTGGTTCCACATGAAGCCTTTCCTATTTTCTGGCTCCATCAAATAGAATCGGTGAGTACCAGGGCCACCTTCCACCTTTGCAAAAATAATTGCTTCCGACGAAGGCTCTAGAATCTGATTTCGGCAGACGGCGACATTTAAGGCGGAAGTATTGGCGTTTCCGTATACCACTGGTATCTCCATATGTCCGTATTTCAGGGTTTGTGCCTCAAGGTCCACTACTAGTCCATGTTCCCTCATGAGCTGACAGCTGGAATGTCATTGTAAATGACCCAACCATTATCTATGAACGGCACTTGCATCGTCGAAACCGAAAAACTTTCCATTTTCCGTATGTATGTCAGTAGCAACTTACGTTGGAATGAGCACATATTCGATGTCGTCAAAAATGCTGCGAAATGTCTGGATTCCCTCAAGCGATGTAAGAAATATTTCACCCTTTCTGACCTGGCATCAATTGTAAAAAAAATGTCTCCTCTCTAACTTTGTTTTATCGCTATTTCCACCACCAATGCTCCATAGAAATCGCCAGTAGCATTCCGCTCCTTCAAACCGTCAACCGTAGCACCGGTCTCGCTGTGAATGCTCATCAGTATACCCTCAAGCCCACTTTCGGGTGTACTTTGAAATATCGTGATTCATTCCTAAACCATACAACTCGCTTATGGAAAGTCCTGCCGCGGTGTCTATTTCCTATTCATTATAACTTGCAAACATTTACGACAAATGTACATCGGTATTTCTCACTTCTTCCTCCCTGATTTTCCTTCAACAGCGCTGTGTACAAACATTTTAAGGGCACTCAAATTCCTTGAGCGCGAACTAATTATAAAACCCCAGAGGACATAAAGTGGCAGCCAATTTTCTTATAAATTCGATGAGTTTCAGAGGTTTTTGACATTTTTTTTTGTGAATTGCCCACGCAAATGCACCAGCAAATGGTCGCATGTACCAGATTTTGCTTCTCATTGTTATTCGGTATCTTCCAATGAAGCTGTATAACACATCAACACCACCCATATGTTGATTATATTGCTTCACGATAGGTGGAAATTTGACCATTATTGGCTTTTTTAGCTTCCTTGTAAGTGATTTCAGAGTGGACTCCCATAAAATTTGATAAAAGTTTAACGCTTGTTTTATCCTTCCATATAACTGAAGTAAGTTCAACTTCATCGTAAGAAGTAACAAATTCATCTGAAGTACCTCTTGGATGAAACTTATATTCATGGTCCGACGGCACCTTACATTCTGAAATTCTATTTCTTCTAATTATAACCAAAGATAAGATATCTGTTATATATAACACATTTGGGGTATAGTTGCATACTACAAATATATTTGTAGCACAATAAACGTATAAAAGTTATCAAAGTAGATTTTGTAATTTTGATAACGTGGAACTTCCTTTGTGACCCTCACCACAATAAGGCTGATGGCTCCCAAATCCATTTCGGAACGTAGTCTCTTGCATTGCACATTCTCCAACCCAGTACACACTTCAAATTTTTAAGAGTAGCTGGATATGCCACTTAAGACGAAAAGTTTGAAGCCCCGTTTATGAGGCTTAGCTGGAAGATATTGTTTTAGGTGGTGTTTGGACATATTTACTCATCGACTGACAACACTCTTCCAAAGGGATTGAAAAGAACTTTTTCTGAAGGGAGTCGATAACAAGACGAATTTTCTGCAGTCTGTCGAAGTCCGTGCTGTTTTTGTCAGTTATTGCTGAGAAATTGTTATTGAAATGTAAAGCAGTTCAAATCCTCTCAAAATAGTTGGCCATCAAAGCATTTTTGACTATATCTACTCCAAGTACAAGGTCCCTATAGTGGCGAATATTGACACAATTTACATAAGATGAAAGTACAGGAATTCCCAAATAGCTTTGTAGGTCTCTAAAATCGAAGCTCTGTGCCGGATTTTTTGAATTTGAATAATTGCTTCATTGACAATCTTCTTGAGCAAATTGCGATCGAAAAAGTATTTAAAAAAATCATAGGTTAAAAATATTTGTTGGTATTTCATATGAGCCCTTGAAAGCTACTTCTTCCTCATCTAAAACTAAATTTGTATCTTCCATAGAAGTTGTTTGGTATCGACTACGGAAGTATATACATATATCAAAACTGGGTTAATTTTCTGAGACTAATAGATGCATTGATTTCCTTCAGGTATAGATCAAGTTTATTATCTTTTTGAAGCAACTGCTCCAAATTTTTTTCGTTTACTAATTTAACAATGATATCTTCGTTTCGAGTCAATTGTTCGAGGGCTGAAACCTCAGCATCTTTTTCACTTTCGTCTGGCATTCCGCTGAAAAAAGCTCAGACATTTATCCTCAGATATCATTTTTCCATCTATCTTGTATTCCAGTTTGAGTACTGCCAGAATACATATTTCGACTATTTTACATATATTGAAATATGTAGTAAGTTATAAACTAAAATACTCACAATTTTTTCAACACAATTATAACGGAAAGAAAGCAGCAAACCCTTATTTAGCTTGAATTTCTTTATTGCCTCACAAAAAAGGCGTGAATGTTCAAACAAAAATCGTTTACTAGTTTTTTTTATTTCTGTCGGAACAGATCACTCAGACAGTGAATTAATCCATGTACTATAGTTAGTCAATGTTAATATGAATTCAAATTATTCTTGCTTATTAAGGTTTTTGCAAAGATTTAAGACTATTAAAAAAAATTAATGAACAAATTGGATGTGAAATTGCTAACCACTGCGGAAAATGTTTCAGCAAAAATAGCAGTGTTAATGCGTAGTGGTTCATACGAGTATGTTATAAATCATTACAATAAATGAGCAAATCATGATTGAGCAATTTCCAATCTTTCAGAACCAAACGTAAATCAACACTCAAAATATTGTAAAATGTTTGTGTGGGTACAAATGATAGAACCTATTATTTTCAATACAAATCCCTTTATTCAGTACAGTTACAATTCACTATTTAACATAAATGTTTCTCTCAATACAATCCAATTTCCCAACTACTTATACTTTTATTATCTTTCACTTAAATCACTTCTCCTAATTAACACTTCAAATTCAACTGATAAACTCACTTATATATCACAATATTGTGATAACCACATAAATGTGAGCAGCGACATCTAGCAGAAAATGTCGATACTGGAATAACAAAGTCTCGACTGGAGAGTGGAATCGAACTTTCTAGCAAATTGGAAATTGTATGGGACGCTGGATGGCGAGGATTGTTCTCGAAGTATGTCATTCGAGTATAAATACCAGCATCCCCAAGGCATGCAAATCAGTTCTAAAGTGTAATTTGAAGTGTTAATTAGGAGAAGTGATTAAGTGGTTTAAGTAAAAGATAAGAAAAGTATAAGTGGTTGAGGAATTGAATTGTACTGAGAGAAAGAATTAAATAGTGAATTGTAACTGTACTGAATAAAGGGATTTGTATTAAAAAGAATAAGTTCTATCATTTGTACCCACACAAACATTTTACATTGGTGTCAGAAGTGGGATAGGACTTATTGTGTGTAAAAAAAACAAAAAAAAGTGTTTTCTGACTATTTGAAAAAGCTAGAATGCGTCGAAAACTATTGCAGTTGACCTTCGTCCAACTCAAATCCGAGTTGAAAAAGAGAAGCCTCAGCGCCAGTGGAGGAAAAAGTGACCTGGTGCTCCGACTTCAGGAGGCTTTGAACAACGAGGGACATGATCCTGATGCATATTCCTTTGATGTTGACGAGGATGAACAGACAAGTACCGGCAATGACATGGCTGCAATGATGCAACTCCTCTTATTAAAAATGGACGAACAGAAGAACAGTCTCGACCAACAAAAGAAAAATCTGGAAGAACAGAAGAACAGTCTGGAACAAAAAATGGACGAACAGAAGAGCAGTCTCGACGAACAAAAGAAAAATCTGGAAGAACAAAAGAACAGCTTTGAACAAAAGCTGGATGAACAAAAGAAAAATTTAGACGAGAAGAAGAGCAGCATTGAACAAAAATTCAACGAACAAACCAACAATCTGCACGGTCTTCATCAGAAAATGGATGAACAAAAGAATAATCTGGAAGAACAAAAGAACATTCTCCAGCAAAAATTCGAAGAAATCGATGACAAATTTGAAAGAATAGAGAAGAACGTTGATGACAAATTTGATAGAATAGAGAAGAATGTTGGCGAAAAATTCGAAGAAATGGACAGCAAAGTTCAGCAACTGGCAAAAGAGCTCGACACAGTGCGAAAACAGAAACTGTGACAATGTTCTTTAAGCGGTCCAAGGACAAAAGATTTGAAGCCACCCTCATTCAATGGCCAGACCTCATGGTCTACTTATAAGAAGCAGTTTGAAATGGCTGCCTGTGCAAACGACTGGGACAATGAAGAAAAGTGCTTTGCCCTAGCAATGGCCTTACGCGGTCCTGCGGCAGAGTTGTTACAAACAATCGATATCGAAAAGAATAGAGACTATATGGCTTTAGTGCAGGCTATCGAGAAACAGTTTGGGGATAGCCACATGCGGGAAATATACAAGGTTCAACTGCAAAGCCGTATGCAGCAACGAGGAGAAACGCTGCAACAGCTCCAAGCAGACGTGAGTAGACTGGCACATTTCTCATATCCCACCGCAGGCCAAGAAATAATCAAAGAAATGGCAAAGGACGCATTCATCGGGGGAATTGCAGATTTGAAGCTACAGTCAGCAGTAAGGATGGCCGGGAAAAGAACCCTTGCTGAAGCACTTGCCTTCGCTCTGGCGATGGAAGCATCCAATCAGGCTTCCGAAGGAATGCATTTTGTCAGGGAAATAGTATCTGGTGAATGCTCCTGCTCAAGACCAAATATCCCGCGGGAGAGACGAAGGATGCGCTGCTGGAACTGCGATAAAGTAGGACATCTGCAAGGGCATTGTAAAGAACCGGTACGACGAGAAGGCTGCCTGCACTGGGTTTACCGGCAAATAGAAAGAAAAACCAGCAGAAACGGCTACCAAGAAACCGGTCAAATTTCCAGAAGCCATCAGTTAGGAAATGCATACTTCCCGGGGCAGAAGTCTGTAACAGGAATCGACTCCAGGGTAATTGTCCCAGTCTCACAGGTAAAACAATGCAATGAAAGCCTCCCAGCAGAAGTAGTCAGTGGTAAAGAAGCGAAACAACAAGCAACTATCCAAACGATCATGACTGAGCCAATAGAGGGTTGGAGTATAGAAGAAATCCGTTCCTCCCAACAGGCAGACAATGACATCGAACCAATATTGGCCTGGAAGGAACACGAGGAAAGACCAAGCTGGCAGCAGATATCAGATCGGAGCCAAACTCTGAAGGCATACTGGGCACAGTGGGACTCGCTTTTTGTGCAAGATGGATTGCTGAAGAGAAAATGGGAAAGTGCAGATGGGACAACATCTCGTATGCAGCTAATTGTGCCACAGTCCAGAGTCAACCAAGTACTCCATGAAATACATGACGGAATCTCAGGAGGCCATTTGGGAATAAACAAGACGTTGGAAGAGGTAAGGGAACGTTTCTATTGGCTAAGCGCTAAACAAGATGTCGAGAATTGGTGGAAAAAGTGCATAAGATGTGCGGCTACCAAGGGTCCAAAAGTAAAGCTACATGGACAAATGCAACAATACAATGTCGGAGCACCTTTCGAACGAATAGCCATCGACATCGCTGGGCCGTTTCCCGAAACCTTTAATGGTAACCGATATACCCTCGTGGTCATGGATTACTTCAGTAAGTGGCCGGAAGTTTTTGTTATCCCAAATCAAGAGGCTAAGACCGTAGCCGAACAGATAGTCAACAACTGGGTGAGCAGATTTGGGGTCCCAATGGAGCTACATTCTGATCAAGGGCGAAACTTTGAATCAAAAGTCTTCCAAGAAATATGTCAATATTTGGGAATAAGAAATACAAGGACAACGCCACTACACCCTCAATCTGATGGAATGGTCGAGCGATTCAATCGGACTTTGAATGAGCATCTATCTAAGGTTGTCAGCAACTGCCAGCGGGATTGGGATCGACACATACCCCTCTTCTTAATGGCCTACCGAAACGCGGTCCATAGCTCAACAGGGCACACACCATCCGAGATCTTATTTGGTCAAACAATTCGGTTGCCAAGTGAAGTAAAATTCGGATCCCCACCGACGGAGCCCAAAGAGGTGAATGAGTACGTGAATGACTTACGCAGCAGGATTCGTAAATTGCATGAAGACACCAGAGAAAAGATGAAGCTAGCAAGCAGCCGCATGAAAACTAGGTACGATATCAAGGCGAAATCTTCCGGTTTCAACGAAGGAGATCTGGTTTGGCTGTATAATCCTCAGCGTAAGAAAGGCAAATCACCAAAATTGCAACAGGACTGGGAAGGTCCATACAAGGTGATAACCCGCATTAATGACGTTGTCTACCGGATCCAGCGTGGGGATCGAGGAAAATTTAAAGTGGTCCATTTGGATAGAATGTGTCATTTCAACGGGATGCTGAATGACGAAGTTGTTCGGGACGAACAACTGTAGGGAGGGAGCAATGTGATAACCACTTAAATGTGAGCAGCGACATCTAGATTTACAGAGCAGAAGATGTCGATACTCGAAGACCAGAATATTTCGATATTTGAATAACAAAGTCTCGACCATTGATGACTGGAGAGTGGAATCGAATCTTCTAGCAAATTGGATATTGTATGGGACGCTGGATGGCGAGGATTGTTCTCGTAGTATGTCATTCGAGTATAAATACCAGCATCCCCAAGGTATGCAAATCAGTTCTAAAGTGAAATCTGAAGTGTTAATTAGGAGAAGTGATTAAGTGGTTTAAGTAAAAGATAAGAAAAGTATAAGCGGTTGAGAAATTGGATTGTACTGAGAGAAACAGTTAAATAGTGAATTGTAACTGTACTGAATAAAGCGATTTCTATTGAAAAGAATAAGTTCTATCATTTGTACCCACACAAACATTTTACAATATGAACAAATATGAAAATATTTGTTGTTGGTAACTTCATTGTACTAAATTTTTGCATTAATCTTCCCTAAAGAAAACGTTTTGGACGCTTTGTCACAATACGTGCCGCGCGAAATATGCGTTTTCTGATTTCGGGAATACACATTTGTAAATGCAAAAGAAAAAACCCAGGAAAAAACCATTTTTGATTCTAACGAGTATTTCAAAAGATATCACTTAAGAAACACAGTCATTCATATATGAATCAGTATGCATTATAGTGTTAAGTACAATAGTAAACAAATCGCTAAACAAGTTAACGGTTCCATTTCTATGAGATTGTTTGTAAATAAAATAAATCGGAATTATTACATAAGTATGTAAGTTATTTCAATCAGCAATAACTTACAATCGAATGTGAACTCAAGCCGAAAGGTTTTTGAAACTACAATTTAATTCCTGAAGAGTTACGCAAAACTAAGCGAAAGGGGTTGTAGGTTTTTTTTTTTTGAGGAATAAATATTTTTTAATTATTCATTATCCATTTTAAGAACCCTCGTGAAAAATAAATACATTAATTAAGTAAAATTAAGTTCAGGTCAAACCGCCGCTGTATTCAGTCGCCCTCTTACTTTACTCCATAATTTGTGAATTTCCTATTTCGCTTATTCCAGTTAAATAAACCTAATACCTAATTTCGTACCCAATAATTGTTATCGTTGACGCGCCTTTTTTATATTGTTGACCTCCTAGCCTGTTCACTTCGCGACAGTGCGTTTAGTGCATTTTTCATTTTTTTTTCTCCACAATTAGCTTTTTGTTTTCCCGGTCTTCGTCATGTCTTCTTGTGGATTAACCGACTGCTCCATTAACGACAATAATGCTGACTTTGTTGCCTGCAAGGGGATCTGCGGCAAAATATTCCATGCTATTCTTGTCGGCCTAAATAAAAGAAACACGGTCTACCATAAAGAGTTCTCCGAAAATCTGCTGTTCTTCTGTGATGAGTGTATCAGTATTTCTCTCTCACGTGTGCTTCTTGCAATCAAGTGCCTCAGTGACTCCAATGAATTTAACTATAACTCGCTCGTCAGATTGATAACGGACAAACTATCAATCTTTGAACAAAGTGTAAGATGTGCGGAAGACTTTGGTCAAAGCATTCAAAAGCAAGTTGCGCGTTTAATTCAGCTAGAAAGTGCTAGATCCAGAAATGAAGAAACATACAAGCGCCATCTTGATACAGTCTTAAGTGAATTTATATCAATCGGATCCGCAATGATGGATTCCAATAAGAAAACATGTAATTCCATCAACTCTCTCCGGGAAGACATCGATATTCATCTCCAATCATCCGCATCTAAGTGGTAGTGGTGGCCGTGGCTCAAGTGGGTGTTGGCTTCCAAATCGGAAGGTTCGGTGTTCGAATCCCAGCCTCGTCCGAAAGACATTCTTTTTTTCAGGCAACTTAATTCACGTAAGACGAATCGTTGCCTCTAATACAACAACAAGTCCAATTACACTAATAATTTAGTCTCCCCATTAAATGTTGGATGCCACTCATGGAGCGAAATAACCACTGATCCCAAAAATCTTTCTTTCTCTCTGTCCCATTTTCCTAAAAACTTAACACGTGTTCAGGCATTTTAAGTGTATTAATACCCACTTGAGTGTTAAGTTCTTTAAAAAAAAAACCTGCAGCAAACAATCACCAACTCTCAAATCATTACGGATCCATGCTTTATCATAGTCGATAAAATCAGTGAGCTTAATGGTGAACTCACCACGAATAGAACAGTGTTGAATGATTTGGAAAATCTCATTGGAACAGGATGCCACAAAATTGATGGTCTTCCAACTCATCTCCCTCCGCACAACAGTTACAAAACTTCAATTTTGGCAGAATTATTACAAACCGAAACCGAATCATTGCCACACCCAGTGCCGACAACCCAACCTCCAAATCCTCGCACCAGCCCATCGATCCAAAGATCGAATGATGATATAATTGCTCCACCACCAACCCCTCCTGTCGCCGCCACACGGAAACTTGTTACATCATTTAACACGACGTGGACACCTTCAGAGTGGCAAGGCAGGCTAGACCGACTCCGCTCAACGAATCAGATGTTCACCACCCTACTCATCGAAAGTGCTCCAAAATATGCAGATGTTGCTTGGATTTCTGAATTTTTCAAAAAGAGGTATCAGCCAATGCACAATATTCCCAACATCTCACCACAAAAACAAACGGAATTTCAAAATTAATTTACCAGCTAAATACGAATGGTTATTTTTTAACTCATCCAACACCAACCTCAAGCTAGGATAGATGCGGGTCTCTAAATGGACGGATCAACCAACTAACAAAAATGTAGAAAAAAAAACGAATCAACATCCCATTAAAAGATAATTATAATTCGCCCAGACCCATTCCCCATCCACACCCTAAACCTGAGCCCAACTGGAGTTTTAAAACCAAAATATTTCCCAAGTTTTCACCTCCCGTTTATATCCCTAAGCAACCCCCTTCACGTATCTCCACAAAAGCACCAAGTGCCTCTCTTCCATCCAAACCCCAACGCGTTTCATTTAATTTAACCCCTGCCCCTGATGCTGTCACTGCTCAACCACCCACACCCCCTCCCGCGAATACTAAGAACTGCTTTCCCAATTTCGACCTTACAACAGGAGCCAAATACCCAAACTTTATCAGCTCGCATATCTTAAATCCCGCTTCTAACTCGCCTTCTCCCTCAGTTTCAAGGGCCCCAGCCTAACGTTAAATTGACCCAAACGAATATATACACCACAGAATGCGTTACGCGCTCTCTAGGCTAAGGGATAAAAAGATATACGAAAATATACGTCTCTTTCTCGCATATCTTTACGACAAATCCGACACTATCTGCCTTGAGGGGAAAACCAAAACAAGTGCCATGGTCTCCATCCAGCAGGAAGGTCTTCCTCCGGGTATAACTAGTCTCAGAAAGCTTTACAACAGGTACCACGAAATCTTCGACACACCTCCTCAAAAGGTTGCGGATAACCTCGCTGCTTTCCGCAGCTATGTACACTCTAAAAGAGTATCTCACCTTCAGCCCAGCCGAGCTGACCACGACAAATTTTTTCGTTCCTAATTTGCCTTCTTTGCCTGCATCTCATCTACACTCCCCTACTCCTCACGCAACAAACTACCTCTTACATTTTACTATCAAACCGTAAGAGGCTTGCGCTCTAAAACTCGTGCTGTCTTGTCTAAATCACACGGTCTCTCTTTCGACGTCTATGGCCGTTTTCGAAAACGTCATTTGATCGTCATTTTGAGCGTCAAATTGATCGTCATTTGCAATACTTAAGGGTTGCGATCATCAAACTGCAAACGTCATTTGGTATCGTTGATCTGTGTCATCTACATGATTTTTTTCTTGCAAGAGCATTTGACGTTTTCGAACAAAATGGACCCCTTAACAAAATTTATTGAGAAAATTGTGTTGGAAAATCTTAATGAGAGTACAAGTGAAGGGGAATCCTTGGTCCTGCGTTAGGATGTCTCTGTGGACAATACTCCATAACGTCCTCTTGGATTTTTTACCACTTTGGAACGAGGATTCACATCCTAATCTTGCTGTTATAAGTAATTTTATGTTTTCTCGCGTCCATCGTTCCATAGAATCATCGCATACCTGGGTAGGAGTAGGGGATGGGGTTCTAATAAGCATAATATTTAGTTAAAACAAATAAATTAGCCGATTTTATGTACTTACTGTTCACGAGGCTGAGATTCCCCTGAATATTCGGATTCGCTCATTTTTTTCCAATTTTTTTAATGCACAGCGCAGATTTGTGGCTGCTTTTTGGCAGCGCAGTTGACGTTTATGAACATCTGCCTTCAAACACTGCATTATCGAACATGCTGCAAATGTAGTGTGATTTATGATGTTGTTTTCGAACAAATGACTTTCGCAGCTTGCATTTAAGAACATTTTCCAAAAGCAATTTGATGCAGATTTCGAAAACGGCCTATGTTCTTACAGAAACTAATCTGATCCCCGACATAAAGAGCCAGAAGCTATTTCCATCTTCTTATAATATTTTCCGAGATGACGATCACTCTCTCCCTATGTTTAATGATCCTGCCATCCCTAAAGTTGATTCTCCATGTAGAGGTGTCCTACTTGCCATTCACAATAGCCTGAACGCTTCTCTCATCGCTATCTCTTCTTCTGTTAAACTTGACTTTGTTTCAATTAAAATAACACTTCCCAACAGGTCCCTGTACGTTATGTGTTGCTACATTCTCCCAGCTCAATCTACTGACTCCTACACCCTTACTATTAAAGCAATTGACCTAAGTGATTCCATTGACGATATCCTTATCTTTGGTGACTTTAATCTGCCCCTGCTAAAGTGGTTTCCATCGGATGATCACTTAATTTTTACCGCGTCAAACGCCAGTTCATCCAAGGAATGTCTTTTCATTGATAGCATAACTGACTCAAGCCTGTGCCAAGTAAGTGACGTCCCTAATTCTATATAGGCAACTATGTTAGACCTTATTTTCACTAGTGATCCTATTAACTCCACAGTAACGTTGTGCCCGTTTATTATATGAACTGTCACCCCCTATTCTTCTCTCATTTTTCCATAACTCTCCATACCAGCCCACTTCTTCAACTACCATCTCTTCTTACAACTTCCATAAAGCTCATTTTCTCAAAATCAATACCTATCTTAGCAAATGTTCTTTTGATTTTACCAACCTATCCTTATCTGATGATGTCTCCATTTTCTACAGTGAAACATTTAATTCCATTTCTCTCTACGACCCCTTTTCACGGCATAAAACATCCTATTTCCCCTCCATGGTACAACAGAAGACTTCGCTCTTTACGAAACAGAAGAAACAAATTATGGACAGATTTTCTTCGCACCAATCCTTATTATGACTACTCTCACTATCTTGGAACTTACCTGCAATTCAACCAGCTCTATAACTGCGTCTATCAGCGCTTTCTCGACACAACTTATCAACGATTCTAAGACATTTTATCAATTCGTCAACTACAAAAGAAAATCAGACGGCTATCCCCCCTCTCTCTCGTTCGATAATATATCATCGAACGACCCACACATTTGCCCGCGCTGTGTACAATCACCTTAAGGGTACTCAAACCCCTTGAGCGCGCGCTGATTATAAAAAAAAAATAAAAAATAATGCCAACTATTTTGCAAACTTTTTTAAACAGCTATTTGCAGACAACCTCTTCGTACCCGACTCCATATATTTCAAGTACCTTTCCAATTTCTCCATTGGAACCTCTCTCTCTCTCAACCTTTTGATCCCAGCCTTATCGAAGAAAAGTTACAAAATCTCAATGATGAATTTGTATCCGGTCCAGATGGGCTCCCAGAATATTTCTCAAAAAATGTGTCTCCAATCCTTTGCACCCACTTTCCTCCCTCTTTCATCTGACCCTCACACAAGGGGAATTCCCCCAAGTTTGGAAGACCTTTCAGTCCTAGAAAATGGTAACGAAATTGACGTTTTTACTACAGATTTCGCTAAGGCCTTCAATAAAATATCACATCAACTGATCCTTTTCAAATTGTCTTCCCTCGGTTTTGACCCCATATTGTTAAAATGGATATCTTCTTATCTGGAGAACCGTTACTATAGCCTTCGCTTTAGGTCAGCCTTCTCAACCCCGTTTTTAGCCAATTCTGGTGTCCCACAAGGCAGCTATCTGGGTCCCCTATTTTTTATTTTAACTATAAACGATCCTAAAAAGATAATCAAACAATGCTCCGTATCCATTTACGCCGATCACACTAGGTTAGGTTAGGTTAGGTAAGAGTGGCTGTTGGAAATACCAACCCACTTAGGCCTATTGGCCCATTGTGATGCCACGTGGATCTATGATCTTCTTACTACTGGAACCAGTTTGAGCTTATAATAAAGCGTAGGAGACTGTTAACGTCTATTTTTTCTAGATCGTTTAGGTCGTTGTAGAAGAAAGCTCCTAGATGAAGCTTCCTTCTCTGAGAGAGAGCTGGGCATGTGCAGAGTAGGTGGGGGATTGTCTCCTCCTCTTCCTCGTCCATGCAGCTTCTACAGAAATCGTTAGTAAAGGCGCCAAGCCTTCTTGCGTGCTTGCCTATGAGGCAGTGTCCGGTAATGACACCTATTATGGCGCTGAGATGTTTCCTATCTAAAAGGATCAGACACTTAGATCGACTCAGATCCAGCCTTGGCCAGATCTGTTTGGTCGCTAGACATGTTTGTCCAGCAGTCCACCTAAGGTCCGTTCTTTTATTGGCATCTAGCTTTAGTGTTAGTTTGCACGTAGCATCTCCATGAGAGATGATCGGCATTCGAGGGCAGTTTTAGAATATAATGAGACCGAGTCCAGGGACTTGATGGCGGTCTGACTATCCGAAAATATGCGGATATCCTTTGCAGATATCACGTTTTTCTTCAGCCAGGACAGAGCTTCTTTAATCGCCAAAATTTCCGCCTGGAACACGCTACAGTGATTTGGAAGGCGGAAAGAGAGGCTTAGATTTAGCTTATCTGAAAAAACACCGCCACCAAATCCGTTGTCGGTTTTAGATCCATCTGTGTAGAGATGGATTGACTTGTCCTCCATGAAAGCATCCTCCTCCCAGAATGATCTAGAGGGGAAGCTTACATGGAAGTTTTTGTCAAACCAAAGTTCAGGTATGATGTAATCGGTGTTCTCTGTGAGGATTCCTAATGTATTAAGAATGTTGGCGTGGCCAAATGAATTATTTGTCCACTATTTAGTCGCTTTAAGGCGAATAGCTGCAGTCGCAGCTACTTGCTTGCTAAAAATGTCGAGGGGTGTCAAGTGAAGCAGAATATCTAATGCCGCAGAGGGGGTAGACCGCATAGGCATGCTGTTCTTTGGACTCAGCTTAATTTAATGCGGTTGACTGCATTTTCCAAGGCCGTCCACCAGACAACCACCCCGTAAGTAAGTATCGGTCTTATGACCGAGATGTATAGCCAGTGGGTTATGCGAGGTTGAAGGCCCCATTTGTTCCCAATGGCTTTCTTGCAAGAGAATAAAGATATTGTAGCTTTATTGACTCTTTCTTGAATGTTAGGTTTCCAGTTTAGTTTCCTGTCAAAAATGAGACCCAGATATTTTGCTGTATCGGAGAAAGCTAAACTGGTACCGTTTATTGAAGGAGGGTCTATGATTGGAATTTTATATTTCCTAGAAAAGAGGACAAGATCAGTTTTATGGGGGTTTATTCCCAATCCACAGCGACCTTCCCAGCGGGTTAATCTGTTGAGATTTACTTGGAGGAGTTCTTTAATGGTATTTAGATGTTTTCCTGAGACGGCTATGGCAACGTCATCCGCATAGGCAATCACTCTGCTACCACCCGCTACCGATGACACTAAGTTCTCCAAAACTATTTCTTCACCCCAAGACTCTATTCTTCTTCAAGAAGACCTCGATAGGTTTTCTACTTGGTGTCTAAAAAATTGCTTTGAACTTAATGTCTCCAAATGCCAATCTATGACTTTATCTCGTAAGTCCAATCAATCCCTTCTCGACCTTGACATTTTATACGATAGAGAGTTAAACTTCCGTTCACATATTGATGAGATAATCCTTAAAACCGGTTTTATCAAACGTTGTTCTAAAGAATTTTGCAACCCTTATGTGACAAGGTCACTTTATGTTACATTACCCTTATCCGACCCCTCCTGGAATATGCCAGCCAAGTATGGTCCCCCTTTCAGCGAATTCATATATCCCGAATCGAGAACACATTCAACGTCGTTTTCTTCGATTCGCCCTGGAGTGACCCATTTATCTTACCTCCCTATCGCTACCACTTCAGACTTCTTAACCTGAATGCCCTCGAAAAACTCAGAGACGTAGCTGACATTCTCTTCATTCATCGACTGCTCTCCGGTTCTGTGCACTGCGCTTCCCTTTACAATTCTATTTCCTTCAACACTACCCCTCGTAATTTACGCTGTCCTCGTCTCATCTATACCCCAACCCACCGCTCTAATGAGGGGGCATTAGCCCTCACTAAATTAAAAATTAACCAGAATCGTCCAATAACTTCTTGCTTCCCTAAATTTGAATCAAGACATAAAAAAATGCCAATGACTTAGTAGAATTTAATTAAAACTCATACAATCGCTTTTATTTTTCTTATATTATAAAATAATAATATTTTTAATATTTTGTTTCACAGATTTAAATCAAAACTCATATCATTTTTTTAATTATTTTATTTATTAAATTATTATTTTTTTCTCATTTTTATTTTTTTTGTAATTTTTTTCAAATATACTTTGCTTGCTTTTGCTTATCTTCATATTTTGTATCTATCATATAGTACTCAATGTCGACGCTGACTACATTGTTTAAAAGGTGTTTTTTTTTTTTTCAATTCTTATCAATTATTTGTTTATAAATACATAATTGAATAATTTTGATATAATTTTATTTTAATATTAAAAAAAAATATATTTAATACTTTTGTATATTTACATGAACATATTTGTTCTAAAGAATACACATATATATCGAAAAGTGAAATCAAACAAGACAATGTAAGCAGTTTAGCTTAACATATTTACTTATTTTTTATTCTGTCAATTTCGCTTTGTTTTTTTTTTTTTTTTTGATTTGTTTATTAATATTTTTGACTTAACATAAGTGTGATTTAAATACTTACTTCGTTAGTTATTTACCTTAACAATACAATAAAACTAAAAGCAATTTTTCACACAATTCAATATGTTCTCAATTACAAAAACGTATTTATTAATTTTTGTTTCTTCAACCTTTACACCCATACGCTTTCAGTTAACGCGTCGAAATTGTTTAAAAAAAATTATAGCGGTAAAATTCTATTTGCATATCTCTGCTGGTTTAAAATACACATTATTTTTTTTCTGCTGCGAAGATTTAAGTTTCAATATACTAGCTTGGCCTGATGAAAAGTGTTTTTTTTTTTATAAATCACATAAACACATTAGTTTTTTTTTGTTTTTTTTTTTTTAAAGCGGTTTGAATTGCAAAGCTTTCTCTTAACAAGTAAATAAATTTGGACATTATGACTTCAGGTATCTGTCTCTGAGTAAAATGAAGAATTGAATACAATCTACATATTCCTTGTAAAGTTCAAATCATTTTAAATTGTATTCTCCATAGGTCGCATTAATACTCGTATGTATAATTTTTTCTAGCTTAGACCGTATCAGAATTCAATTCTTGACTTTGAACAAAAATTAAACATATATGTTATACGCCATATAATGTGCATTTCTTATAATTATGAACAGTTGGATTCGAAAAAATAAAACAAACGAATTAAACAAAATAATCCGGAACATGTTTTTTTGTGATTTTTTTTTTATATATCTTTAAAATGGAGAACTTATTGAAAAATTAACTTTCATGAATATTTTTGTTGTTATTGATGCAACATAGAAAAACATACATATACGTACATATGTATTTTAAAGATTACCAAATAAAAGAATTGGTATCATAATTACTGACCGATTTTTAAGCTTAATTCGTTGAAGTCCACATTTTCGTTGAAGCAAGCAATTTCTCTTTTTAGACTGCAAATTCGATTTTGAAAGGAACTTGGTCCTGTGTTTATTCACAGGATAATTATGTACATATCGACAGCTTCAAAGTACATCACTCAAACATCATAACTCTTGAGGGGAGCAAGAAATATTTTATTTATAAAATTTAAATAACAGCTGTTTGAGAGGCTTGCAATCAAAACTTTCACAGAAAAATTTAAACTGCATACTTATTAAAGAGACGTTGATATACTCATATACCATGCTTAATGATTAATTTTTATTGAATAAGTTAATTCAACGCTGTAACCATGACGTCTTCTGAGTTAAATTCAACACTGGTATACTTCGCGTATCTAGTCACTAATTTATTGCAACATATTTAAATTGTTACCACATTCCTCACTTATCCGAATCATTTGGTCTGTCGTCATTTTTATACATCTCTCATAAATTTATACGTTTAATAAATAATTTAAGTGAAACTCAACTCATCTTCTTTTTCCATGACCATTAATTGAGATTGGGTCTACATGGAATCGCAATATGATAAACAATAATACGTCTGTTCGCGTACTGTCCAAAACTACGAAAAAAAACAAGCACGCGGGTTTTTGGTTTGAACAGACCTAATGTAATTATTGTATATCGAAGAACAGAAAACTTTTTCAGTCGTAACGTTGCAGTTGAAAATGATTCATAAGAACATTTTCAAATTCAAATGGTTTTAATTGTAATAATGTGCAAAAATGTGCTAATTATGCATTATATCCATTATTGTGTCATTTTGATGAAATTCTCCCCCGCGTAAAACAAGCTTTTTGTTTTTCTTACATAACAAGTCATCCGAAAATATTTCATCAACTCTCCTCTGTACATTCTCAGAAGTACAAATAAGAGGCAGTGTCGTGTGCCAGGTGCGTTTTTGAGCAATTAATTGTTAAAATTAGGCGTAAATTATTGACAAGCAATTAAATTTGTATGGATCATAGAAAATGAAATTTTTGGCAAATCTACGTTTAAATTAATAAGTTATACTTGAATGAAATGATTATTTAATTTTAACATTTACAACAGATTACAGAAGAATACGCCCAACATCTATTTATGACAAGAATGAAATTTAAAATGTGCAACTGCTCACCTCCCATACGATTTTGCGCAAACTAATATAACAAAATCATCAATTAAATGAAAAACTTACTAACCGATTCATGAACAGATTCTGACAGTTTATCCAAAAACGTATGGGAAAGACCCGTTTTGGTAATAAATAAATGGTAGAAAAAAATGATAATAAATCTCTTATCATGATTCTCATCGCTCTGGTCCGACACTAGGATCGTAGCAGAACTACCGGCAGATAGAACATTTCAAAGCAGGAGCCATGTTAAGAGTTAAAAAAAAAATTATCCTTACGGGTTACTTTACGTAGAATCACCGCAGATTTTATGGAAGTCAAAGCAGAATGAGCGAGCCGGATATCCTCCGAGATATGTCTGATAATCCGATATCTTAAATGGCCAGAAATTATGTTTAGCAAAATGATAGAAGCTGGATGGGTGCCTAACCACTGTATGCAGGCACAAAGGCAACACAGTTACCGATCGGTGAAGCCAATGCAGCATACTATTAATATGTACGAGCGAGTTTTTGACAGTCAGTATTGTTCAACTCAATGGCAATCAATGCGACTTTGCGGGAAATGGATACGACGTGATTCAAATGGAAAGTGGGTAGCCGAGACTCAAGTAGTAGTATATTGGCTAGATCGGAAGATTCCGAAAAACATGATTTTGTTTCGGGCAGTCTTTGTGAGTGCCTAGAATACAGCAACAAGTCCAATTAAACTTACAATTTGGTCTCTCCATTAAATTTTGGTCACCACCAATTGCATACCCTTGAATGCCTTAAAAATGAAAGCAGTTCGGAATGACTGTTTTTCTTTCGCTGTTGAAAATGCTATGGAAGCTTTTTTGACACCCTTAATAATTGTATAAGGGTTAATTGCGGTGCCGGGGTTTTTTTTTTTTTTGGATCCGCAAAACCAACTCCTAATTCCCGTTTCTTGTAGAAGGAGTCATCGGCCCGAATTGCGAACAATTGTAAGCCGTACCAAAAACCATTAACGAAATTGCGATGACGATGTAACACATAGAATAAGTTTGGTGTTATTTAAATGCAGTTCGAACATTTTCGAAATTGGCGCCATGTGACTGTTGTTTTGATAGTCGTTTCGACTTCAATTTAGTCGTGAAGCAAAATTCGATCGACTTGCTAGTAAGTTTCTTTTACTCATCCAACAACAAAAATACTTCCAAAGGTTTGGGACTTTGGTATAATAAATGTTTTTTTTTTTCACTGCAATTCAGTTTATTGACTATCAGCTGGCGCTTGCGTGGATCGAACATGACACTGATTCGATTTTGAAACTACTTTTAATTTTGTTACGATTTTAAGTGGAAACAAAATTACATGACCCCACCCCTCGCTACAAAGCATGGGGTAAATTACCGCACATGTGATCGAGCTACTCGTCACTGGGATATACACATTTGGTATTCCCGGACACGTTTTCGAGTTTCGAGTATCATAATTGCCACTCTCTCTTCCGTGATCGAGAGCCATTTATGTATAAAAGCTACCAGGTTCACGTACATACGAATTTGAGACCTATGTGATTTTTTGCAGTTGTAAGTCAGATTTCGCTGGAGAGCGTTTTATAATTCACCTAAGGAAGAAAAAAAACGATTAATACGAAGATGTAACTAAATATATATTTTTCCAAATTTTATGCATTTCTGCTGACATTTTACTATTTTTTTTTAGTCAAAATTAAATAAAATAAAAAGATCTCAAAATACTGGTAGAGTAACAACTTCTTTCGAATTTCTCCCTGGAATTTTTTTCGTCTAATTAATACTAACAACTTTCATATATTAGTTGTAATAGACTTTAACTATTAAAATTTGAAGTTTCTATTCGATACGTTAACTGCCGAGTGCCATCATACCAAAGCTACTTGATCACTTGTGCGGTAATTTGTCCCTTGATGCAATTTCTCACTAATTGAACCAATCAAATGCAACAACATCGGCAAATTCTAACAAATCCTAACGAAAAGATCTAAAATAGATCAAGAATCTGCAAGTTTGGCAAACGCCATAAGTAGCGCAGTAGCTATGGTAATATATGGGAAACTATGTAGCATTAGATATACATAATTATACGCATACGATTTTCTACTGTGTGTATTTCCTTAGATTAGATTATTAACAACTGATTACTGATCACAGTTTCATATTCCATATGGAACATATCATTTTTCGTGTTTCGTGCTTTTTTTTCTTATTGATTTTTATTGCTATCAACTTCTAACTAAATTCTAACATACTCGCGCTACGCGCTTCGATCTTCTACACGTGATCAAATACATGCGTACGTAGTGTTGACGGCGAAGCGATTTCGAAAAGTGAATTTAGACATTCGATACGACTGCTTGTGACGAACAACTGCAATCAAAATATTTTGAATCATCGTGGATATGGACAAATTTATTGAACTCATTGGTTGTGGAATCTTCAATCTTTGTCATTCTGATAACTACAATAAAATTATTAATTAGACAATGTAGGAGTAAGTGGAATGAAAATAGGTTTGGAGAGAAGGTAGTGTTCTTTTGTATCTGTGAAAATATAGTTTTCAAGGTAATTTCAAAAGTTTCTCTATTATGACCAGATATTCATTGATTGTATGCACTTGAAATTTCTTCCTTATTTTTGAGGTTTTCAAATATATTTAACGCAGTATATAATTGTTTTCCAATAAGAGTCAAGAATGTTTTTCACTTTATCAGTGTCAAAACACAAATGAAATTAAGCGAAACCTCGTTGTCATAAACACTCAATTGGTTGCGTTTTCAGTGCATAGCCTTAAAGGTAAAGAAAAACGTGTCGATTAAACCAACTCTCTATTTCTTATGTGTACTAAATCTGAGGACATTGTTCAAATGCATTAAATCACATTAAGAGTATCCTCATCCTTAATTCTATGATTCTTAAATGTTTCATTGCGATCTCTTGTTTGTTTAACTAAAACAACCTGCCATTTCATTTGAGTTTTACATGTTTTACATGTTGGGCTCAAAACGAGCTTATAATGTTTGTAAGTTACAAAACAGCGCCAAGTTAGGAAATAAAAACCTCGGGTAATTTCTAACGAACTTAACTTCCAATATAACTTTGTTTTTAGAAAGAAGAGATTGTCTTCTAAAGCTGCTACAGCTATTTTTTTTAAATGTTTAGATTTGTCCTTGAAAAGCGCCTACGTTTGTTGATCTGCACATACATACATACATACATACATACATAAATACAATGATTAGTCAAATTGTTTAGTTTTATGTGAATTACAATGCAGCAAAAAATTTGACTGACCAATTTAAGAATAATAAACATTTGTTATCTTCGTTTTCTATATTTTTTTCATTTTAGGAAACGTACGTTCCATATCATAAATAAATATATGTTTTACACATTACTACTTCTGTAAGCATAGGAAATGCTCACTTTTAGAGTGTTTTCTTTTATGAAAAAAAGAAGAAAATATACTCGTACATCCGCAATCTTATATCAATAGACAACAATTTTGATCATGTAATTGCATTAAACCCGTAATGCTTAATAATTCAACTGGTTTTATCTATTGATCTGATCCAGCATCTACACTTCCCGATAGCAAATTAAACCTAAAGTTTTCTCTCCTGGTTATTTTTTGCTTCAATACCTCATACTAAAAACAGTTGACTGAAAAATCAACATTTTAGCTAAAGATATACATATTTAGATAGAGATGATAAGACAGATTAAATTAAATCAACATCAGAAATTATTATTATGCTATTATTAAACATCTTTGTTAAATATTTTTAACAGAATATGCACATAAACTAGCTCTTAATGTTTTCATGTTTTAAAGCAAACTGGTCTTAAGTCACCAATTTGGATTTTTTTTTTTAAGAATGTAAACATGATGATCTTTTTTGTCTTATTAGCACATATATTTAATATTTATTAATAGATTCACTTTTTTTATTTAATCATTTCCTGCTGTTAACAACTTGTGTGAAATAATGCATTCTAAGTAAGTCCTCAATTGAAATCCGGAATCGAAAATTGGTTTAGAGATCACAGAATAACTCTCTTCCGAGAAGATAAAATGTTTCTTTTGGTTATTGGAAAATGGTATACGACTCTAAAAACGTTAAAACTGTATCGATCATTGAAAAAAATCGAGGTGGCAGGTAACGAATGTATTGCGGAAAGAACTATTGAAAACTTTTTATTTGCAAGCTCTCCTATCTTTTCATGTGACTAGCAGAATATTGATTTCAATAATACCATACATAAGACTCGAAATGAAACGAAGACTGTTACATCAAACTGTTACGAAATTCATAATAAGGTGGTTTCTTTATATAAAAAAAAAAGGTTGCTCAGCTAAATTTTTATCTGCATTATAGTGATTTAAGGACGCTTTCCAGGCCTATCAAGCTTATCAAATAAATTTCCTCACTATTATTGTGTTTATTTTTTTCTTTTTTTCTATTTTCCTGATAGTGAATCTTAAAAGAAATAATAAAATTGTTGGACTTTAACGCGGACATTCGTTTATTCCAATAACTATGTTACAAAGAAATTTAAAAATATGTATCTAGTAAATATGCACTTTTATTAAAAATTTGCAGATAAAATTTTTAGTTAAAATATATTTGTAATTAAGCTTTCAATCATTTTATTTGAATATATACAAAAATGGTATTATGTGTGCTTACAAATGTTGAAAATTTACACAATTGAATAGGCCTTCATACTTTGAGTTTTTTTTTTACAGTTTTTTTTGTTTTGTTTTCTTTTAAATAACTATATATTTTAATGCTAACTTAAATACACAATTACATTAAAGTAAATAAAACATTCATGCGTATAACTTAAATATAAAAGTAATATATCTGAAACTTATTATTGTTATTTTTTTTATTATTATTATAATTCACGAACATCATCAGCCGTTCAACACTAAAACTATTTATTTTTTTCTTTGTTTAGTTTTTTTTTTAATTATTTATTCTTATATATTTAACTTTTATTCTCATTAAACTTAAGTTTTATTAAGATTTACATTTTTAAGAAATATTTTTCCTCGTTACTTTTATTATATACAGTTACAATACTTAAATTAACTCCTAACTTCATTTTTCTTAGAAAAACTCGTTTAACTTCCTTTCCTAATATAAAAAATAATTATCTTAACAATACGAAAAAAAGTGAGAAACCAACAAAATAAGATCTGTAAATTAAAATCGACAGATAAAAACCGAGATTTAGTTTTTATTTTTATTTTTTGTATAAAATAAATGTTTTTTTTTTTTTTTTTTTTTCAATAAAAAACATTAATATGTAAAATTTTTATCAACAAAAAAATTAAGCACTACGATTTTTTTCTGGATTAATACATCAAATAATATCTTGTTTTGTTGACTCAGCATTAATGGTGTCCTCTCTTTTGCTTCGTTTGCTTATAGTGATTTTATTTTTTTTGTTTCTTTTTCCTATAGTTTTTTTTGTTTTTTTTTTTTTTAATTTAACTATTTTTGTTTTTTATAGAAAATAAAAAAAATATAGAGAGAATGGGCGACAATAAATTCAGTATTTCGATATATATATGCGTATATTTTATTATTTAATGTAAAATAGAATGTTTTAATTTTTTTTTTCGAAGTTTTTTTTTTTAAATCCGTTTCTTTTTTAACAATATCCTAAGCAAAAATCATTTCCATAACTGTAAAAAAAAAAAAAAAATTAATAAATAAATAAAACAAAAAATACTGTATCAAACAAATATAAAAAAATTAAACAAAATTTAAAGGAAAATATAGGTATTGAAGTTAAATTGCTTTACGTAAATCTGGATGCTGTGATAACAATACATTTTGCTCTCAATAGTTGTAGACATAATTAATATTAAACAAGCTTTTGATTATATTTACTTGTGTAGCTTTGAATGGATGCAAGCTTATCGAAAGCGAATCAAAAATAATTCTATGATTTGCAGAACTTATGTCAGGATTTATATTTCTCTTTTTTGAAACACAAGAATGTCAAAAACTTAATGAACCCTCATATTCGTTACAAAAAAAAAATAAAAATATATTTTTTATTACAAAACTGAACAGAGCTAAATTTAGCAGACTACGAGTATACTTCTTTATATTAGAACTTAAATCCACTCTATGTTCTTTCTTAATTTCTCAATCTGAACTTAACGTTTTTCAGAAGTTAGCTTTGATTTGATAGATAAGCTCCGCTCGAAATTGAATTGAACATTTTAAATTCAGCTCGGTAATTTAAAAACTATATGTAAACAAAAATTTTTCTAGTAAAATGGCATATTGAAAATAAATGTTACAATTCCAAAACATACAAAATATCAATTGCTACCGAATTGTGAGCAAAAGATCGTTGTTATTATTTAAAATGTTAAACCTTGGGTCACTCTGTATTCATTCATCAAACTGCACAAGGAAAATCTAGATAGGCCCAATAAAAGAACTATCAACATGATTAACCGCCGTACGAGTATAACAAATTTTGTAAATTTAGTAAATGCAAAATAAAATTGCATATATCAAGCTGTTACAAGAGGTTCATTCTGGTATTAACCTACCATAAAAGTTTTTTTCACTATCAAAAATAATATTACCTTTAGAGTAAGCAGCATCATGCTCAAAAAAAATTTAACAATTTCGTACTTATTTTCTGATGTATTCTATTTTATTTCATTACTATTATTATTTGTTTTTTATTAGACCTTTAATAATGTTAATCACGTTACTTATTCAAAAGTGTGTTTAATTTTATCAATTATTTCCTGCAAATCGAATTTTGGTTATCCAAAGTCAATTTGAAGCAAAATTAAAAAATATGCATAATTTGGTTTTACAAGGTAAAATAACGAAAACATATTGGAAAAATTAATATGTTTTCGTGATTGATGCCTCAAAAGAATTATAATTACAATAATCTCTGCTTTTAACTGTTCTGATAAAAAAAATCGGATATTTTTATTTTTTGCCGTTTTAACTTTTTCAATATGTATTGCATATCATTTTTATGATTCTTTAATATGATTGTCTCAAGGCTTTTTAGTTTTAGATTTATCGGAAACAATTTAAGGAACACCAACAACTTAAATATCTACAAGTCACACATTTAAATATGTCACAAATAAATTTATTGCGTAGAAAATAAGAATCAGTAAAAACAAGTTTATTGTTTTTGCACACGACTTATTAAGATAGGCCCGAAACCGTACACATGTATGTGTTAGCCATAATGTTTGAAATCCATATAACTTTTTTTTTTTGTAAGTTCTGATAAACCGCACATTAAAAACAGCACATGAAGAAGTTCTACTCATTCCCTTGCATTTATTTTTGTATGAACTTAAATACCGTTTTACTGAATGTGATGCTGATATTTTTTCTCTTATTTGTTATACGCTTATTTTCGAAAATAGCAAATAATTAGGTTTTAAATATTAACATTTTGTTAAACATTTGCTTTTATACCTGCCGCTGCTCGAAATATTTATGAACATATTCGATAATTATACGGACGGAAATGCCCAACTTGTATTTAAAAAAAAAAAAACAAAAAAAAAATCAAATCCCAGAGAAGAGAATTTTTTATTAAGCCGGGGATTACAAAGTCTTAACAATTAAAGACAAGAATATGAATACAAAAAGTATATGAAGTTTATCAAACCTGACTGCGATATTTAATATAAGTGTATATGTATAGTATAATATATTGAGCAAATCAAACCTTAAAAACATGCAAAAACTTTGTATAAAGGACAAGAAATATGATTAGGAATACAATCATATTTTTATTTTTTTTGCTTTGACAAATAAATAAAAACAATTAAAAAAGCCGACTTCATATAAATTTAAATGCAAGCACCTTCTAAATAATTACAAAGACTTTTTACAAGACACATTAGATTTATTTTTGGTTTGCAACATTTAAGATTTCATTGTAATTAATTAAATGACCATATGGAATTTCAAAGATTAACTTAACATAAAAAAAAAATTATAATTTATACGAGTACACTGAAAAAAACCTCTTTTTAAAGATATTAGATTATTGAGAAAAATATGGGAAATAATAATTAGCAAAAATAAAGAAAGAATTTCTATGCCTCAACACTTCATCTATGTAAATATACTTAAAAAAAGGTTTTGCTACAACACGTAACTCTTGTTCATATTATTTCTAAGTTTATGGCATAGATATGTACGAGTATGTTACTATCATATAACAAATTGCTATTCGAATTAAAATTTTAAAGGAAATTTGAAGAAAACAACTAGTTGTGGCTTCAACGTTTACTATAACGTTTAGATGCACAAATTTTATTTTGCAAAACTTGGAGTACAGGATTTGTTTTTAATTCGCTGATTATAAATATGGACTCAGATTTTTAAAATTCAAGAAGGCGAGTCCAATGTCCAATGGTGGACATCATTACATGTTTTAAATGTGATATTAAGCGGTATTTCCGACACTGAGTTCGAATATACACTCGCATTTTTATTCCCTCTTTGATTTGCAATTTGTTTACATTTTCTATTTTTTTTTACCTGCCATCCAGAGCACTTCATTTATCGATGCAAGTCAAATTGTTATTGGGAATTTGTTCGCTCTCTTGATCCACCATTTTGGATCCCTTATTATGATTTTGAGAAATCAAGTATCGAATTTGTAATAAGTGACCTCAGAAACTCACGGATGTAAAATAATCACCAATAATTTTGTAAATGTCAGTAGAATATAAATTTTCTCTAAAAATAGTAACTTTTAAGAAAAAATTGCCAATGAGTGTATTTGGTACTTCTGGTTTGGAAAGCACAATACGCACAAATATATGCGCATGGTTTATAAATATAAAAACTACAATATTTCTATCAAATCCTTAGTTTGGAATAGGAACGCTGTAAAAACTTTACATGTCTAAATGGTACGTACATTACTATTGAAGTTTTTTTTTAGATTTGCACGTTTTATGCAGGAAATAAAAAACTAGAAATTAAAATATTAATTCATACGGATTGATACTCGTACACCACCCTTATATTCGCACAGGCTGGTGGTGTTATTATATGATGAGAGGGCTAATAGTGGGTAAATATGATTAATTAGTGAGACAAAAATCTACATTATTATTTAATTAACAGTTTCAAGTTATTTTGTTATTTGTAACTTTTACCTCTAAAAATAAAACTAAATTTAACGAAATGCATATTGTCGTTTAACATTAAAAAAATTAGGTGCTGAACATCGGATTGACTTAACTACCAGGCTGGAGGGTTTTGGTAACACCAGAGCAATCTATCTCTTCTCGTCTCAGGGCTAGTAAACCTTAAATAATTCATTGACTGCTCTTATTACTTAAGATATATTTAAAAAAAAAATAGTTTTCTTCTTTAATAATTTTAAACAAGAATTAAGGAAAATTACCCAACGGATAAGAGTTTGAACAAACATTTAAGAAAATACGATTACGGATGTGTATTTATTGTGTAAACTGCTGCCATAATACTGTTATCTAGAAGTTGTATCGTTATTTGGCCGGTTTTAGTTCTTCGCCATCTTCTATTAATTTCGTTTTTAATTTAGCCTTTTTGCTGAGAAATGTAACTTATTAAAATCTTCAATAAATTCAAGTAAATAATTAAACATACAAATGAAATGTAACCTTAAATATGTATTACTTTCTTTGAGAACATTGGTAAAGGACTGCTGACCATAATATTTCAATTTAGCCAATCTCTGTGATTCTTATCCAAGGCATTGAGCCGGGAAAATCATCAAACGTACTTTCGGAGAAAGGGGTAAATATTTCCTTTGAATCTGCCCTGATTGTTCTTCATTTAAAAAAAAAAAGGCTTATAAAACGTGGATCTAATTATAAAGCTACCATCGACACTTCTACTTACCTATCTTCTATCTACCCTATTTCATTGATCATTATAATTCAACCATGTTGCGAAGATACATTAACTTAAGACACCTACATTATAAATATCATAATAGTATAATTCCTAAAGTTTTCTTCAGTAAAACCTATGAAGACGTAATAAAGTAAAAATAAATTAAAAGAAACCCAGCAGGAGAAAACTTATTTTGTACAAAGGATGGAAGGAAGTTATAATGTGCAATGTTGTTGTCATCAAATTTTAAACTATTATTTTATGTTTGAGCCTTCCATAGCGGAAAGATTGTTTAAACAATACTCATAGAATCGGTGATCATCTATGTGAACTGCATGGACAAAAGCAGAGAGTAGATTATTAAAAGTAAAAGTTGGAAAACGGGAGGAGGCTGTGCAGCAGTAAGCGCTTTTGACTGATATTTGTGGTACAGTGGAAAAGATTTCGATAACGATAAATAGTTCGAAATATTTCATCACCGTTACTATTAAAAGCTTTTATAAATAGTGTTTCTACTTCTTGGTTGAACGACAAAGAGTTTAATATATAAACTCGCTAATATCAAAGAATTGCATTAGACTAAAATTCCAAAAGAATAATAAAGATGTTCGGATATGCGTCTACTTGGAATGCATATTATGTTTCTGAATAAAAAAGAGATATTTATAAGAAAAACTGGAATAATAAATTATAATCAAATCAAATGTGGTCGAATATCAGCACCAGCATAGGTGCTCATATAAAGATCGATGTTTCTCGAGGTTTATTTCGTCCCACTTGAAGATATTCCGCTATCTGGATATTGTTTGATCTAGTAGCGAAAAGGAGATTAATAAATTTATTGTTCATTAAATAAACATTTTGTTTGCATGTGGAGTGTATATGCAACACTGATGATTTTGAAAATTCTGAATTTTAGGATAAGATACAAATTAAAGTTGGAAATATTTGTATCTGTATAACAAAGGATCATTTTTTCTCTATTGTTGCTGAAGTAAATGACGAATTCAGGCAATGTGGTATGCGGAAAAAATATATCTTCTTCACCCTGAATAATAGATACTTTGTGCAAACACGTAAACGGAACGTCCAAGCACACAAGGCACGTAAAATACCAATCCGTACTTGGATTGATGATATCTTTAGCTACATAGATAAGACTCTTTAGTGAAAAACTGCCTAAACCAAAAACGACCATGAATGCAGCTAGAAGAAAATACTTCGTTAACAAAAGAAATGCCTAAAGTAGCAAGAATATAGAGTTTGAGGTAGTATTGCAGTCTATTCTTCTGTAAAAAACATAAATTTGGAGGCAACATGAAGCAGCAAAGATACGAGTACTACTGCTTTTTTAAGAATGCATTTCATCTAGAAATAACTATTTTAGTAGAAGGCAGAGATGAATAAGTTTCGGCGTTTAAGCTACTTGGGGAGATTTTGAAGTTATGCAAATACACTACTTCTACTTTGCAGATTATACAACATGGAAGATAGAGAATACATCTTTAATTTTATTGGTCCTATTAGGCCTCATATACGTACGAACAAATGTGCCGGGATTTTCTTCATATATTTTCACATTGCTTAGACAATTGATAAAAAATCAAACCATTTAGATGTCCTTTATGTTAACACCTTTACTTTTATTCACAAAAAAATATACATAGCTAGACGACAAGTTTTCTTTCATACAAACAAAAAAAATTTAATTCGTGAGTTTAAGTCAGTCTGAAACTAGCAATAAAAGTGGTCCAGCAATCATATGCTTCTACCTACCCGTTTGTTTTACTGTACATGAAATTACATGGATTAGCGGTCTTCCTTAAATTTTTCTCTCCATGGTTTTACAAATTTTTATTCACACTTATTTGGAAGATTTGTGATATAACAAAATGGAATTTCAAATAATAATGACATATTTAAAATGACCTATTTCATTTTCACATAATATGATACTAAGCACCATCTTGTAAAACACAAATCTTAACCAAGCAGTGTGGACGCGGTAAGTACCTAGATGGGGGACCACATGGGAACTCGGTACAGAACGTAATTGTTGACAAACGCCACATGGCCATAGTACCCGGCGCAAAATCCCGGACTGTATCGTATCGATCCCCCGTATATTTGTATCGATCCCTTGAAAATAATAATAATAATAATTTATTTTAGCACGTTAAGTACTTTTTTGAATTTTCTCAAAAATAATAAAATGCTTTAATGGTATTAAATGTATTGGTTTCCAAATCGGTTCGGAGTTTAACCCCAACCCCGCGAGAAAGACATTCTTTTTTCAGGCAACTAAAATCACGTAAGATGAGTGGTTGCCCAGAATACAACAAGTCCAATTATAGTAATAATTTGTCCCCGTTAAATGTTGGATGCTATCTATGGAGCGAAATAGCTACTCAGCCCAAACATCTTTCTTAATCTCTCTGTACCATTTAAAAATCAACACGTTCTCAGGTCTTTTAAGAGTAGTCATATCCTCTTGAGTATCAAGTTTAAAAAAAAATGACGGAAATCTGTAAAATACAAGTCCAATTCTTCAATACGACGAAAACCATATGATGAAGATTTTTGCGTTTCAAAAATATTTACCGCAAAGGTAGTCTTAAGAATTATAATATAAGACTTTTTATTTTTTTTGTCTATTAAAAGTCAACAGTGGCTGATGGGGAAGAAAAAAAAAACTTTTTAAAAGTAGCATTTGTTTCCTTGTGTTCATTTCTGTCACCACCTTTTGATTTGTTTTTTAGACATAATTTTCAATAAATAACAGTTAATATAAAATAGGTTTGCCAATATTAGTCACATTTACTTAGAGTGTGAATAAACGAAAATGTACTCGTAATATTTGCCTTTGGTAGCAGTTTGTTTCAGAATTAGATAAATTTTAAAATGATATTCTTCCCCAGCTAAGATAATATAAAATCAACGTTATTATGGACAGTAGATCAAAAGTAGAAAAAGTAGCAGAGGCTGACGTTTTTTTTTTTATAACTACCAATCAAGGGCATTTAATTGTGAAATAGTCACATCCAAAACCGTGTAAATACATATACCATATGCTGGATTTACGGATTTAGCACTATTAGAAGGACATGTCGAAATGCAGCTACACATCTTCATAAACGTTATTTTCCATTAGATGGTTTGAATAATGATTCCTTCGTTTGACTTTTGCGGTAAATGGGTTAGCAGGGTCAGTTATATCCAGTGATTGTATTTATATATGTATACTCCTATATAAGAACGCCTAAATTTATATGCCTATATATATATAGGTATAACACATATGCATATTATAATTGATTCTCAAAAAATTGAGACTGCAGAATTGGAATACGAACCGTTTTAAATTTGATATATTAACGCCATTTCGAAATGATTTTTTTATTTATTTTTTTCTAAAAAAACTACCATATTGTAAAGCACTGAATTAGCGTCTCGAAATTGCGGCTGAAGTTAATATGTTTATCCCTAACATTATTATGGGATCTTCGTTCAATGAAACTGTCCAACTTTGTTCTTTGCCTCGAAGATAAAGCGAACATTTAGATGCTGACATTATTTTTTTTTTTTGTATTGTATAAGTACATCTAATGTTACAAACTTCTCCCATCTTCTATCTGTATCTTGAGATTAGCTCTTTAAATGCTGATCTTTTAATATAATAATAATACGTATCCTTTTCGTTTTTTTGTTAAAAGTTGATAATTTACGACGATTTTGTTGAGTTAACAATGACTTTAAGATTTTATTTAATGTTTTCAGGAAATATAGCTTGCTAATTTTTAGCAGCTGTTTCTGAATAAAAAATATTCGACTCGCAAAGACACATTTTTAGAATTAGTTTAGGAGTACATTTATTCTACGCTATTTTACATCCAAAATAAAATCTCTTAAGTTAAATTTCTTTTTTATTATACAGTAACACAGATAAATAAAAAAATCGTATATCTTTCAACACAAACAATAATATTACAAAAATTAAATAAATTAAAATAAACAAATGTATATGCTTGATAATACTATTAATTACCGTAGATTTTTACGACAAATTTGTACAAAATGTCATATAAACTTTACGGTTATTTCCTCGGATATTTCGGAACTTGACAATATAATGATTTTGGAAATTATCTTGACAAAGTAACTCTCACAGTTAAATTTCTATGTTAAATTGGATTTCAGCTCGTACTGGTAAAATCACCTGTATCCGAAAATGGACTATATTTTATGAACGGTCTCAAATAAAAATTAAAAATTCGATATTTTTTTTAAATTTATGTAAAGATAGAATATTTTTTTAGTACTTAAAAAATATTACTTCCTGAATTTAACACATAAAATGCTGCCCTATTCACAAAAAAAAAGAAGAAGATATGATATACTAAGATTGTTTACCTTAGTGAATTTGGTATAATTAGTGGTTATTAGTACTTGCATGCTATTATTTTATAAATGTTTACGAGATCTAACCAAAAACAATGTGAAGTAAAGCAACTTTGTCCGACCCAAAAACATTGAAAGTGAATAGCACTCCTTAGCGTGGCAACCTTCTAAAAACAAAAACAAAAAAAAAAACAACAAAAGCATTTTCCATCCTCACGAGCATAAGTAAGTACATACATAGACATGTTCTTTTTTTTCTCGATTATTACATTTAAGTAGTTAAAAAAAATATAACACACTTATTGTGTCTGGTCCTTATTGCTTTCTGGTATGCTTGCACAAATACACGCATATGCATTTATTCAAATTTCTATTTTTGTATTATCCTGTTAACTTGTATGTATATTGGAAAATATTAAAATACAGAGATACGTTTTGACATTAAAAAAAAAAAATAATTTAAACAAACATCTATCCATTTAATATAGTAAAATATAGAGAATATACAAAATAAAAATACACTGATAAGAACAAGACAAACAACTTATAAATGGTTCCCCCTGTTTTTTTTTTTTTTTTTTTCTGTTTAAGAGATTTATTTAATACGATTTAAATTATATTTTAAAACTGAATGTATTTATTTTTTATATAAGTTGCTGATGGTTTTCTTTTATTTCATAGATAGGACTAGGAAAGACATAGGAGATTAGGAAATCGGAATTTTTCACAGGAGCCATGTGCAAATATTTGGAAAGCTTTTATTAAACATATATATTTATGCATTTATATATATGTGTTTGTATAATTTTTTTGTAGAGGATTAAATTCATCTTTACAAAGAAAATAAATAATTAAAAATAAAATAAAAAAAAAACACTAAAATAAATTATTTAAAAAAAATAAAGCAATGACGTTAATTAAAAAATATATTTATATTTATATAACATACTTTTCTGTTTCTATATTAAAAATTAAAATTAGCCTTAAGAAAAAAGGGATGTTATTGCATAAAATAATCAGGATGATCAGAGTCTTTCTCGAAACGTTTCGCCTCTTCCTGCATGCTTTCCTTTATTTTCAGGATAGCTGCTGACTCAGTTTGGTCCTGCAAAATTTCATTTCGTATTTTCATTTTCGGAAAAAACAACAATTGATTTTTTTAAGTTTTATTAATTTTGCTTAAATTGGAAATTGCTTAAAGTGTACGATTGAAAAAAAAAATATTCGATATTTGTTTTAAACAATGTGTTTTCCATTTTCGTTAATAAACATTAAATATTAAAACAATATGTGTATGTAACAAATTTGGACATATAAATACACATATATATAATATACATACATATCTATATATATTATATACATAAAAATCGCTTAAGTGGGAAAATGCAAATTAAAAGGTATAAGAGTTTAGTATCTGAAATCATTGCTAAAACAATATTTATTATTATTATTATTTTTTAACTACAAGTCTTACGAGGTCAATACTAATGAAATTTATAAAATTATATGTGTAACCACTTGCTATAGCGACTTATAAGTATTAAATATATGTATATATGTACATACGCGCGCATAGTTTAAATATATGTGTATTATGTATGTCAATTTCTAAATATATGTACTTATTTAATATATATATATATGTATATATATATAGAAAATAAAAACACCAACGATAAGAAAGCAAAACTTCTTTTTTTTATAAGAAAATTAATCAGTTGTGTTATTATAAAAAAAAAATAAGAATAATTAAAATACATTTTAATTAAAATTTGCTGCTCGTCAAGTAAAAATATTCTATTAACTTTTCATCAATTTTTTTTGCATTTGATTAAACGATTCTTTATGGTTTAATTTATTATTTACTGAAAAAGGATATTTTCATACATGATCTTTTTTTTTTTGTTATTTTGTTTATGATATATAATTGTGAAATCAAAAATAACTAAATATAAAGCTAGAAATATGTGCAAATTAAAAATGTTAAAGAAATATTTGGAACTTAAAAAGCAAGCACTATTTGTAACGAATGCAAAACGAAAAATAAGATGGGAAGCAAATACGAATAAAAAATTAAAAATGAAACTCAAATTGTTTACAATGAGTCAAAACAAACAAAAAAATATTATGGAAAGGGAAAAGCCACTCCAAATGTTATTTTGGTTATTTTAATAAATATTTCCTAATAAACAATAGATTTGCGAATATTTAAATATATAACCATGAAATATTCTTTCTGCAAATATAGTATGACAATGCACATGCTTTTCAAGGTTCTAGACAGTCGGTAGTGGAATATTATTAAATTCCATGGCAGTCAAGTCAATACGGTCGATATACATATGATGCGATTGAAAGTTTCCGAATAAAACACCTCGAAGCTTTGAAGGATCTGCATATCGTCTTCATAGACCTGGAAAAGGTGTTCGATAGAGTTCCTAGAGATCTAATTTACGATGATGTTAAAACGAAAGTTAAATACAAAGCGGGAATAACCAGATACACCAAGGCAGTCTACAAAGTCCATTGCTTTTTAATATCGTGCAAGATTTTCTATTGAAGCAGCACATAAACGATTCCCCTTCTTTTCGCCGCTAACAGCGTTATAGAAACAACGGCATGCCAGCCATTCAAGCAACTCTTAATAATTGGAGAAAGACACTGGAAAATAACAGGGTAAGAATCAGTCGTAATAAGACCGAATATTTGCCTTATCGTTTTTCCGAACCAGCAATCCCAACTCCTGACACCTATCATCGTGCCAAAGTGCGAACAATTTAAATACATAGGCTCTGTCATTAACCAGCTAGGAAATTGCGGTGGCTTAAATGGCGCTGTAAACTACTATATTTTGTGATAGAAAATGTCGCTTAGTCGTATATATTACAGTCGTTCGTCCAGCTTTAACAACACGGATCGCAATGCTGGACGATGTATAGTGGAATTTTTTTTAACAAAAAAATGCTTCATTCGATACTTACGAGTATACTGAAAATTATAAATTCGCCTTTCGCTTTGCCAAATCGATACCGTAACGTTTTTATTTTAAGCAGTAATAATTCGATTTAGTATTTCTACAGGGTTTGTTATCAAAATATTTTGATTTCTTAGTAAAAAAAAAATGCAAAAGCAGCCAATTTTCATCATTGTTTTAGTTAGGCATTGTGTTCTTAGAAACAAGGATTCAAGTAAAATGATTAAAAGTGAAAATTATTATTAAAATAGTACAACGGGCCACTTTGCTTAGGCTCGAAACATTTTGATTGGTCACTTAACTTTTGCCTTTAAAGAACAAGGTCAGGTGTATGGAAACTCTGCAATTGATTTTTATTAATAATTATGTACATGTCTGAAATATAAATGGTCTTGTACCCTTATATCATAACTTTCGAGAATATCATCATTTGTGCACCGTATCGTGTTTAATTTGCATCATGTGCATAGAACCACAAAGTTTGAGAACCATTTAAAATCAATATCTGTATTGTTAGAAATGGCAAACAGCATTCTAAGTCAATATCTTCCAAAATTATTAAAAAAAAAGTTTCTTTTAAGACTAATGTAAATGATAATAAACGAATAATAAAAAGACTTTTTTACTCATAAAAATAAAACTGATTATGGGGATAATTTTCTTGCAATATATTTATATATTTTTTGCAGGTTACGTGATACATACCCAGTTTATCCGACAGCTCAATATGCGGTGAAACAATCCGCATTGGTTCAATACGCTCGAATAAACACCACTTCAAACCGCATTGAAATATTCAACACGCATACGTTCATTCTTGCTTCATTAAAACGCATTGAAAATTTGTAACCGCTTTGAAATATCATATAAACATTTTCAAATTGCATAGTAAAATTGTATTCTCTAGCGCTCTCATCGTTCTTTCATCTTCGGGCAGGTGTTAGTTGTGTATTTAAAATATGGAGTTGCAAACGAAATATTTGGATAGACAAAGAAATAAGAACAATGTATCAGTGTTAGTGTGAAGTGTCAGTTCAACCAGCTGTTTGTTAAAATTCTCTCAAATTTCTCACGTTCATTTTGGATAATTTCATATAAACACCAGCATTTCTGCGGGTATTGAACCAATGCAAATTCCTTCAACACACATTGAGCTGTCGGATAAACTGGGTAACACACTATGGTATATAAGATTTTACACGTTTCAATAGTACGGTTGGGCAAATGGGATGGCAATAAAATAATCAAAAATGGCGAAAAAAAAATTTGTTAAAGCAGTTAACCGTTTATGTGACTTCGAAAACGTAAGAGAGCTATATTTTTCGTGCAAAAGGATACACCCTAGGAAAAACAGATTTCTGATCGAAAATGTTGGTGGAAGGAGAAAATGAGTATATACAATATATACAACTGTATATAAATTTCCGTTGCAACATTAAGTACACATTCGAAATTGAGTTTCGAAGGCGAGCGCTATGAAAAATGTCTTTTATTTTCAGTAGAGAACAGACAAGTTCAAAATTACTCTATCAATTCCTGATAGCCTGTCGAACAAGCGAACAGGAATCGGCCTACATATATATACCAAGAGATGCATGCGATGCTTTATATTTTCTCTTAACATCCAAGAAGGTATGAATACTTTTAAAAGTACGTATTAAGTTCTTGCAAATATTGGATACAGATGAATTATTAGTGTAATTTGACTTCTTCTTGTGTTGAAGTCATCAATCATCTTACATGATTGTAGTTTATGAGGGAAAAAATGTCTTACGGGGCCGGTCGGGAATCATACTTCAAATCGCTTGATTGGGAAGCCAATATATAACCGCTTGACCTACAGCCACCCCCAATACTACCCACGAGAAAGTGCATTAATGCAGACTATTAATATTTATAAAGCCACTTTCCAAGTCTTGATAGGAAACTTTTGAATTCCTTAATTTTCAGATGAGTATTCACAAAAATAACCAAACAAAAAACACGACCACGTGGTACTATTTTTCGTAAAAAAAAAAAAAAATAACAACGTTCGCCAGCGCACAAAAACATATTAATAATAGTAAAGTAAAATTACAGTAACATATTACTTATCCCAGCAAAAAGTATTTAAACAAAGCTTTTCGTAGAATGGACAAATTGGTACTGCTATTTTAAAACCAATTTTTGGCCAGTAATGCACAATTGTTCATAGAAATTCTAATGATCTTGAAATACATGTGTAAAATTTCGCTTGTACATATTATAAATAGAAAACGCACAGTTGAATTAACAAGAGTATTTGAACTGCGCTCCATTTTGCAATATGTCTCTATACTTTTTATTTTTTGTTTGCAAAATGCAATATGAGCAAGAAATAAAAAGTACCATTTCGGGTATTTTATACACACAGTGTGTACCAGAAAAACATGAGTTAAATTACTTCTTTTACTTTACTCACACACACATGTGTGAGACCAAATTATTTTCTGCATTTAATTGCCAATCGCGCATTGTATTCATTTCCTCAGTATATTTCCATACTTCGGGGATATAACACCATCACGTGCGTGCGTCTTTTAAAAAGAGTTTCGAGAGTGTTTCTTAGTAACTCACCCGAAAGGGCCTCAAATGACTATTAAGGTCGGCAGCAAAATATTTAAAAACCTCAGAGGAATTTGTGAGAAAGTGGTTAAAGAGATATAAGAAATGCGGTAATTTCGATGATGGGTCAAGTAGAGGGACCAAAGCAAGCACATCCAGCAAGGACAATAGGGTAATTTGTGAATTGTTTCGGAATTTACTAATTAAAGTGTCCGTCAACACAATACGACCCCGTTCTGCAGAATCTGGCATCAAAAACAGGAGTACCAAACCTAAATCGTTATTGACTGAATTATTGGAAGAAAGCTTGGATAAAAAAAAGATGAAAAGTTTCTGCAACGCACCGTAAAATATCCAGCTAAAGTTCATGTTTATGGATGCTTTTCGGACAAAGATTCGAAAAGTTAATAGTATACCCAGAAAACCTCGAGGCAAAATTCATGGTAAATTTATACCAGAAGGGTTTGCTAGAGTCTGCCGAATCTCTGTGTGGACCAAACAATTATCACTAGATTTTGCAAGATGATAATGATCCAAAACATCGGAGGTAGTTCGTTAGTATAGAGACGTTAGTTTGGCCGTCCCTAAGTCCTGATACGAATCCAATAGAAAATGTGTGGTCTTTAATGAAGTAAGAGGCTAAAGAGGAAAAAAAATAGACACGATTAAATAACTTGCGCGGGTCTTGAAACAAATTTGGAGAGGGCTAACTTTGGAATATTATCAAAAATTAAATGAAAGTTACACTAGACGATGCCAAGCAATTATAAATAGTAATGGTGACTTGATTCCCTACTAACATAATTGCCCAATTCATTTTGATATGCATACACAAACTTTAATGAAAAAATAGGACTTCATACAATTCTGGCATTTTTCATTGGATTTTTAGACGCACGTTTTTGTTGAACACAATATATTACTGGTTTTTGAAGTGTTATTCTTTGTTTACTGTACGAAATTGGAATGCTTAATTGAATTTGTTAACAAACAAATCAGAATAGACAAATAGCAGAATTATAACAAACAAACCAACTGTTAATCATACAGTGCAACAAAACTTTTAAGTTTTTTTTAGTTTTTGCGTTCTTATGATAAATCCAGTATACTTTGAGTATTCATTCTAACTACATATTAACTTTACGGTAATGACGTCACGAAATGCGTATACGCAGATGCGAACACAACAATCCTATCATTTTCTTTTTGCAAGTAAATCTGAATAGTAAAAGAAACTATAGAAAAAAAGACCTACTTCACAGAGTTGTGGATTTTATTTTAGCATGAGTCAGGACAAATTTGAAATAAAAAATTAAATAGGTTCACTGAAGCATATGGCGCCTATTTCGATATGAACAATTTCAACTAAGCGAATTTGCGGAAGTCTCCACACTGAGAAACCGCTAGTGGAAAAAATTCAGGCTTAGCAAATCAGCTAGCTTTGTCACGTTCAACAAAATATGTCAGAAGATCCGGTCTAAAAAGCACTTAGTCTCACTAACGATCTGATCCAAAATAGAGCGTCCTGTAGTGTTATTCTAAGATCCCCGAATTAAGCAAACAATATGGAATATGGAAGTAGTCCTCAAAAAGTTACGAGTATTTTATCCCAATATGGCGAAGCCAAATACTCGTAACGTAGCTTCTCAAAAAAGATGAATTGTTGTAAATGATTTAATCCGAGATGACCAGGGGGCTTATTTTTTTTTTATAATTTACGCGCGCCTAAGGGGTTGATACCATTTTACTGTTGCCTGGGCACGGGTGGAAAGGTAGAAGGAGGAGAAAGGAAAATTGATTTTTTTGTAGTGGTTTGAAACTCAGGTGTGTTTGGTTTCGATATTCGCTCTCCAGGGGGTGGGAGTCCGAAAAGGACGGAGAGTTTTTTCTTCACTCAGAGTGATTCGAAGGTTATAATTCACACTATTTTTTTTGTGATTGAAACTCTACAACAGCAAAATCTACGTGTCAGTGTTATGCCTTCACACGCAGAATTTTTCTGTCTGATTTCCAATTACACAAATGAGAAACTTGAAAAACTTGTCAATGGGTAGGATTCGAACCTTTACCCTCCGTGTGAGAAGCGATTTCTAGTACCACTACACCACGGCCACCCCGGCTAATGAGGTCTCATGCAGAGCTATAGACATCAAGTTTAAAGGAATAGAACCTTTTGGGTAAGAGCTGTATAAATACAAAAGATTCTCAACCCTGGATTATGAACCAAGTGAATGGCGACTTCTTAGTAACAATTCATCTCGAAGACTGAAACTCGTTTTTTCATAAATATAACGGAAATATTGGGTTGTACCAAATGAAAGATCCGATTTTCGCTCAGTCGGAAATAAGAAGGTCTCGAGTGAACATCTTTGCCAGAACGTTAAATTTTCTTTTTTTTTTAATAAAATAAAGTGGTACATGTGCTTGACGTGTGAGAATTTTAGGGTTCGTTACAAGAACAGTTTTTTTTTTCTAGGAGTTATTTACCATGCTATCGGCAGCTCAAATACGAACCCTGTTCCTTTACGAATTTAAAATGGGACATAATGCGTCATTGGCAATGAAAAACATTAATGACACATTTGAGGATGTAGCGGTAAACGAACGCACTATATGTGAAGATTTTAAAAGGATTGGGTTCTTCAAGTCTTCAAGGATGATATACGAAACATGCCTGTCTCATTTGTTAATGGGGTAATGGTTTTCATGCTGACCAATTTCTTATAAAAACATGGCCGCAACGAGAATCCTTTATACGTGGTTTAAAAAACGTAAGCGTCCAACCATTGGTAGATTCAGAAAAAGTACATATGGCTCCTCGCCATATCAAACCTATGTTAGTGGAGCTATTTGCAAAAGCACATACGTATATACTCGTATGCATTACTTAGGCATTTTAAGTATATTTGAGGTTTAATTTCTTAAAAAAAAACAAAAGCTAAGAAGTGGTATTGCTGTTTTCGAAAAAAAAACTGGCATGTACAAACATAAACAAACCAGAAATATACATAAATAAATATTTCAAAAAACTGTTTTAACAGTGTCATCGATTGTGAGTAATCGATATGATGCACGTCAAAAAGATTGAATCTGCAGCTGACTTGAATCCATTTTAAAAATTATCAAATCCTCAGCAAAATATTAAAGATGATATACTCGTACTACAAATGGTATTTATTTTCAAGCAAGTAATTGATTAGTAACTTTACTGTCAGATATTAATAAAACAAAAAATTAATGTACATTTAACATTTCTTTTATTGGTTGTCCAAAGTGTGAAAATTAAATTTTAATTATCAAACCCTTAAAAAGATAATATTTTATATAAACTATGTACAAGAATTATGTTTCGTTAAAGTATGATGTGCCATAACCTTTTCAGTCACCCTATCGGAAGATATTTGACACCCTATCAATCATATTTGACATTTGTGAACTAGACAAACAGGCAAGCAATGGAGCGCTAAAATGTAACATTTGCTTTATGCAATGTAATAAAAATGTACAAGAATACTCAAAAAATCGAGAACTTATTTCATACCTACTCGTATTTGAGGACTTATTTCGTACTTTTTGGAGATTTATTTCATACCTTTTTGGGGACTTATGTCATCTTCTATTTTGTAATAATTTTACAGTGAAATTAGTCCCTAATTTTAGGAGGTTATATCATTTTCCATTTGGGGAGTTATTTCATTGGGGGGTTGTTTCCTGGAGCGTCACCAGATGGACCCTACAGCGAATTTTAGTGAAAGACTTACACATGTTCTCGTAGAAAGTGCAAACAGTGCATCAGTTAATGCCTCCTGAACGTCAGTCGCGTGTGAATTACTGTAAAGCCATCCTCAATCTCAGCAACGAAGAGGACGATTTTGTGTCGAAAATCATCATGAGCGACGAGGCGCATTTCCACTGAAGTGGCTACGTCAATAAGCAAAACCTTCATTACTGGGGCACTGAAAATCCGCGTGTGAAGCACGAAGAGCCATTACATCCCTCAAAGTCCCTGTGTGGTACGGCATTCATGAGAGAGAAGTGATTGGGCTGTATTTTTTTGAGGACGCCATCGGCAATACGGTCACTGTTACTGGCGAACGCTACAGGGCCATGTTAAACGACTGCCGGAATTGGATGATTTTTTTTTCTTTTCAGGCAACTTAATTCACGTAAGATGAATACAAGTCCAGTTTCACTAATAATTTAATCTCCTCATTAAATGTTGGATGCCACCCATGGAGCGAAATAACCACTGAGCCCAAAAATCTTTCTTCTTCTCTCTGTCCCATTTTCCTAAAAACTTACCACGTTATGGAGAGAATTCAATGTAGTATTCATTCCCAAAGCCGGAAAATGTTCTCATGTTGTCCCAAAGGACCTTAGACCTATAAGTCTATCATCTTTCCTTCTGAAAACTCTAGAACGACTGATTGATTTCCATATTCGAGCTAAAGTTGATCCAAGACTTCTGTCAACGGCTCAACATGCCTACTGTAAAGGAAAGTCGGTGGAAACGGCGCTCTCTGACTAGCCACATCGAACGATCCCTACAATATAAGGAGTACACAATGGTTGCTTTCCTAGACATAGAGGGCGCCTTTAACAACGTCAACACACCCGCAATCACGACTGCGCTGTCAACTCTGCAGGTAGACGACTTACTTGCGGAGTTGATCGGTCTAATGCTAAAATGCAGGATAATCAACTCCAAACTGGGTGAGACTTCTGCTAAAAGATGTGTCAGCAGAGGTACGCCGCAAGGCGGTGTCCTCTCTCCCCTTCTCTGTATCGTAGTAGTTAACGAACTACTGATATAGCTGGAAGCGTGTGGTAGCAGAGTGATTGCCTATGCGGATTACGTTGCCATAGCCGTCTCAGTAAAGCATCTCAATACCATTAAAGAACTCCTTCAAGTAAATCTCAATAGATTAACCCGCTGGGCAGATCGCTGTGGATTGGGAATTATCGCCATAAAACTGATCGTGTCCTCTTTTCCAGGAAATATAAAATTCCAATCATAGACCCTATATACGAGTATCTGGGTCTCATTTTTGACAGGAAACTAAACTGGAAACCTAACATTCAAGAAAGAGTCAATAAAGCTACAATAGCTTTATTCTCTTGCAAAAAAGCCATTGGGATCAAATGGGGCCTTCAACCTCGCATAACCCACTGGTTATAGATCTCGGTCATAAGACCGATATTTACTTCTGTTTCACTTGACACCCCTCGACATTTTTAGCAGGCAAGTAGCTGCGACTGCAGCTAGCGACTAAACAGTGGACAGATAATTCATTTTGCCACGCCAACATTCTTAATACATTAGGAATCCTCACAGAGAACATCGATTACACCATACCTCAACTTTGGTTTGACAAAAACTTCCATGTAAGCTTCCCCTCTAGTTCATTCTGGGAGGAAGATGCTTCCATGGAGGACAAGTCAATCCATATCTACACAGATGGATCTAAAACCGATAGCGGAGTTGGTGGCGGTGTTTTATCAAATAAGCTAAATCTAAGCCTCTCTTTCCGTCTTCCAAATCACTGTAGCGTGTTCCAGGCGGAAATTTTGGCGATTAAAAGAGCTCTGTCCTGGCTGAAGAAAAACGTGATATCTGCAAGAGATATCGGCATATTTTCGGATAGTCAGGCCGCCATCAAGTCCGTGGACTCGGTCTCATTATATTTTAAAACCGCCCTTGAATGCCGATCATCTCTCATGCAGATGGCAGAGCAGTTCAACATTCACCTTTGTTGGGTGCCGGGCCATAGAGACATTCCAGGGAACTGCAGAGCCGATGAACTCGCCAAAATTGGAACCACTCTTACTACATTTATATAGTAAAAAAGTAATTTAAAAACAAAATTGGATGATTAATTTTGCGCCATCTTGTATATATGTATGTACTCCAATGTACACTCTTATATGTGTATGTGAAGGATTATGGACCCTTAAAATGTATGCACACATCGCGGGCAGAAGAAAAACTAGAGAGGAACCTATGCGGTTGGTTTTAAACGTTTGAAAGTTGTAATGAGTAGGAAATAAAGAGCTCGGTAGTGGTTCATTAACAAGTTGTATGGTTTAGGAAAGAAGCACGGCGTGTTTAACAGTTAAAGGCTTGGAGGGAGGATAGCGATAGAACCATGTAATGCAGAAGCATTACGTAGTTGGTGTAGTGTGTGAATTGATTCGCCCTGGCCTAAGTGGTAATACATATTAAGTCTTCCAAATAAAAAAGTTCGCAGGATTCCCGACTGGATCCGAAACACAAGATTTTTTCAAAAAATTGAAATCATGTGTTATGACTTTATGAGTAACTGCGTAAAATACAGCAACAAGTCCAATTACACTAATAATAATTAGTTCCCTCCATTAAATGTTGGATAACATTTAAAGAGTATACTCTGTTGAGTGATAAGTTTAAAAAAAATAAAATAAAAAAAACTATGATGGTTGAGTGTTTAAACTTTGCTTTAATGATAGAAAACGACATCATTACTATTTTTAAAGCATTAATTTGATTGGTTAACAGTTCCCTAATTAGTTATTCTGTTTAACATATGCTGTCGTTCCTATTCTACAGTTGAAGAGCAAGGACGTGTATCCGGAAACAAATGTGTTCACAAAGTCAAGACCTTAAAGTTCTAGACCTTCTATGCATGTAAAATAAAATGCCTTTTATGTGTCCCAAATCAGATTTGTCCTTTCCACGTTCATAAGGTTACTATATTTACAAATCGAAATTATGCAAATTAAAAAAAGATATATATAAATTCAAATCGAAGTTTCAGTGCGTCACCAAAAAATTAATTCTTTGGGAATTCGTGAAATGTTATACGAAAACGAAAGCAATGAAGAACTATTCGGTTTGTCTTATAACGATGTACATCTATAACCAGCCGAAGAAATAGAGTATAAGCCTTAGACATTGAAGCAGAGGTTTTCATTGAATTTGAGGAGGATTCTTACGACTGAGTCTATAGGCAAGAAGCCATGTCGTCAGATGAACTTCTTGGTACCAGCTGGAGTCTCAATCAGTTTCCAGACTCGCAAACGGTTGCTGAAAATATCTCAAGACAAGGACAACATATGCAGACCAAAAGACATTTTTAAAAGCATTGTATCAGACGAAATGTGTGATATAGTTTTCCGTGAAACTAATAAAAAAAGAAAACGTATTAATGAAAAATACAATAAAGACTTAGAACAAAGATATGCAGAACCTAATTGTTGCCAAAAGGAGAAAATATTTACGCCATTTTCTGAGGAAGAATTGGATCCATTTTTTGGAATATTAACATAATTTATTGTGGCGTGAACAAATCAAATAAAGAAAAGTTATTGGAATTCTGAAAACCAATTCCGCGCTACAATATCATGTGAAATTTATCCAGTTTGACAATGAAATTACTCACTCCCCACGATCAAAAACAGAAAAAGCCGCAGCAATTTACTCAGTACAGCCTTCAAAGCCTGAAAAATACGGTATCAAAATATTTTGGACATGCGACGCTTCAAATTCTTACCCTCTGAGGGGTCAATTGCATGCCGGTAAATTAATAGAAGGCGAGCGTCAATTGAATGTCGGTAAAAGAACGGTGTTATCATATAAAATTTCGAGGAGAAATATCACAACACAGACAACTTTTTTACATCGTTACAACCGTAACAAGAACAAGCGATTTTTACCAGCAAATATGCAGCCTCATAAGGACTGGTTGGTGTAATCATATGTTTTGAATGAATGTATATAGGTTTCACATTATTAATTTAAAGACCATATAAAAAAATCTACTTCAGTCCAATATATCCTACAAATTGTGCCTTTAGCAAGGAAACACCATTGTGCTCTTACGTGCCTAAAAAGAAAAATGTCAAGCCTCAAGTAGATACCATTCAGGCGATTAAACCTAAAACTATAACATATAGTATAAGAAAATAAAAGGAGGCGTTGATAATATGGACAAATTGCTCGGATAATATACCACAAAGGCTAAGACAAATCGCTGGCTCCGAGCATTATTATACAATATTACAGACATAGTAACATTGGTAGCATACATTATATACATGGAACACAATTCAGGCAATTCTAAAACTCGACGCAGAGTATTTCTGAAAGATCTAAGCTTAGAATTATGTAAGGCAGAAAAAAGACATTCGCTCAGCAGTACAAGACGTACTTGGATGCCAGATCCTTCTACCGAAGTAAAGCGAGGCAAAACTGGACGACTTTCAGTTGTGGGAAGCAACGGAAAACTCTAAAACTATGCACAAATTGCAGTAAGCCAGTGTGCAACCAGCATTCAATAAATCGTCACATATGCATAAATTGTGAGCATTATCTTATAACCATATAATTTTGAAATGTTATCTTTTTTTATATAATATAGTAGATGGAAAAAAAATATTAACAATTTAAAAAAATATATAACAATATTATCATGCGCTAAAATAGGAAAGACATTTTTATTTACCACACAAAATAAATGAAGGTACCCAGGTACCTCGTCACCCATTAAAGGGTGTAAAATGTTTTTTGAACCATCACGCCTACCCAAATTGACGTAGAAAGATAAAGCCTTTCGAAAAATTAACCTATTCAGAAGTTGAGAGTTCTCACAAAATTTGAAGTTGATCGCATGTATACAAACCTTATAAAAATGCATTTGAAAGCACAAAAGGTACGTCGTCGTCACTCGAATAAAAGTTAGTCAAAAAAAGTGAGTTCTTCACACAATTAATATTCAGAGCCCCTATTAAGTGCAATTTGAATCTAATTGGTGTTCTTTGGAACCTTATCCTCCGGACACACGAATATATTTAATATTGTATTAACTTTATTAACAAGTATTCTAAACTAAAAAAACCCCAATATTAAATAATAAAAAGCATTAGTTATGGCTGACGAATATTTCGCGTCTTTTAAGGCCTCCTAAGGTCACCATGGTTTTGGTAAACCGAAAAACGTGGAAATATTGTTGTATGTATGTATAACATTTGCAATTTTATTTATAAAGTTACTTCGCGCTCTAAACAAAACTAGTAGAATATTCAAATTTCAGCAATGGGGATGTAGTCACCTTAAAATTTACAATAGCAGTGGTTTTGTACACGCATGTTAGCGATTATCCTTGGTTGGGTGCTGTAGAAATAGGGTAGGCACTGACTGTTGTAACTGTTTCAACACATCAATCGTGGTTATTTTACCTCCGAGTGGTAACCATCGGGTACGGATCGGTGTTCATCCGGACTCGATTTGCCACACTTATAAGCACGAGGGGTGACCAGCAAACAAAAATAGCAGCACTATAAACGGGACAGTGGATGAATCCTCTAGATGAAATGAACTGTGAAATAAAATCCCAGATGTCCGAGGAGCATCATAAGTGTAGTCATACCCACTTGAGTGTTAAGTTATTTTAAAGAAAAAAAGAATAACACAAATAAGACTTAAAATCCGGGCTACACCGACATACTTGGAGCCCAGACCAATGGCAGCACTCACATCCAAGAACGGGTTACTGCCGAACAACCAACGGAGGTCGTAGACTACTGCAAAACAGATGTTACCGCCATCCAAGAAATGCGATGAGATGGACAAGACAAAAAGAGGATGAAAAACTTCGACACGGCGATTGTTATCGACGGCAAAAGCAGCGAATATTTTGATGCAGATTCGTTGTTATAGGCAGATTTAGGCAAGAAGTCTTAAGTTTCCGACATATTAACAAACACCTCGTAAAAATCGGTATTAAATTTGTCAACATTAGCCTTATATGCACGTACATAGCTTTTACGAGCTCTTGGACAAGATCTACGAGCAGTGCCCTAGCTAAGACATCAATATTGTCCTCGGCGATTTTAATGCAAAGCTTGGAAGAGAGTGCATCTTTGATAGTCCTATCGAAAAGTATAGCCTACACGACACAAACTCCGATAACGGATTTAGGCCAATCCTTTTTGCGGCGGGGCGAAACATTCTCGTAGTTAGCACGTGGTTCCCGCATCTAAATATTCATAAATGGACTTAAAAATCTCCTGATCATTCAACCGTCAGCCAGATTGAACACATTGCGATCGACACACGGCACTCCAGACCATTGCCTTGTTGTATTCAAAGTACGGTTGCGGATATCCCGAACATCGCAAACACAGATTAATACTGTGAGAGAGTTTGACATCTGGCGGCATAAAATCACAAGAGATCGCCAAATGCTTTTTCGATGGAGTCACCCTTAATCTCTTAAGAGGTCCAATGCAACCTGCACAAAGTATTCAAAACCAGTGGCAACATTGCCAAAAAGCCATCAAAGATCACGCCTCTGAGTGGTGGGTGCCACACGGCCACCACAAGTAAATTCCTGGTTTGACGACGAGTACCGGCAAGCACATGAATCTAAGCAAGAGGCATATAAAGCGGCGCTGCATTGAAGGACTAGAGCTGCTCACGATCTTCAGCGGTTTCTCAAGAGGAAAAATAAAAATGACGAAACAAATACCGCTGTCACGCAGAATGAACCTTTCAACCTGGACTATGTAGACCAAAAATTCGTCCAGCCGACCTGGATGAAGTGAAGATAGCCATATCTAAACTTAAGTCCATCAAAGCTGCTGGAGCGGAAGACCTGACTGCCGAACGAGGTAAGGAGTATACACCAACTCATCTGTAAAATATGGTCGAACGAAAGTATGCCCGATGAATGGAACATCAGCATTGTTTGTCTGATCGTCTTCTTAACCTCGAATACAATATCCTACCTGCCGCATTGTGTGAACCCTTGAACCTTGACAGCCTGATTGGTTCATGTCAGCGTGGCTTTAGGCTAGGAAAGTCCATCATTGACCAAATATTCACTCCCACCTATCACCTCCAAATCGATACACACCACATGTTCATCGATTTTAAGGCCGCGTACGACAAGATTTATAGAGACTAGCTACACAGAGCAATGCCAAGTTTTGGAGATGGAGAATGCACGTTTCTCCATCAAAATCGATAAAGAACTCACCGAGACCTTTGATGTCAAACAAGGATTTAGACAAGGCGATGGCGCGTCATGCGATTTCTTTAACATCATTCTTGAAAGAACAGTGCAAATCCCACGCGCCAACACAAGAGGCACAATCTTTCAAACGTAATCCAACTTATCAGAAGAAAGCAGTGTGATGTCAGTTGCGCTTTCGCGAGTATTGATATACGGAAGCGGCAAAGTTGGGTTTAACGGTCAATGAGGGCAAGGCCAAGTAAATGCTGTCAAAAAGAAAGGCCAACACCGACGTCACCCTCAACAAATATAACTTTGAGGTAGTTAAGGACTTTGTCTACCTAGGCTCCACTATCAATTTAGACAACGACACCAGCGCTGAGATAGAACGAAGAATAACCCTTGCCAAACGCTGCTTCTTTGAGTTAACAAAGCAATTGATTAGCAAAGCCCTCTCTCAAACAACAAAAGTCACCCTATATAAGACCTTAATAATCCCAGTCCTGCCCTATGGCGTAGAGGCACGTACTTTATCAAAAATTTATGAGGGTGCTCTTGACTGCTTTGAGAGGAAAATTCTTCGGGTGATTTTCGGTCTCTGCATAGGCGATGAATAGAAGCGGAGATAAAACGAAGGTCCAATGGTTGAGGTGATGGGTCATATAGAGCGGATCCATCCCGAGAGACAGCGCAATAGAGGAAGACCGCGAATCAGGTGGCGCACGCAAGTGGAAGGGGGCCTTAACCAACTTAGCGTCGAAACTGGAGGCAACTAGCTAAAGATCAAACTGGCTGGAGACCCTCATTGTTTGAGGCCCAGGTCCACCCCGGGCTGTAGCGCCATCTTAAGTAATTAAGTAATGTTAGGGATTGTCACAAAAAAACCACCAACTCTGCTTAAGAGTTCATCATAAAAACTTGGTGGTACAGATATGTCTAAGACGTTTAATAGCAGTTCGTCTGTTGGTTGGTGAACAAATTTAATTTACTTTGAAAAATGTTGGCGGAATGTGACAGTTGTTCGCGGGATATGCCAAATTTTTTACATTTCTGAAAATTCATTGCAACTATTCATCACAAACCTAGAAAATATTCTTCAGAAGTACTATCCGTTTAGTACACTCCTCGACAACTGGTTGACTCCCTGATTTTCGCCTTTCTCGATAACTCTTGTTCCGTATGTGCTGCACTGTTAGGTAATCAATGCCGATTTCTAAGATAATTCTAATCGCCATTAATCCTTTTTTCCCTTAATTTTCTTGGAATTTGCAATTTGTCCTTAATTACCCGCTACAAGTGGTTGGACAGGGTATAAATACTTTGAATGTTCAGTTGCGGATTCCATTCGCAGTGTGACTTATTAGACAGTTTTAGTGATTTGATTTAAAAGAAAATATTTAAGCAGGTCTGAGAAATAAAAAAGTTAAAAATGGGATCTGGAAAGATGTTAAGTCAAATGGATATTTGATAGCTTGACACCAGCAAATCGACGATCCCTACTAAGAGAAGCGTCAAGTTCTACAGCAAGAACAAGAGAAATCACATGGGTAATCCGCAGGGATTTCAGCGTGTGTTAGCAGAAGCGGACATCTTCAAAGAAAGCGTTTAAAAATAAAACCCGCTATACTACAACGTCATCGAAACGCCCGTTTGACCTTTGCCAAAAATCATTTAAGATGGAAGAAGCGTTGGAGAACTGTCATCTTCACCGATGAGAAACGCTTTTGCCTTGATGGACCTGAATCACTATTTCCATGATTTGAGAAAGGATGAGCTGTTTTTAAGGCGGAGGTAGAGTCATGATTTCGGCAGGAATATCTGCGAAAATTTAATCCTGCAACAAGATAATGCAGCAATCCACACAGGAAGGTTGAGGAGTATAGATAGCGTATAAAAGACTTAGTCTAATTTCATTGTTGCATTTTACAGGCAAATTATTGTTTTAAACGGATTTGCAGGTGTAAAAAAACACCACTAATATGCTATTTCACTAATTGAATTTCATCCTCGCGGTGTACTAAATTTCGATAATGCCACTCATCCATCCCAAAATCCAAACAACTGTACTTGACTTTTCAGACATGGCGGCCGCCATCGCCATTGACGGAAACGTTGTTCTTACGGTCATCTTTGAAAAATTACCAGCCAATATGCTCGAAAAAAGATTAAAAATTGGACTATCTGTGTGGACCACTTAAAACGTAGTCGTGATCAACACTTACACGAAATAATCTTTAAAAAGTAAATGGCAAGCATTGATTATCAACTCAAATAAAAATTGTAAACACTTTTGCAATTTTTCTGTGTTTTATTAACAATTAAAAACCAAACGCTTACAAAGTCATAAAACGGTCTAAAAAGCAAATTTAAGATCCCAGGCTATTTCTTTGTAGTCTAGTATTTGTTCCAATTCATATTTAGGATCAGTAGATTTGGGTTTTGATCAAAAGTATAAAATAGCTACACAAGCTATAAAAATTAACTTTTCGCATGATCTAAAAGAAAAGGAGGGTAGTTATGAAACGACGAAATGAGGAAGGCAAGCTTTAGAGGCAGAAAACGGAATTGAAAAGCGAATCTTGAATTATTATTATTATTATAACTTTATAAACAAGGAATAAATTACAATGTTAATATAAAAGGTTAGCACTAGCTACCAGGGCTTTCGGCGGTAGCCGTAACAGAATTCAATATTTCAATATTAAATGTAGTATTGGGTTGTACCACATGAAATGTCCGCTTTTCGCTCAGTCGGAAATAAGATGTTCTCGAATGAACACCTGTGCCAGAACATAAAATATATATATATTTTTTTTAAATAAATAAAGTGGTACGTGTGCTTGACGTGTGATAATTTTAGGATTCATTACAAGTATCGTTATTATTTTTCTAGGAATTATTTACCATGCTACCATTTCAAATAAAAAAATGGGACATAATGCGTCATTGGCAATGAAAAATATTAATGATGAATTTGAGGATGTAGCGGTATACTACGTTGGTTTGGAAAGTTCCGTTCGGGAGATTTCAGCCTCGAAAGTGAACCACGTGGGAAGCCGGCAACATTACTTTACGACGATATTTTAAGAGCAACGATGGATACGGACCCCTACGAAATCGGTGCGGGAGATTGCACAAAGCATGACCAGTGACAATAGGTCAACACTTTTCTCTAATAGGAAAGGTAAAGAAAATATTGGCTTTTAAATTTTTACTATAAAATCGGACATTTCATGTGGTACAACCTAATAACTTACCTATATTCCGTTCTTCTCAGTAAGTCCCACTGAATTAAGTATTTTTCATTTCTTATTTTTCCTTCCGCATATTTCTTAATTTTGAAAAACACTGTAACAAGCAAATTGCCTTTGAATTTGAATGGACCCTTTTTCTGATTCATCAGAACCTAGTACAAACAATTCCGACATCGCCGATTGAAAGAAACGAGAAGTTAGTGGTCGAAAGGCATCGTACCTAAAAAAGAGTTTCTTCAAGATTCTACGGTGTAAAAGATCCACTTGCATTAAATGTATTTCCAAGAATAATAGGCACAATAGTAGCTACTAAAATTCAATGGTAAGTATAACAGATACAAACATCCATATGAACAACCGGGTTACACGAGTCGTGGTAAAAAAAGGCGCACATTCCAGTGTTTTTTTGGTTCATGTTGAACCGCCACCTCTACCTATCCATATTAACTGATGAGTTTAGAAATTAAAATTATTACCGTTGAAAGTTTACAACATTTCGAGGGACACTGAAGGGCATGCAGTATATGTAAATGTAAATAGGTGATTAGTAAGCTTAGATTGAAATAGCTTTTAGTCATTTTTGTACTGAGAAATTGTTCTCACAAAATGCAACTATTTGCTGCAGGCTAAGCCAATAGTTAATATCTTTTCTGCAGAAATGCTAAAAACAAAAACAACAACTCCAACATTCGAAAATTAAAGTAATTAAAGGTGTACTATATTTTACTTAGTTCTATGCCATAATGTAGCTTTAAAAGGAGTTTTTATGTCATTGTTTTAACTCAACACATACTCGTACTTGTCTTAATTTGTATATTTAAATATTCGCATCTTAATTAACAAAAATATATATCTAATTCATATGTATCTCTTTAAGATTTTTGTATATTCTTTAAGCTTGATAAATTTATGTATATATCCATGTTGGCATATTTTTTTCTCATGTTAGAAATCAAATACAGTGATTAAATAAATTTTAGTAATCAAACAATAAATTAGCTACCGTTTAAGTCAAAATCTGTATACAGATAGTGCTAAGTGTAATGCATATTGAGCAGCATTTTATTCTACAAATAGCCTAAACCTATAAAACAGAGGTATTTTACAAAGGCCTTAAAATTGTGTGCCGTAGTTATGCCTTTTATTCAAGAGCTTTAAACGTGCAGCGAAACTTAACACAAAAATTAAGATAGAAAATAACAAAAATCGTGAATGTTCGATATATTTAACTAATAACTCAAAAAATACCTATCTTTATAATAATATACAATTAATACTAATCTTTATGTATTACCAGATCTTAGAATTCAATTATAATTTTAAAGTAAATGAATAAAATAAGTTAAAAAAAAAAATAAACCAAAGCCACAAGTTATAATCAATTGCCGGGTTGCAGAGTTACATGATTTTATAAATGACTACGCAAATAAAGATTCTGTATTACACACTTCCTTTTTGTAGTTCAAAAATTCAAAAATTTAATTTAATTATTTTTATTATTTTCCCTTGACATGAAATCAAATGGAATCTTAATTGATTTGTTATTTCGAGGAAACCATCCCAATACTTGATTTAAACAAAAGTAACGTACAAGATATTTTTTAGGAACACCAAATAATTGCCGGTAGCATTGTGCACAAAAATATACTTAAACACTAGCTTCATTAAAAAACATAAAAAAAAACTACATCCTATAAAATTGCCTTTTTTTTTTGCTTGTTTTTTTTTTGTAATTCAATATGTTTCCCTCTTCTTTATTTTTTATTTTTTCATGCTAAATAAAATATCCATATACATTCACGAAAATTACACTCCGAAATACAGATATTTTTACAGTTTGTGTGATAATTATTGGTAAGTTTATGCTGCGGAAACCCTAAGTGTTACAATAAAAAAAATTCTTTTATAAAAAATGAAGATTTGTATTATTATTTTTTTGTTTTTTAAGTAGCTAAAGCTCACCTAAACCTTCGTTTTAGGGCCATTTCATATCATTTTTGTAATTATAAAAAATATACAAACACTTTTGCTTTTCAAAAACAAAACATAGATATAAATAAAGAATGTTATTTAGCAAAGATGTAAATTTTGGAGAAAAAAAAGTGTAAATAAATTCGAGCGGAACAGCCACATAAAGGGAATTAAGGCTTATCTAACATTGTATATATTCAACTTTAAACGAGATAAGCTAGCTTAAAAATCACACACAAATTCAAAAAATTCTCTTATATTTCTTGATGGGCAGATAATATACTATTTTGTACATTTCTAAAAAGAGAGCACACATTTTTGTAGGTTACACATATATATATATATATATATTTATGTACATATGTTTAATCACCTGTGCACAGTACTTATAAAATTTTAACAATGTACGAATAATTTCGATAACGTCTGGGAAAAGTACGCGTATATTTATGGAAATGTTTGTGGGCTACTCTTTGGGAGGCTTTCTTTTAATGGACGTACGTTTTACTGCTTTCTGACGTATACTCGTATGTATACGTGTATACATATATATGCATATTAGCGGTTTTTTTTTTGTTTATCAATTTACACAGTTGAAACTATCGAAAGCTAAAATAAAAAAATATATATAATATATACATACATAGTTTAACCAGATTAAGTCTTCATAATTTATATATATGATATATAAGTTTATGTTCTTTCTTTATTTGCTTGAATAAGCAATTTGTAGTTGTATCTATTTGTAGGATGTTTAAAATAAACACGAAGCGAAAATTAGGCAGTTCAATGTTCAATGAAAATAATGCCCATGTATGCGACAAGTTGTTATAATCTCGCGAAGATGACAATCAACATATAATATGATGCGAGCATTATTTTTCTTTTCTTTAACGAAACAAATTTCCGACATATTTAAAATCAACAAAAATAAAAAATAAAAAATATTACCAGCAAAGCATACGTTAACGAAATAAAGCACATAACATGCGAAACACTTCATAAACATATTTTTTTTTTGTTCAATTCTTACACAAGAAAAACTGCGCAAAAAAAAAAAACATATGATATAATACGCAAAAAAAAGCATTCACTTTGTTATCATTAGAGCTAAACAGCTTGATTTAAACAAATATTAAGTACTTGTCTTCATATATCTAAACATATTTATATTATAAAAAATAAATCTTAAAACAAAGAATTTTTCTTATTGAGAAATTAAATAAAAGTAACAATTATTTGGGACTGTTTATTTAATAGTAAATACAAGACAAACTGGTTGGTTTGAGATTTTTAAAAATAAAAAAAGGGTTCTGAATTGTTTGCTTTAATGTCTAAAACAAAATTGTTATATTATTCTATTTCATCTTGTTCTTTTTAGGAAAAGAAACTTTTTATAAAGAAAAAGAAAATACTAAATGAAATTCTGTTTATTGAGAAAAAAAAAAACATATATATAAAAAAAAATACAAACGTGTTGTTTTTTTATATTTGCGAAGAAAAAAAAAACATCAACATCACATTCTAAAATTTGATTCAAAAACAAAAAAAAAATATACAAAAATAATCCAACATTTTTAATTTATAGCAAAAAATCAATTTTAAATAAAATAATGGAAAATTAAATAAAATATTTTTACTCCTTTCTTCAGTTTGGTGTTACTTCAACAACGATATCAAAACATTTTTTTTTTATCTGAACAGATTTTATTATACTTTAACCTTTTGTTTGAGATGTGGTGCAGATTTCAGTTAGTAATGTCAACACGTTCATCGACTCCAGCCACGACTAGTTATGAGGACAAATTTAAAAAAATCTGCTTTCAAATAAATATCGGCTGAAAACATTTGTGAAGTTTAAAAAAAATTAGCATGTTGCAGATAAAGTTCATTTTTATTTTAGTTTTGCTTGCTTTCGTTGGGCGTTAAACGAGCGCGAACGTGTTAACTTTAATTGATTAACCAAATTTTGCACACTTTCTTTTTCAATCTTATATATAGAAATTACTATTCTGAATTGTACTCACATTTTCTCCTGGTCCGCCAAAGCCGCTTAAGTTGTAATCACCCATACCACTCCCAGAATCTTCTCTCGGCGTTCCAGGTCCTCCATTAGCGGGTGAGTTTTTCATTCCATCAAGCCCATCTCCATTAAGTACAGGTCCCATTGTATTGGGACCCATTGGCCCCATAGGACCACCATCTGGTCCTCCACCCATTGGAAATTCCTGTTAATTAAAAAGATTATCGTGAATTGCGCCTTAAATCTTTTAATTTTATTTCTAAACTAAAATTAACTATACGAGTAACATAGGATGACTTGATCGTTATAAAGAGACCCAACTATTTTAGAATTTTTGACCTTATTTGTTTTCGATAATTTACAAGTACAATTATATGGGAGACCAGTCTATTCGTTATTATCTATTGTGCTGTTCGCTTAATCTAAATTTTTTTGCACAGATTTGGTTCGTATGTGTCATTTTAATTGTTTGAAATATTTCATGATAAATTATGGTAAAAATGTCAGGTGTGCATTTTAAGTGAGGGCATAAGTTCTTTAAAGATAAACAAGTAGAAAACATAAATATGTATGTGTCATGCATTTGTTACTATTTTTGTATACAGGTAAATATGTATATATGTGAATCAAAAGTAGTAAAATGTCTGTGAAAATTATGAAAAACAATATTTGGATAAGACAAAATTCCTCTGATTGTCAAATATAATTTGAATAACTTGTGTTAATGTACTGTATGATAACAGAAGAATTTATAAAAACATACATGTAAATGTGTACAAAAAAAAAACAAACAAATAAATAGAAAAAAAAATTTAGTTTAATATTTTCGATTACGCGGGAAATGATTGGCTTAGTAAAATCACTTCCCGTCTCTATGGTCCTCGATTACTGTTTCTACACAAACTAAAATTAAAAAAATAATGAATGAAACCCCAAATACATACACACGAGTATGGGTGTATGTGTAATTGCCGCAACAAGAAAAGTGTTGCCCTTCCATTTTTGCTTTCTGCAACAGCTGTTGAAAAGTCGCAAACGGATTCCTCTTATTGAGGACACTTTGGAATATATCTTGTTGCCCTAGTCATGTGTCAATGATATGAAACATCAATTTGGTTTAAAAGAAACCAAATATGTACATACATACGTAAAGAACAAACGAGGTAAAAGATGCTTAAAAATATTGGGCCTATTTATCGTGTTTTCAATATACATAAGTTCTACATTGTACAATAGTTGCTTTTGTTTTTTTTTTGTCCAAATTTGCCTGGGTTTCTTTTTTTACAAAAAGTTATACAAATTGCAGTGTAGGTGCGTTTTAACATTATGATAATTACAAGTTTATAAACCAAAAGCATCCGCGAAAAAACCCAGATACAAATTAGAAAAGAAAACTATAGTCTAGAATCTATAATAATAAATCGGTAAAAAATCAATCAAATGTACCAATAACCAAACTCAAAACAAACTTCCATCCGCTAGTTCTCAATCAAGCTATTGGAACCGTTAAAGTACCCAGACATGTACATATATTCTGTCAAAATATAACCGAGACTGATTCATTCAAACGGCGGGCGATCAAATTTTGTTCCTATGTTGGTACAACTGTCATCTAACATATTTTAACGCTGAGTTTGAGCGCCATCTGTCAACTAGTTTGTTGTCAGTAGCCAAAGACTTTAGTTAACCTCATGTGCTATCGGCGATTTTTACTATTAAAAAAAAATGTAGCAAAGAATTTGTTTGGAATTTTGTGTTGCGAACGGAATTTCTTGTTCGGACGCGTTGAAGCCTACGGGGACTCTGTAATATCGAGAAGAGCATTCTTGTGGTACATAGCGTTCAAAGAGGGACGTGGAGTTGTTGAAAACTTTCCTCATCCGAGGCGGCATGCAACGGCAATGTGGGTGAGTGGGTCAAACAGTGAATAAACAATATTATTTTTATGAGGAGAGTATTCGCCGGAAAAAACGGATTTGTGTCAGAAAAACTCTTGGATTTCGCACCACGATAATGCACATTCTTACAAATCCATCCTTGTCAGCGACTTGTTGACTAAAAACGCTACCAATGTGATCAAGCAAGCACCGTATACTCCAGATATGGCAACCCTGTGACTTTTTGCTATTTTCGAAACTGAAATTACAACTTCGACTCGTTTTAAGTCGATTCAAGACATAAAAGGAAATTCGCGAGAGATCTGAAGGCGATTCCGGAATATGCCTATAAAAAATGTATGGATGACTGGATTGTTCGTTGGAAAAAATATACCGCTTCAAATGGAGGCTATTTTGAAGGAGGCAAAATAAATTTTGATGATTAATTGTTGTCTTGTTTTTATTTACTCAATCCCGGTTATATTTTGACAGAATATATATAAGAATCATTTTATAAATCAATCGTTATAATAAGACAATGTACGCACATATGCTTCTTCCGTTGTGGACTATTTTAAGATAAAGGAACAGAGACTGAAAGCTGAAACAAATCTATTAAGGACGAACTTCGGTCATTGGGAAGATATTAATGATAATGTGTTAATGTATCTCACCATCAGAAGTAGTTTGTATTACATATTTAAAAGTGACTTCTGCCGCACTTATAACTTACTATGTATGAGAGTGTTTATATATATTATCTGAGCCCTTCCTTCATCGTGTCATGAAAACAAATATCTCCTTGCAGTAACTTTTTTTTGTCTCATTAAAACTTATTGTTCACGCCTAGTTGTTAAAAAATTAATAATTTTCTACCTAGTCAACGGCATATTTGCGGCACTTAACACATATGTACGAGTATGTACATTTATACTCTATAGAACAATCATGTTCACATATCAGCAATTCACTATATTACTATATTATATACATTATATGTAAAATATTGAAATTTAAATAAAATAAAATTAATACGGCTTTAAAACAAAAATAAAAGCGGGTGGGTAGGTGCAAATAAAATAAATAGATTAACACTTATCGCTTCAAACGAGAAATACGGGAGAAAATTTAGCTATTATTTATTACTAAGCAAGAACGACGACAACAAAAAAGTAACAACGGTTACCTGGTAAATAATGATTTATTAGGGTTTATGTTTTCTCTTTTCTTATTTATTTATCTAATTTGATTTGATGAATGTCAATTAAAGTTTGTAATTGAAGAGTTGAAAATCATAAGGGACTGTGGCATTTTTTTTTTCTTGATTTGGTTGTTGGCAGAGGGTATAACTCCAATATGGTGTTGTTTGGGTCTAAGTGCCATATGCGATTGCTCCCTCTCCGAGTGTAATTGACTCGACTGGTTTAGCTGATGCAATCTTAAATCAATAAGTTGTGATTGTACCTGTATTTGTTTATTTTGTATATACAATATAAAAGCGCTTTTGTTATTATGGAAAGAAAAAGAAAAGCAGAAAATGAACGGAAAGATGAAAAACATAAAAAAGCCAGAGGAGATTGCAAGTTGCCTTACAAAACGTAAGTGTGATGTATTCATTATTTACTGTTAGTTAGCATCTGCATTATAAGATATTTTGCAGCTAAGCAGTTATTAATTTTGTTACAGGCAACCTATAAGTGTAAATACAACAGCCAAACCTTTCTCTGCCTCTTGCTTTAAACAGTTGTTAGACGACTTCAACGGTCTGGCAAATAAGGTAAAGCAATGTTCATTCGTCATAGGACTCATTTCGTCAAAACAGGAATTACGTTTCGCCGAATACAAGCCGGCGTCAGTGCAGTAATGGTGCGTCTGCGTATGTGGAGAACAAAGGTGGTGTCCATCACGTTAAATGCACACCACATGAAAGATGAAGTCAGGAGACATATCGTGTTTTTCCCTTATGAGGAAAAACCACTATAGCAGACAGAAAAGCTCGACGAAATTTTTAAGCGTTGAATTAAACATAAACAGACATTTAAAACCAAACATGCGGGCACGGAAGTATCGTTCTTGAATTTTCAAGAAAGAGTTCAATCATTTGAGATTCGGAAGGCCGCATTCGTATACGTGCTTCTAGTGTGACGTAACATCAGAGCTACATCTTCCTCATCAGAGAAGTCTAAACTCGAGAAGAAACTTGAACTGGACCTTGAAAAAGCTGAATCAGCAAGGAATCTCATGAACAAAGAATCACAGAGATAAAATAACGAAAAATTGATTCTTGCCACGGATCTCCAACATGTCATATTTCTACCAAGTTTGACCAATAGCCAGATGTTTTAATCTCGACAGCTATACATGCATTACTTTTGTGTACTTGTTTGTAATATCATTGATGGAATGATGTAACTGTGGACCGTAGGAATATCTGGCAGGTGAGGCAACGAAATTGCTTCTATATTGTTGAAATTCCTCTCTGGGACAGAATATATTTCTGATAGTAAATCTTCTGCGAAATTGTGGTGCCATAACTGCATCGACTAGAAAAAGAATCAGATAGTTCTCCTTCTCATGATTTATTTAGTGGCTTTGGGAACTTACGTTACAATGGAGCAAACATTTTCGGTAAGTGGTCACAGTTACCTTCCTCCCCTGTAACCAAAACTTTGCTCTTCTTGAGAAAATAAAGAAAGTGAAAACGACGTTGTGGATATGATAAAAAAAATGCTAGGAACAACAAGCCTTTTAAAATCTCGTCTCTTGAAAAATGTGACTTTAAAGCTTTTCAATCCTTGGCAAAACAATTCTACACATCCAAAAAATGAACATCTCAAAAGTCGCTCAAATACGCGTTACTCAAGATTGTATTAAGAAAAGGTTCGAAATAGAACAGTGGACACAGATAATCATTTTCAAGAAGGGTGTGAAGATTCAAGCTATCAATGAAATGGAGTTACCACAGCATACATCGAACTACCGCATCTCTCGAGAGAATCTAGCTGACCTGAAGAACATGATAGAGATGGCTAAATCATTCTATTCAGACCTAATCAGAGTTTGATTAAAATAAAATTCTATTAATTTTATAAATTTTATTATATTCCCGTAGCTTTATTTCTCCAATTGCAAGTTATTGTTTGATGACGTTTAATTTAGTGAAGTACCTGTTTTTATTTCTGAATGACATTAATTTGACCCCCAAGGAATGCCTTAAGTGATTTGGACCGTTTTGAGTATCTCAGCCGATGGCACATAGACCCTTCTACAAGGCTGCTAGTTGATGACGTCACAAGGCATTGTCTAATCATGTCAACCAAACGACGATCAGTTCTAAGCTAGAGTATGTTATAAACGTTAACTAACTTCAGAAGCAGGAAATCAGTAAACATGTATTGATGATTTATGTGTATTTTATCTATTTCCTGGTAATGCAAATTTTGGCATTTAGACCCTTCTGATTTTCAACTCTTCAATTGGTACTCTACATAACATTGTTGCCAAACTAAAAACGGATGATGATTAGTAAATCACATTAAAGCGTTACAATATACACCGTGTATACATCTTAAAGTAAAATTGAATTTAAATATCATAATACGTTAGCTTCTTTAAAAAAATTATCGCTATTAAGATGTTATCTACGAATATATGTTACATACTTTTTTTTTTGAAAAAGAATACACTTATAATGCCTCAGCATGTATTATAAAATGGGACACGGAGAGAAAGAAAGATGTTTGGGCGCAGTGGTTATTTCGCTCCATGGGTGGCATCTAACATTTAATGGGGAGACTAAATTCTTAGTGTAAATTGGCTTGTTGTTGGTTTTTAGTCAACTACTCATCTTACTAGATTTTTGTTAATAGAAAAAATGAATTTCTTTCGGGTGCGGTTGGAATTTGAACACCGAGCCATCCGATTTGGAAACCAGTCCACTACCACTTGAGCCACGGCCACGGTCACCTACATCTATATTTCTTTCAAATCAATACCAAGTTAAAACATAATAATAATTCACCAATTAGTTTTTCAATAATATTTAGTTTGCCAGGGTTATACGAGTATGTCTTGGGTGATTGTCTTGAATGCCCCATTACGAGTAAATAATTGGAAGCACCACAAAACAAATAATTAAAAATGGTACTACGAGTAGAATAGCGCTGATTTTATGTGATCCAAACAATTACAGACCTACTTCTGTACTATCAAGAAAATCATAAGTTCTAGAATGGTGAAATATATTGATAAATATGACCTTCTGAGTTCACTTCAATTCGGCTTTCAAAATGCTGTCATTCCTGGAAAATATTTATGATGCGTTGGATAAAGACCAAAAATCAGCGGGTTTGTTTCTAAGCAAAGCATTTGGCCTTGTCATTCATATTATGCTGTAGAAGTTTACTTTCAGACATAATATTTTCTGTTGGTTTGCATCATATCTGATTAATATCATACAAGACAACGTGTTCTAGTAAATTGAACTCTGAGTGAGGGGCTTTCTTGCATTGGAGCTGAAGTCATAGGGTTCAGTATTTGACCCTCTTCTTTTTAGAATTTACATATATAAACTCTATATTTAAGCTGCTTCTTAATTGTAATGGAAGCCCCATATTGATATTGTGAAGAAAACTGTTTACTTATGTCTATGTAAAGTTTACCATCTACGCAAAATTGTTTCTTCAAATCTTTTGATTTCAATGTATTATGGCATAGTCAATTCTCGCTTGTATTTCTTGATTTAGTGATACAATTATAAGCAATATGAAACCATTTATAATTGCTCCAAGGAAGGTTGCCAAGATTATGATTTTTAAACCAAGGTGACAGCCCTCGCATCCCTTCTTCCAACCAGCTAAAATATTGCCGCTTCAATATCTGTCCATAGTTAAGGTTATTCTATCTTCATAAGAAGAGATGTAGTGTATTCACTACGTTCTTTTAATATTATAATAGTTCCCAGAATAAGAACTGAACATTGGTTTGTGATTTGCTAACAACATAGCTCCCTTCATTTGTAACAAATTGCCTGTTGATATACGCAATCGAATTCAATTTAAATCCATATTTTTCGATCCTTGGAAATTTGGATTTGCTTTAAATCTTTTAGCATACTAACCCAAGTAATAATATCGAATATATTCTTTACAACCTCACTTATGAACTTTGAGTTTGTCCCTTTTCTCCCCTAAAACACGTTTCTTCTTTTTGCGCGGCTCAAGACTTTTTCAGTACTTTTTTTGTATTAACACTTTCACAATGAAACATTCAAAAAATAACTTTTAATTTAATTTTGATGGGGGCTAGGGCTCCCATTTATATGGCTTAATACAAGCTTAATCTAACTTAAAAACTAGAACTAAAAGCTAACAGAAAGACCTAAGAACTAGGAAGAAAGGGAATGATGGAGGAAATCTTGTTTGAGACGAGGAGTGCTCAGGTTGAAATTAAATTAATTAATTAAAATTGAAATAAGGGGTGCGGTGGACCGGTATATAGAAGAGACGAGGACAACTGTTGAAAGTTATAGAGTTGAAAACCGATGCGCAGTCGAGAAATCAGACGGTTATCCCCCCTCTCTCGCATTCGATAATATATCAGCGACCGACCCACATATTATTGCCAACTATTTTGCAAACTTTTTTAAACAGTCATTTGCAGACAACCTCTTTGTACCATCTATTTTAAGTACCTTCCCAATAGAGGGGGGCCCTCTCTATCTCAACCTTTTGATCCTACCCTTATCGAAGAAAAGTTACAAAATCTCAATGATGAATTTGTATCCGGTACAGATGGGCTCCCAGCAATATTTCTCAAAAAGTGTGCCTCCAATCTTTCGCAACCCAATTTCCCTTCTCTTTCATTTGTCCCTCACACAAGGGCAATTCCCCCAAGTTTGGAAGACTCTTGCATAACCCCGGTTCACAAAAAGGGATCAAAGAATGAAGTAATCAACTACCGTCCCATTGCTAAGCTTTCTCACATATCTAAAATGTTCGAAAGTTTTTTATATGAAGTTCTAAGCTTTCGGTGCAAGTCACTTATATCGCCCAGTCTAAAAGATAGATCAACTACTACAAACTTAGTTGAATTCGTATCCTTTGCGCTTTCAGCCCTAGAAAATGGCAACGAAATTGACGTTATTGCTACAGATTTCGCTAAGGCATTCGATAAAATATCACATCAACTGATCCTTTTTAAATTGTCTTCCCTCGGTTTTGACCCCATATTGTTAAAATGGATATCTTCTTATCTGGAGAACCGCTACTTATGCGTTCGCTTTAGGTTAGCCTACTCAACCCCGTTTTTAGCCACTTCTGGTGTCCCACAAGGCAGCCATCTAGGTCGCCTCTTTATTTAACATTATTTTAACTATATTTATTTTAACTATAAACGATCTTGAGAAGATTATCAAACATTGCTCCGTATCCATTTACGCCGATGACACTAAGTTCTCCAAAACTATTTCTTCACGCCAAGACTCTATTCTCCTTCAAGAAGACCTCGATAGGTTTTCTACTTGGTGTCTAAAAAAATTGCTTTGAGCTTAATGTCTCCAAATGTCAATCTACGACTTTGTGTCGTAAGTCCAATCAATCCCCCTCCCCACCTTATTTTCTGCATGACCAACCTGTACCCCAGGTTCAATCCCTTCGCGACCTTGGAATTTTATACGATAGAGAGTAAAACTTCCGTTCACATATTGATGACATAATCCCGAAAGCCAACTCATCGCTCGGTTTTATCAAACGTTGGTCTAAAGAATTTTGCAACCCTTATGTGACAAAGTCACTTTATGTTACATTACCCTTATCCGGCCCCTCCTTGAATATGCCAGCCAAGTATGATCCCCCTTTCGGCGAATTCATATATCCCGAATCGAGAACATTTAACGTCGTTTTCTTCGGTTTGCTCTTCGTGAACTACCCTGGAGTGACCCATTTATCTTACCTCCCTATCGCGACCGCCTCAAACTTCTTAACCTGTATACCCTAGAAAAACGCAGAGACGTAGCTGACATTCTCTTCGTTTCATCGACTACTCTCCGATTCTGTGGACTGCGCTTCCCTTTACAATTCTATTTCCTTCAACACTAACCCTCGTAATTTACGCTGTCCTCGTCTCTTTTATATCCCAACCCACCGCACCTCTTATGGCTCTAACGAATCAATCTCTCGCTTGTTAGTTTTTAAGTCCTAGTTTTTCAGTTACTTTAAGCTTATATTAAGCGAAATAAATAAATGGGGGCCTAGCCCCCCACTAAATTATGAAATATTCCCACGTTCTTCTAACGAATTCGTATTGAGAAGTTTGAAGCGGTCCTGATAGGAAGTTAAGATTAAAGGGTCGTTCCAGGCTAGACCACGGGGAGCAAATCGGAGAAATCATGAACGCATGAACTCGGTGAAAGGGGGACCAAGCTTGACTGGTGTACTCAAGCAGGGGGCGAACATAGGTAACATAAAGAGATCTACGTAGTGGTTCGAAAATTCCTTGGACCACCGTTTAATAAAGTCAAGTGATGAGTTGGCTTTAAGGATCATAAGTCGATTGCGAACGGAAATTAAGCTCACAGTCGAATTATATGCCAAGGTGTTGAAAAGACTGAACCAGGGGAATTGGTGGAGCATAGCGAATATAAAATCGGGGAGGAGGAACATTAAATAATGTAAAAAATAAACGTAGCAATTACGTTATTATACTATATTTTATTTATATCATAAGTGTATCAATATTGTACTATAAAATGAAAAAAAACTTAAACTAATCTATCGTAATAATTTATTTCATATTACACCTGTATTCATTCTCAGGATAAATGGGTTCATATCCGATAAAATAGGAAAATTTGATAAAATAAATATTTCTGATTACTCTTTATTTAATAAATATAATTTCTTAAATACTCTTATCACAAATACAATGTCATAGTTAATATACACCTGTGCCCCGTGCAGAAAAGTGCATACATATTGTGGTGTATTTTTTTAATAATTTAATAATTTATAATTATGATAATTATTTATGTTTTATGTTAAATTAGTATCCTTATAATATTAATATAATATGTATAATATTTTTAGCATGTCGAAAGTTATTAAACAGCCCGTGAAAAGGAAAGTCATCTCTTTAGAAACCAACATTAAACTTCTTGATCGTCTATTTAATGGAGAAAGGGTAACAACTAAATCGTATTCCATGAATTAAGCCACAATAAGTATTAGAAAAAATGAAAGTTCCATCAGAAAAAGTGTAGTAGCTGGGACTGGTACGAACAAAAGCACAACTTATTACGTAAAGGATATTGTTATTGAAAGCATGGAAAAGGCGTTAATGATATGGATAGAAGATCATGCTCAAAAGCGAATACCAGTTGATACCAACGCCATCACAAATAAGACTTTGCGGATTTACGAAAAAATTAAGAATGAGTTACCATCTACTTCTTCAGCTGGAAAGAAGTATTCCTTTTTAGCTAGCCACGGTTGGTTTGAAAGATTCAAACAAAGGCATTCTCTACATAATGTAAGATTAAGAGGTGAACTAGCATCTGGTGACGTAGATGCAGTGCAAGAATACTCAGCAAAGTTGGCTGAAATTATTGTAGCTAATTCATACACTCCTGATCAAGTATTCAATGCTGACGAGACGGGGTTATTCTGGGGAAAAATACCAAAAAGAACGTTTGTACCTCAAGCTCACAAATCAGTTAGGGGTCATAAAGCAGCAAAGGACCGTATAACAGTTCTTTTCTGTAGTATTGCTTCAGGCAATAATATAATGGAACCATTGGTTATTAACAAATCAAAAAAGGCACGTGCATTTAAAGGGATAAATATCATCAACCTGCCGGTTTATTGGATGGCCAATAAGAAAGCATGGATTTGCCACGGTTTTTAACGAATGATTTCATAAGTTGTTTGTCCCTGATGCCAACAGGTATTTAGTATTTAAAGAGCTTTTGCTAATAAACAATGCTACCGGCCATCCTCAAAATTTACAACATAAAAATGTGCAAGTTGTACTCGTATTTCAACCAAAGAACACAACTTCTTTATTACAGCCACAAGATCAAGGAACAATTTCTACTTTTAAGGCACTGTATATCAAGCGAACCTTAAGGTATATTTTAGAACGAACTGATAATGATGCATTGGAAAAAAATTACAATTTTAGAATGTGCTAAGCAAGTTGCACTTTCATATTCCGAGATTAAGCAATCACCGCTGAATGCTTGTTGGAAAAAAGTATGGCCAACAGTAATTGAAGGTGAGATTTTTTGTCAACCATTAGAGCATGAATATTCTCAGATAGTTGAGTTGGCACATGCAGTGGGAGGAGAAGGTTTCGAGAACTTAACTGAAAAAAATATTGAAGAGCTAGTGGCTGATGAAGAATTAGATGAGGATGATTTAATTAACATGATTGATGACACAAGTGATCAAGGGTCCTGATGAGGAGACTGAACTAATTGCATTCAAAGCAAAAGTCATCCACGAAGGACTTGCAATCGGGCGAAAATTAGGTAATTTTTTTCTACAACATGGCCCTAATGTTGAGCGGTTCCAGCAAGATATCAACAATTGTTTAGCTCAATATGAGGAGGTATACAAAGATCTTACCAAAAACAAAACACAAATGTTGATTACTGATTTCATTACCAAGTCTCTTCCATCTGAAATTGTCAGTAATTTATCATCCATCGAATAGGAATCGCCAAAAATGATATTGAGTGATGAAAGTGAAATCTCATCAACCAAGAAGAAAAGATTGATTGGCAATAGTAGTGATGATAGTTCGTAATTAAATTTTTGCACTAATTTCTTAGGATCTTTTTTCTTAATTTCTTTATTAGTAATTACATGAATGGACTGATATATTTTATTTTTCAATTCTATTTTATTCTTATTCGCGTTAAAATAAATGTTATTTGAATAAAAAAAATTGAATAAATTCTGTGCATTTTATTTTTTTTTTTCGATTTTGGTGGTTTTTCATACAAAAATCGAAGATTTCAATTTACACGATATTTTCAGGAACGGATCTTTCGTGTAAATTGGAGGACAGGTGTACTTTGTATGATACAATAAAAATCTACAATACGTGACTTATGGTAGAGCATTTTTTTTAAACACGGCTGCCTGTCGCTCACTAAAGTGTCATTAATTTACATTGAAATTGTTTTTGAAATTGCTCTAAAAATCTGCCACACCATCGCAGAGAAAATTATTAATGGTATGTGTATACACCATTGTTTTTTTTTTTGTTTAATGATTCGATAATCGCAATAGGTGTATTTTCTCTGATATGGACGTAATTGTAAGATTCGTTTGTGAAAAGGCGAAAATATTTAAGGCAAATAAAAAATTATAGAGAAGAAGACAAAAAGGCACATTTAACTGGACTTCAGTCACCATCCGAAAAAGGGAAGAGGCTCATAATTACGCAATTCGGAATTTCAACCGCATTCATTTAGAAACGATTTTTAAGCTTAAAGCTAAACAAAAGTATCAATTATCGTCATAGAAATGAGTAGGCACGTAGCGTCGAAATACAAAAGAAAATCAGGCGCCATCACCTTCCACCACAAAAAAAATATATCCATGTGGTTGATAAACTGACTTAATTGGCAGGACACAATGTGTTAAGATTAGCGCACAATCACTGCTACCTTTTTCCTACAGTTATAATGGGCTCAAGTAAAACGATTCGTTGCAAATCAAAACAAGACTTTTCATATGAAAGACGCCAATACCATCAGTAATAAAATTGTTTAAGAAAGTGCACAGAAAAATAGCTTCATTGTGTCCAACACAGTCAATTAAATGTTGTCCTTAAAATGTGGGATCTGAATGTTTGCGCTAAGAGAAACACAGAGGAATTTTTTATTCTTTTAGGTGATAAGAATGCAGAAGCAGTGAACTTATTTTTGTTATATATCGCACTGTTTAATATAATACATAAAATAAACAAATAAGATCTAAATCATATGGAATTTATTTTAATTTCCTGAAAACAAGATGCAATCAAAACAGGAGTTAGCAGCTCTATGGTAATTGCCTCCAGAGATTCACCCCACTAAATATGCAGATAGTAGTAACCGTATGAGATATTTCAAGAGCGGAATGCTGAAGTATTTCCTGGTAACCAGGGCAAATATTTCATATTTCCTACACTGCAGATATTTATTTTCAGAGTGTAGTTAATTTATAATCATAAATGAACTAAATTAGATGGCAAAATCTACTCATACTTCTACAATAATTTTCCCCGCTTAGACGCATACTATTGTGTCCTATTTTTAATTTTCATGTTCATGCATAAACACTCTTGTTTTTTTTAAGAGCAAAGTATTATTAACAAATGAAAATAATATTATATATTCGAACAAAACAAATATTTAATTCGCTTGACAATCGCCGGTAATTGTATAAACTTGGTTAAACACGAACTAATTTTTAGATCACGAAATTGTTGTTGTAATGCATACAAACTAAGTACCTATATGGATCAAGGGTGATAATAAAACGCAACTAATAAAGGAAAAATTAAAATATTCCGAATGTCAGTGGGTGTAACGAAATGTGATTTAATAAAAAGTATGCATATTCGCGGATGTTTCGAGATTAAGAAGCCAATAGTAAACAAACTGAGCAAATCACCGATGGTCGTGTTAGAGTCTTAAGTTTCAGCAGAAGTTTAAACTTTAAACAAGAGGCAGAAAGACAAGTAACTGGAGCACTCAAGTGCAAAAATATCAATAAACTCTTGAGTGTAAAACTGTATAATATGTATCCGCAAATATTTAGTCAATTCCACAGGCGGCACAGTAACAACACAGATACGTGGGTCAAATATGTAGAATTAGTTGTAACTATTCCCGTAACATATTTCAACAACTAATCAAGATATACTACTTAGGTTATTTATAAATCCAAATACATATCATTTTCATTAATCTGTCGTACAACAATAACAAAATTACGAAATGAGTAAATTTCGTTAGTGAAAGCACAAATAGCCTTTGCTTGAGTTAATGCATTAATCAATTGACTGGTTTTATTTTATTTAGTTGCAATTATTTTTTTTTTTACACAGAAGTGAGACATTTCTTTTTTGTTTATTTTTGTAGCTACACACAGATAGTATAAATGCTGAACAAAATATGATTTCATCCATTGCACATACGCAATATTTGTTGAATTGAGTTATGCGCACATATTGATATAAAATTGGGTGGCTATCATGTATACATGTACGTATATAGATAAACAAAATCCATATGTATAAATAGTATCGAACAAATTAGAAATCGTTAAAAAAGCTTTTGAATCAATTTGGTGATTAACGACATCATTTGGCGTGCCAAAGAATTCACTCAATTGAAAACTCGTTTAATAACTGTGATAAGGACTATGGTATGTTATTTACAACAGCTTCATATCTTTAATATAGGTATTAACATCTCAGCCAAGAAAATAAGGGGTTCTCCTCCAATTTGTCAGTGTATAGCGGCTTTGTTAGAGCAGGTACAGCTTTCAAATTTGGAAGTTACAATAGTTAATATTGTTCAGATTAATATAGAAAATTACAGTGTTGAGCAACGTGTGCAAATTATTAAACTTTACTATTTACTCATTAAAATGAGTGCTCAGTTCGAGCTACGTTCCATGCGATACGTGATTGTTGCGGTGAACACCATAGTCCTGTTGACTAGTCGTCGTTTGCCGGACAAATTCAAATCAACTGGCTCAGTATACAATCAAACAACACCCATACGTGATCGAAACGTGAAGTCTGGCCTTCCAGGACTTAAGCCTGTAACCGTACAAAATTCAATGGACCCAGGACCAGCGTCGAGCATTTGCTGACTGGGCTCTGGAGCAATTGAAAGTGGACTCCGATTTCGGGCGGAGTCATTTTCAGCGACGTGGACCCATTTTTGGATGAATGGCTATGTGAACAAATGCAATTTGAGGAGATAACAATCCACATGAGACCCACAAACGTTACTGTTTTGTTCGGATTTTGGTCCAGCGGAAGCTGGAAATGAAGCTGGCACCGACACAATATTTATTTTCTTTTAATAAGGGCGCGCTCAAGGGATTATTATACCCTTAAAATGGGAGGCAGAAAAGAGAGGTATCGATGTGCATTGGTCTCAAATATTTGCAAGTTATAACAATTAGGAAATAGAGAGCTCAGCAAGACATTCCATAATCAAGTTGTACGGCTTAGGAGCGAATCAAGATATTTTAGAGTGCGTTCGAGAGTGGGCTTTAGTGTGTACTGATGAGCATCTATAGCGAGACGGATGTTACAGTTAAAAGAGTACGGAATGGCGATTTCTATGGAGCACTGGTAGTGGAAATAGCGATAGACCAAGGTGAAACGAAAATCAAGTAACATGAGTAGTTGACTAGAAATCAACAACTAGCCGACTTCCGCTTCGCAATTAACACTTGGATGCCACCCATGCAGCGAAATAACCATTGAGCCCAAACACCTTTCCTTCTCTCTCTATCCCATTTTCAAAACACTTAACACATGCTGAGGCATTATAAATGTATTCATACCCACTTGAGTGTTAAGTACTTTAAAAAAAGAAAAAGAAGACATTTCGTCGGTGTTCGAGGGTGTCCACTGTCTGTCTGAGTGATATTAGCATCACCGATGAGTTTTATCGCACGGTTTTGAATCCTATGTAACAGGTGCAGAGATATTTTAGGGGCACCTGACCAGATGTAGGCATTGTACTCCAATTTTGGGCGGATAGATGCCTTATATATTGGGGCTTGATCAGAGGGGTGAAGTATTTTTACATCGTTTGAGGAAACCTAAACATTCCGCAATATTTATGCCGACATCGAATATGGTCGTTCCAACTTAAGTTGTCATTGACACCATACCGAGAATGGAAGTTTTTCGGTTTCGACGATGCAAGTGCCATTCATTCATAATGGCTGGGTATTTAAATTTCGCTCAGCAGACAGCATTGAGTTTTGGAAGTATTAATTGATAGTACCCCAATTGTTTATGCTGTTAATATCGAAATTTAATGAGTTTAACATACGCTGCCGTTCCCGTTCTTCAGCCAAAGAACAGGAACGTGAGTCCGAAAACTAATATGAAAACAGGAATACATTGGATTCGATTGTCACCGGCGAGAGGTACAGGGCGATAATTGCCAATATTTTGTGGTCTAAATTGGAAGATATTAATCTCAATGGCATGTGGTTCCGCAGACGATTGATGCCTTAAAAGTCAACATAACCAATCCCATCAATGATATTGAGCCCGATTTATGCGGTCGAGAAAATTTGACCTCTAGGATACGAGCCGCCCAGCAAGGCCTCGCTGGCCATTTGGTCAATATCAATTCCATACATGTAATCGAATGTAATCGAATTACTCTTTAAAAATTGATATCTCATACACAATTTGTTTTACATAAAGTCGAAATTCGACTTTAAGTAATATACAATAAAAATATGTATTAAGAGCGTAATTTTGGAGTAATTTCTTTCTAGGTACTTTTAAAAGATTTAACTTATTTTGTATGATTTTTTACTTTTCTATTTGTTAATAGTATACTTGTTACCTCAATTTTGTATTATTTTTTATTTATTATACATACAAACATAGTGTAAAACATAAATCGACCAGTTTTTAATTAAAATATGAAAATAAATAATAATTGAAAAGAAATTTATATATGTATATATACGAAAATAAATACTTACACTTCCCATATTACCACTCGGAACTGGTTTCATTAGTGTGTACATATTTTCACCTCCTGAATTCGAAGAATCTAAAATAGCTTTTTTCTAATTTTATTTAAAATTAAATTTATATTATTTTCAAATACCTTGCGGGGATGGCATAATAGGCGTTCCAGGACCAGGAGGTCCACTTGAACCCGGAGGACCCTAATCGAATTAAAAACAAATATTAAATAAAACAAGTATAAAACTATTTATCATATTCATCTAATTAATATACTAATTTTCTGTAGAATAAATGCGCAATCAACGAAAAATAATAAATTACGAGTATAATATTTTTCTACCCAAAATGAGGTAGTACATGATTGTATTGTGAACAATCTACACATAGACCATATCAGCATAATTTTCCGTGCCAAATTTACGCGATGTAATGAAGAAATTAGAAAGAGCCAAATTAAAGAATTTTCATTATTATTTCTTACACGACTGGCTAAACAGTTTGTCTACAATTTTGATTGTCTACAGTTTTGAAATAACTTTGTTAAGACCTTATCAAATAATTTTTAATACTTAGACTCCTAAATAAGAGGCATGATTTAGTACGAATATTTTGGCAAAGGTTCATTTTTTGAAAGCAATTTATCCATTTTGTCATTTTGGATTTACTATCACTTGCATTTGATATGTTATCGAGACCGAAGAAAATTGCAGATTTTGTTGGTCTTCACATTCAGCGTACTCGTATAGTGAATCATTGTGAGGCAAAACCTCTGCATAAGAATTGCAACGTTTTCATCACGTTTTTTTTTTTTTTTTTTTTAATTCTCAATAAAGCTTTGCATTTGCATTTATATAATCGGTGTGGACGAAAAGTCATCATGAACGACGAGGCGCCTTATGAACGACGAGGCGCCTTTCGACGTGTCTGACTATATAAATGAACAGAATACCAGCTTTGATATACAGAAAATACTCAATTAATACGCAAACTATCATTACACCTTCCTAGAGAGACTATATGATAACTCATTTAGACCTGCCGTATTATTGAAAATATTTTTTTGAGAATGTTAGAGGCAATGATGTAGCAATTGCATGGTGGAAATCCATCTTGAACGCGATCGGTGGTTGTCGTTCCAACATTGAGAGGAAAAAAAGAATAGAGCAAAATAAATAAATTTGTCAAATATCTGTGCTTTTCAAATCAAACACAGATTATTAACTACCAACCTTTATTCTGTTCGGCTTTGAATGCAACTTGTGTTTCGAAAATTCTGGATAGTCTGATTAAGCAGAGCTAATATCAGAAATTGCCTTACTAGATTAAGTAAGAATTAAATTGTTTTACCTCCATCATATATTGAAAACTTGCTAAATATAATGCACTTAATAATGAAGAAAAATCGGGGAACTTTAAGTTAAAAATATATGGGTGTGCTATGATTAATCAGCTATTGCTCACTTAGACTACCGGGTGCGTTTTTGCTCCGTTTTAGGTTTTACACCGGAATCTGAAGAAATATCATTGATTTTGGAGCCACACAAATATAATAGGATATGAATTTCATAAGATTGTTCAATCTATGTAAACTTCACATTTGTCTTATGCCAAATATCATACTAAGCGCGCATAACACTGGCTTGTTTCAGTGATGTCGATTAATAAGTTTATTAACCATGATATGTGAAGTAGAGTAAACTTTTCACAAACAAAAATTTATTGCAGCGATAAACGATGCTTATGTACCTTCTATAAATTACATTTTAACTAAGATATTGCATTCACAATTTGTTACTTATTTTCGTCTTTACTTACGTAGTTCCCCGGTGAGGATGATGAATAGTTCATTGGCTATAAAGTAAAGTAAAACAAGTTGAATATGATATGAGCTGTGAAAATGTTTGTTAAGTTACCGTTGATGTATTTGGTTGCCATTGTGGTCTACCACCAGCCATCCCCATTGGAGGCATACCCGGACCTCCTGGTGCTAAACTACTATTTGGCGGTGGACCTCTCATCCCGGGTCCATATGTGCCAGGTCCCATTGGACCCATCCCAGGACCACGAGGTGGATTCATACGTGGATTCATGGGACCCATTCCAGGCGGACCACCTAGAATTTCACAAAAGTTTGTTTGTTTTGTTTTTAAATATTTCATTCATTTAGCAGAACGTTCAACAAATATACCTTGCCTCGTTGGATCCATACTGTTTGGCATCATTGGTTGTCCAGGTGGCTGAAAAAATTATTTTTACGATATTGAAATGGCAAAAAATAATTTAAAAAATTTATTTAAAATTTCTATAAAATGTTATATCAAATAATGTTACATGTAAGTATAAACTCACTCCATTGAAGTCATTTCCAATTCCTTGTGGCATTCTAACGCCGGGCCGTGGACCTGATGGATACCTAGGTGCTCCCATAAATGGCTGTGGGAAAAATTCAATAAAATATATTAAATAATGTGCTTTTGTGATGCATTTGTATTAGAAGTAAGTACTATATTTGTTCTTTAGATGAGTGTTTTTTCCCTGCAATTAGGTTCTTTTCTAACAAAAACTTTTAAACAATTTAATCCTTTTGCTTAAAGTTGTAAACAAAAATGTGAAAAAGCGTTATATTAGGGATTTTTGTTTGGCTTATTTTCAATTGGTTGCAATTGCTATTTTATTTGGTTTCTTCATTAGAGGATATTTTAATGGCAACTTATGATGATATAGATGCCAGGATTGTCTTTTTGTCCCGTAACAGGCAAATGCTATGTTATGACCAATTAAGGACAATTTTAACCCTACGAGTTATATTGTAGTTTGAATTTTATCGGTGCGTAACATTTTTTTACAGCGTATATGTTAACTTGCCATGCTAGTAAAAATATGGCTAGCTAGAGTTAATTCTATATGTAATTCCTATAAATCCGAGGCGTATATAACGTAACAAGACATACGACGTCAAAACGAAAGTTAAATTCACAGTGGGAATAACCAGAGGATTCGAAGTTAAAGTTGGAGTTCACTATGGCAGTATACAAATACCTTTCGTGTAAGGTTTTTCACTGAATTAGCATACTAACGATTCCGGAAAATAATAATAATGATTATATAAGCAAGGACGTGACAGTCAATTCTAAAAAAAATTGGATAAAAGCGCGAGGAGTACAAATTAGTTGTACTAGGGCGAATATCTGCATTGTCGTTTTTTTGAGTCTTTGGATAGAGAGAAGAAAAGATGTTTGTAATCAGTGGTTATTTCACTGAATTGGAGGGCATTTAATATTTAATGGACAGATTAAATTATTAGCGTAATTTAACTTGTATTTTCAGCAACTATCACTATCACTTGAGCCACGGCCTAAGTGCAAATAGTTTAAATACTTTGGCATAGACCATCAAGAAAAATGCGATGATGATGAGTCGTGGATTGGTTTAAAAAGGTCTGCAGTATTATGTGACAGAAAAACTACATCGCAGTAGTTTTCATCAAATGAAAACAGATCAAGGATACTCTTGACCTCAGAAACGAAGCGATCCAAAATAGAGCGGCTTGTAGCAATGTAGATACGTGGGAGAAACATGTACAATTTTTTTTTTTATAATTTAGGCGCGCCTAAGGAGTTGGATACCCTTTTACTGTCGCCAGGGCGCGGGCGGCAAAATAAGAAGGAGGAGAAAAGAAAATTGTTTTGCAGTGGTTTGAAACTCAGGTTTCGATATTATCTCTCCGGGGGTGGGAGTCCGAATAGGACGGAGAGTTTTTTCTTCACTCAGAGTGATTCGAAGGTTATAATTCACACTATTTTTTTGTGCTTGAAACTCTACAACAGCCAAATCTACGTTTCAGTGTTATGCCTTCACACGCAGAATTTTTCTGACTGAGTTCCAATTACACAAATGAAAAACTTGAAAAACTTGTCATGGGTAGGATTCAAACCTTGACCATCCGAGTGAGAAGCGGTTGCTAGTACCACTACACCACGGCCACACCCTGTAAGATGTACATTTACGCTTTACAAATTTCAATGGTTAATAAAAGAATAAGTCAAAGAATTCATAAACAATAAGTAAACTATGCTTGCCTGCATTGAAACGTTTTGTTTTATTCTAAAACATACAAAATTCATTGCTTAGAAATGATTTCACGAGGAAAAAACGTTTTTTCTTTTTGCTTTCATTTACATATTTTTTTATTTTTTGGGTGGAATACACTTATAATGCTTCAGCATGTGTTAAGTTTTTTGGAAAATCAGATAGAGAAAGAAAGAAAGATGTTTGGGCTCTGTGGTTATTGTGTGGCATCCAACAATTAATGGAGAGACTAAATTCTTAGTGGAAGTTGGCTTGTTGTTGATTTCTAGTCAACTATTCACCTTACTTGATTTTCGTAAACTAAAAAAATGAATGTCTTTCGGGCGAGGCTGGGATTCGAACACCGAACTTTCCGATTTGGAAGAGAGTCTACTACCACTTGAGCCACGGCCAACCGTGCATTTGATGCAAAGGCGGACATTTCAAGGAGTGTCAGTATTCTAAATCACTCTTGACTGATAACCAGTTTAACACCGTGTAAGCTCTTCGATTTCTCTAAGACTGCAAAACGAAATACATAATTTTTTTTCTGCCATACAATATTGCTCACTGCCCAGCAAACTGTTTATAGATTTCTTTTCGCTAAATCCTACTATTTTGTTTTATACAATATCTGAATATATTCGGCATTCAAGACTCTTACGAGTAAATCTTCGAATTATGGGTTTAGTTAAAAAAAAAACTATAAAAAAGTAGCCGAAATAAAACGAATGTCACAACAAAACATCATTTTGGATGTCTTTTGAAATTCATCCACTACAGAATTACTCATTTTTAAGATTCCAGCTTTTTATCGCTTTCAATCATCTCGCTGCGTTAAGTAAGGGCTATATGTTTTTTTTTATATATGTATTCTAATATTTAAATAAAGGATTGCGAAAACATTATTTTGGGAGACATCAGCAATCTTAAAAATCGTCAAAAACAAAGAACGGCATTAGTTGCGTTCAATAATGCAGATTTTCTGCAGAACTAAAATAGTCAAACAGTATTAGCCTGGTGTTCATAAACGTTAACTTATCCTCATACTTGTGCAGATTAGTTAGGCATGTCGATTGTGGCTGCAGAAAAAGTTGAAGATTTTAGTGAGGGATATTTTTGTGGTTCTTGAAGAAGAAAGAGGTAAGAACTATTGAAATAATATATAATTTCCTTTGAAAAAAAAATATTAGGCTGAATATATACCTTTTTTTTGCACTGATATGACGTTTTTGAACGTCACGTTTTTGACGATCGTACTAAGTGAATGCGTTGAAAAACACACGAGGAAAGATCTGCGATTGTACTAAGTTAGAAATGCCGACGTTTATTAACTCAACTATTCTCTTTATATGTCAAACAAAAAGAAATAATTTTATACGCAAATAGGTATAAAATATAACTTTCATCACCCGGTAAAACAGACAAAAAACACCCACCTTAGGATTTAAATTTAGATTACATGTGTACTCCTAATAACATACATGTAACAGAAATCTGTAGAGTACGTTATTTAGCCCTATAAATTATAAACAAATTAACCAAATGTAATTGCATTATTTACAAATATTGTACAACATCAAGAGCATACAGAACAACACATAGTTTAATTTGTAAAAAATAAAAACTATTTATTTCTTTCAATTAATTTGAAAAAGAGAAAATAAAAAAGTATAAAGTATATACATATATGTAATGGAATAAGGTAATCTTGAATTGAACATCCAAACTATGTAATACAAGTCACGTACAAATATTAGAGAAAAAATGGATAAGTAAATAAAAAACAATAAAAAAATATTAAGGAACTTAGTCTTTGGCGCATAGTGACGCAGCACTGACAAATATAAGGTGAGTACTTCATACAACAAAAACATAACAGGAAAGCATGTATTGATTTGGGAATTGAAGAAGTAAGAAAGAAAACGTCATAATTTGTGTTGCAATGATGAGTGGATTGATGTTTTTGATGGATTTTTTTGTTAAATTTATTATGCTGCTTTGTCTACATAAAATTTCCCACAATTTGTTTTTTTTAAACTATGCAATTGATGTATTTTTCGTTCCTGATTTTTATACTAACCTGGCCTGGCATCATTTGTGATGGTGAAGGCTGCGGGTGGGGGGACTGCTGACTTGATGAATGAGTAGGTGGTGATGGCCGCATTGTGGAATTCTGAAAACAGAACATATAGCAGCAACACAAAAAGGAGATGAAGGGCGTGTTGAAAACAAGGCAATATACGGGCCGCTTTACATTATGCATACTCGCAAAATAAAAATGTGTCTTCTCTTTTAAAATGGGCCTCCAAAGATCGAATATTGAAGTCATTTTGAGAGGAAACTATTTTTTTGTACAATTAAACTTTCAGGAGGACCTCAAAGTATATTTTATAAATAAATTGAAATTTTATTCATACTTTAATTCAATAATATTGTATATTATTTATTTTAAAATAAAAACATGAAAATGTTGTTAACAATACAAAATTCAACAAATAAAAGTAAAACAAAAAAGATTGGAAAATTCATGTCACTGCGTAAGGTCAAAGGATATAAAATATGGATCACTTCAGCTGCAACAACTTCCACCCTTCGGCCTCACACGCAGGTGCTTAGAGCGCCACTACGCATCGTATGGCCCAGTACAACGTACCCCATTCTTTTATTATATTCATACTAGTACAATATATGGGAATGTACCTTGAGAATATAAATAAAATTGGGAATTCTTTTGAGAACTTTAATTCTTAATAATTTGATTATTAATCGTTTTCTCATAAAATTACTTCAATAGGCTCCTTGGCATATTTTATCATTTTACATGAGAAAACCATTTTTTTGCGAATATGATAATTTAAAGGACGGCTCAAAGAAAGGTTTATAAAATTTATTTTCACTTAGTTATAAACTTTTATTTTGCTAATAATGTTATTGGTTCAACTGACAATTATTTCGATATTTTACTAAAGCATATTCATAATTTACTTACAAGTCATTCATGCAATATTCATTTTCATTTTAAATTTCATTGAAATTACTACAACCTACATACTTATTGTTTAACATATACAATACAATTTTTATCACAGTTCAAATATCCTAATTTGCAACCAATTCAATTGTACGTTCTACAATTCTATATTAAAAGAAACGTTTGCTTTTTACTTAATCCTGATATGGTAAAGCCTGATTGAATACTACTTCCTAAAGAGTGCTACTAAATACTGCAGAAGAAAAGTTTTGATTTGAGACGTTGATTTCAATTGTATGAGAGACTGTCATATTTTTTATTAATCTTGCTAATTGTCATACAGAGAGTAATAATTATTGACATACATAGTTGTATGTTTTCTTGGGAAAAATCAATATAACATAAAATAATACAATACAAGAGCTTTTAGACTTTTTTGTGTAAGTCACTATTCTTGTTCTGTTAAAAAAAATCAATTTAGTAAAAAAATGGTATTGATATAACCAAATATTTGGAGCATTCAAATATGTTTTCAACCCCTACTAGCTTGAAGCGGAGAGGAGGTAGACTCCACTCTGACATAGTCCGTTAATGTTTAACTGGAAAAAAAAACTGTATAAAATACCAGTTATAACCTGTTATTCATTTTTGTTAAGATCATATGTGTGCTTGTTTTGAAAATAAAAAGAGAATAGAAAAAACTTTTTAGTGTGGTGTGTAATATCTGTGGTATTTGGAAGAAATCTGGTAATTCACAAAATTTACAAAAGTAACGTTTTTCAGTACAGGCATTTTAAAGTTGATCAAGACGTACTAAAAAAGATTTTGTAAATAAAAGGATAATTTATTTAATTTCATGTATTCATTTTATTAAATTTCAAATGTAGTAATCACTGTCAGATAAATGGAAATATAACCCAGAAGGTTCAAAACAGTAGTCTTAACAAGAAAATTAAATTTGTTGAGTTATCAGATCACTCCCAAACACCACAGATATATGGTATACGTTTAAATTTGAAAGATATTCTGCATTGTCCGCTTAAACAATTTTTTTGTGTAGTGTTTTTTTTTTTTAATTATTTCATGCCATTTGAAAATAGTTTCGGCCATATGTATATATGGTCACCACGGCTGCTTTGTACAAAGTGCATTCTAGAGGTCTAATATTCGAACACTGTTTCGAGTAATTAGGGGTGTATATCGCGTATTAAAAACTGGGTCAACTTCCAGTTGATTTAAAGTCCAGTAACTTAGCACCCGACGCAACGAATGGTCACGCAGCTTTAGCCCTTGTACCAATTGCATTTCAAAAGCCTTGAGACCAAGATCTCTACGCAGAATTTTCCAGATAGTAGATGGACAATAGTCAAGTTGCTACAAACGACGACGAATCGATAATTTGGGGTCTTGTTCAACACAAGCACTATTGTCTGATGTGTGAGTAGTTAATACCGTGAATTGAGTGCGAAATTTTTCAATAACTCAATAAATAGCACACTCAGATGCCCGATGATGAATACCGTAAGTTTCAAGCAGTGCTCTATAAAAGTTTCGCGAGCAGAGTTTCGACTTTGGAAATAAATTTCAACGATTTGAAATCGTTGTTTTGGCGTCAACCTTTCCATGATGAAATGGAAAACTGTACTGAAAATTAATGAAGCCTGGCAGCTTAATGAGACATTGAAAAGTCTGACACTGCAAAAAATCACCTATTATGCATTGATCGAATTAACTGTTAAGTGATACGCAAAAGAAGAAAAATGCCAGAAAAATTATACACCCTAGCAAGTTAGACATACATATACGAGTACGTATATCATTTACATATTAGTTTAGATAAACATTGTCTGAAGCTTACCCGGCGATCAATGGGCAATGAAAACACGTCATTTTATATCTACCATTTAGCTTGCACACTTATGTATTTATTCTTTATAAAGGGATTTGAATAGCCCTTGAAAAATGTGCAATTTCTATTTAATAAAACATCTTTAAATTGAAATAATAAGTATTTATGACACCGTATACAAAAGGGGTTATTTGTCTTATCTGTCATAAAATAATTTCACTAATAATGTTTAAATTGTTCATAACTTAACTAACATCACTTTATAGAAAATTATTTTTAACTAGACTTGTGGGAAATTTTAAATGTTTTCGCAAAAAAAAAAAATACAAAAATAAATCCAAAGCTTACGCTTTGTTCACGATTTATCTAATATAAAAACAGTATTGGCAGCTTCTTAAATACACAATTTAATGCAATTTAATATTTGTGTTTTAGTTATTTTTGAATTTCAATATGATTAATGATATATGAAGAGATGAATTTTATTTTGTTTAAACACCACATGAAAACCAAAATGTTTACAAAAATAAATAATACACGTACAGCGAATACATAAACATGCAAAGATAAGATGAAGGACTAAACGCGCGATAAATTACAACAATCATTGTTCATTAAATTTTATTTAAAATATACAAATAATATTTTGCTGATTTTTTATTTTTAGAAAGAAATTATATGACAAAAATATAAATAGTTAGTTGTCTTCTCACGCTATAACTCTTAAACCCCTGCAGCTATGCTCTATACTTTTTAGAAACTAAATTTTAATTATTATTAATCGCACTTTTTCATTAGTGCCTAAAGGGGTCCCGAAGGCCCTTAAAATATGTTCACAGTTCCAGCGCACTATCGGTGAGCATATCAAACAGTTTCCTTAAATGAAAAGCGGCTTAGAGAATTTATCTAAAGCACCACTTATAATTTACATACAAGCATTTCGAAGACCCCAAAATGTAATTTGACACACATTTGTATGCCAATTTGAATGTTCTTCGGGCGCGGTTGAGATTTAACCGCCGAACCGTCCGATTTGGACTCTACCACTCGAGCCAAGGCCATGACAATTTAGAGTAGTTATCGACCCTAGTGTATAACAATTATTTAATAAAATGTTTTAATGTATAATATATGGTGTGCAATTACGGCAACTATAGGGCATATTTAAGAAATTCTAGAGTTAGATGATAAAACATTTTAATAATTCTTACACATGCTCTATAATAAATTGTTTGTCGATAACTACTGGGGGACACTGAAAATCGTTAACGATCACCAACGACCATTAGGAACTCATACGCTGCATACTAAATTACATCGACCACTTTCCACAGATATACAAAAAGAATTTATAATTAATACTTGTTTTTTTCTGTGCATCAAAAAATCTTTTGCTACAGATACTCCTAGCCCTCTCTATATTTAACTTAATATAGTCGCAACTAGAAATATGAAAGCATATAAAACAAAAAAGCTGGATTAATTCAAATAAATATACATCACAATTTACTTTCACAAATTTGTTTTTTTTCGAACTGTGCAAATCAAAAGTACTCAATGAGTTGGTATCCGTGGCACATGTGGCAGCGCATATGGTATGGAGTTCTAATCCCGTATTTATATCACAGAACACTCTTTTTTATACGAATAATATAATCATGGTCAAAAATTAAACAAGCCTTATTGTAGAATATTTACACAATGTCTCCATTGGCTCAAAGCCGAATATTATAAACATACTTGCCGTTTATTGGGTTCAAACAGTTGTTCCGCTTTTACTTTTTATTGCACGGCATTTTAAGATTGTTGATATCCTTTTTGTATATCAATTTATTTATGTGCGAATACATCCATCTATATTGCTTAACATGAAGCTTATATTTGTAAGGTAGCAAGATAGAATTACATCTTATTTAGAATTTCGTTGACATTTTTTACATTTAATGGAGAGATTATAAGTGTAATTGAACTTGTTTGTTGTGTCCTAGGCAACTAGGCATTAAACGTGGTTTGAATTGCCTGAAAAAAGATATTTCCTAATCCACAAGTTCTAATTCTTTTTTACAAATTATTTGGCGGAGACATACTCGAACATATAACTATACTAACATTCAAATTTGTTGACTTTGAGAAAACAAAGAGATTTGACCTTTACGGAAATTATCCTAATTATCATCAATAGTTTAATAGGATTGTTTTTCCTGCGCAAGGCAAACCAAATTACTTTTAAAATTTTACTAAAACTATGAACACCGTGTGAAGTGATAATTACAAAGCTCAATGACAATTTGCAAGCTGCTGGTGAAAGGATCGGAACCTGTGTGACATCGAATGTCTTTTAAAGATGTTTTCTTTTTATTAGCGTTGATATTTTGATTTAGCCATTCACTTAGCATTTGGCTAAGGTATATTGTGCAAAATCGAAAAGTAGAAAAACTAATTTGTTATCCAGATTTCAGTCTTTCGCTCCGCTCTCCCGCCGTAGGTCTACTTTCTCTAAGCAAAAAATAACAAGATAAACTACACAGTGAGTGGAAGTGGAAGCCTATCTCGGACTTAAAAACTACGTTACTGAAGAAATTAGCTTTAACCTTAAGAGAATCCACTTCATAAAATTAACATATAACTTAAAGTTATAAGTTAAATTAATTGATCTATTTCTAAATAAAGCCCTTACAGTAAACTTGCATTTAGAGACAAGAAGTTACGAGATAAATGTTGGTATCCTGTAATATACCCCTACTACCTCAAAATGGAGGATAGGATAGATATCCCCCAAACCAATCTAATTGTTTGCTCCATATTAAGCTGTTAGCATTTAAAACTATTTCTATTCACACTTGAATACGCTATATACTATTGCTAATCAGGAATAAAACGTATGTCTTTATTTTATGTCCAATCAAAACTGTACTACAAATTGCCACAGGTTCTCTATGCCAAACTAATTATATAATCATAAATTTAGAAATCTGCAAAATATTACGCACGACGATGCATTAAAAACAAAAAATACATACATAGTACACATATGATACAACAAAACATTTAGGAAAAAGGTATTAAAATTGAATTTTTACATTTATGTATATGTATATGTAACAATAAACATACTAAAATTTTAAATTCATTCCATATATTATATATATATATATATCATTCCATATATATATTTATTCATGTGTATAAATTTAAAGTAAAACTCGATTGATATTGATGATTGATGATTGATGCAGTAAAATGTCGCAATACTCAACAGAAACAAAAATTGTATACAAATTATTTATAGAGACTCTCTAAATTGTTGATAGTCAGTTACATTTTAATGTGAGAAAATATTAATGTTTATTTCTTTAATTCAAAAAACTTACAGGAAAAAAATTGGGTGCCATAGGACCACCTGGCATTCCTTCATTTGGTGGTAACTGTCCCAGGGGGCTTGGTGCTGGTCCGGCATTCTTAATATATACGAATATATATTATAAATATACATATATACATATACATATATATAAATATATATTAAAAAAAACATATATTATACATACATATGTATATGCATTAGATATATATAATTTTGTTTCGTAATAGAAATTTAATAAAAATTATGCAATTTAAAGAAATATGAAAGTAATTAATTTTGTAAGTTAAAAAATTTTAGACTTTTCATAAAACATGTTAAATTAAAAAAAAAAAGAATAACATCAAAAACATGTAATTATTTCTTGACAAAACTAGTCAACTAGTCATAAGAATTAATATCGACAAACTAAGAAAATATAATAAATATAAAAAATAGCCAAAAAATCTACTTACGTGTCCGCCAATTCCATTTACGCCATAACCAGAACTTACGAACCCCTATAAGGAAAATAATGTTCATAAGGAAGTTTTTTTTTTTTTTTATCCTTAAAGAAGGAGCTTTGTGCAAACTAAAACATATGCAGTTAAACGGCAAACTTTGCTTAGAGAAATTTTGAATTTTTTTCAATTTTGGATTCAAAATTTGCTAGCGCTTATCTTCAAAAGTGGACGTGATTTTTAACTCAGTCTTATTCTTATTATAAATCTGAGTTTGTTTTCTATATATTTATGCAAAGGTTTAAATCTTTGCTTCCTTTCATAAAAAATGTTTTAATTTTTGGTTAAAATGAAGTTAAATTTCGAAGTTAGAAATAACATTAATTTTTATTTATAAAAAAACGTGTTTTGTTGGATTAGTGATTTATTAGTATTATTGTTTTATACAAACAATATTAATAGATTCTAATTTCTATGTTACATTGTCTCGCGCGAAACATAACTAGTTAAGTTATCTTAGCTTTCATTCATTGTTTTATGTTTCGACAATTTTTGAAACCAATTCTGTATTAACTTATTAATTTTACTAACCCGTAAAATATCTGGCGCTAAAAAAGTTAACTTTTTAGGTTTACGTGTTTACTTCAAATTACTCGTATTTCGATAATCCTGCCAACAACAGTATAACTTTTTATCTGCTTTTTATAGTGGGAACACTTTGATAATCCCATTAACATTAGTTTTTTTCATCTCCGTTGCTATTATTATTTCTTGCTACAGAAATGTACATGCTTCAGAAATCCAGATAAAAATGTTAGAGTCAGACTCAGAATTTTTGAGCTAGGTCTAAGATTTTATATTTCTTGTTTTTCGAGAAATATTATTGCTATATCCTTACCCTACTCGATGCACAGAATGGCAATCAACTAACTACTTAATTCACTTGTTTAAATATCATTACTGAGTCGGTGTTATATACGACACGTTGATCGAAGAAAAAGATTTCTTGTTCAGCGACGTCATTTTAGCAAAAAATATTTGCTGCATTGAAAAGTAAGTCTTTAAACACTACCCTGATGCGCTCTAACTATAACTTTTAGTTTTCTGAGAATTTTTGTAATTTGTTTACATTAACATAACTGTTATTCAAACATATGCTTCTGGTAGATTTCGTAATTAATTATGAGTCGACTTAATAAAACCGTCCTAAGATACTTAATTCATTTTTCATGTTCTGCCGTTATTACAGTCATAATTTGACGCCTGTGCCAAATATGTTTCATGATTTAAATTACTAAATGAATAAAGTAATTGGTGCTATTGGTTGTTTCTATTGGTAATTGGTTAATTATGGTATATCCATATAAAAATTTTATACAATGAAAAATCGTCCTTTAGCAAAATGAATTAGAAAGGAAAAATAAAAAAAACATTATATTGCAAATGTAAAATTTTGTCGCAATTCTCCTTCTTCTTCGCTCTTCTTTCCTTTTACTTTTACTGGATAGTACAAACAACTTACATAATCATGAAACGCTTTGGCTTCTGATGAATGGTCACACTGATCTCGTCTTTCTGGTGCTGCGCAGTACAAATCCCAAAACACACTAAAAAAATAAATCAAAATTAATCATTTGTTTTAATTTTTTGAGTATTAATGCATTAGTATGTCCAATTAAAAGTAATTCGATTTAAAAACGATACTCTGAGTCAGAGAAAGATTTAATTAGAATTTTGTAGCTCTGAAGCGATGTATTTTTTCTTTTGTTTTTTCATTACTACTTTATAAGATTTAGAAACAAGATAATATAGATTAATTGGCAAAAATCGGGGTACAAAGTGTTATAATTCAAATGGTCATGTTGTTTTCACTTCAGATAGTATTTTTTTAGTATACTAGGTAAGAAAAAAATTAAAAAACAAAAATTAATAATAATAAATATAATAAGCATATAAAATAACAATAAAAAAATATTTATGATAATGAACATCATCTTCTTCCATTATTAACTGTAGTATCGGTTATAAAAAGTATCCGAAGACCCTGATGCACATATGACCCTAGGGAGATAGAATGCGTTGTCCAAAATGAGAGATCCGAACTCTACTGGAACTTTGCATTTCCGACGACAAATCAAATTCAAGCTACAATACAATCCTTATATCGTCGTTTTTGATAAAAATGAAAAAGTTAGGCAGAATACAATACAAAGGCGCAAAGAAGCCAAAATACCTAGATCTCATACCTAAAATTAAAATAAATCTATAAAGGCCATTCCTATAGGCACGTAACGGCTCCCATCGTCTCCATCTTTACACCACTGACTTACTTACTTTAATATAAAGGCATACTCGCAATGATTTTAATGTAACATACCGATTCGGAGGCAAACCAAATTTATCACTATACAGAGAGATATGGTATGACGACAGGTTGCGTCCCTTTTTAATAATAATGGTAATAGTAAAAATAATAATAATAACAATAATAATAATAATAATAATAATATTAATAATAATAATAATAATATTAATAATAATAATCATAATATTAATATTAATAATAGTAATAACAATATTTAAAAAAAATCACTTACCACCACCAAGTGTGCAGAAACCCAGGCGGTTCTCCTAGTGTTATATTCTTTTCCCATCGGATCTATTATAAATAAAAATTAGAAAATTTGTTTTATTATACAAAAAAAAAACGAAATTGTCTTACTTCAGACAGAAATGTCTGCGCGGCCTTCTGTGCGCCAACATGCAGCAGGTATTCATAAACATAAAGGGCAAGTCTGCAAGCATACATAAGACAAATTAATAATTATCACTACATATATTTCAATATATAAATTGAAAGTAGGTATTAATGCTTTTTTTTTTAGTTTAAGAAATAGCTATGAAATATAAAAATAAATAAACATAGGATTCTTAGAACTTATCCCTGTTAAGCAATATGAGTTTGCTTGATGTAAATTCATAAAATCAATCAAATTTAAATTTGCAATTATTAATATAAGACCATCGTAAATAGGTATCTCTGTTCTTTTTCTCCCTAACTCTCTCTCTCCCTTGCGCACACTTATTAAAAAAAAAACTATGTATAATCTCTGATCCCAAACATTATTTTTTTTTTCAGTTTATTAATTTTAAAAGAAAAGCGGATAAGTAAGCACCCTTCTTATTCTCAAATAATCGTTTAGCTATCTATCATATATAACTCAAGGTCGAATAACCAACACGAGTTCTTAAAGGGTAGATCAACAACTAAAAACCTTACAGAATTCTCATCGAGTATTCTATGCAATCTAGAAGATGATTTCATTATGCGAATTACATACTTCCCACTTAAAAGAAAGACTCTACAATCTCCTCTTTAGCCACGAAATGTTAGACTAGTTTTTCTCTTCCGTATTAATGTCCACCGAACGAATTATGGAAACCAGGAACCCGTGTTGTGTGCAAGCATTTTAAAGATATTAATAACGCTTGAGCGAGGGCTAATTATAAAAAAGAAGAAAAAATGTCTAGAATGATACACAAAGTCAATTCTATTTAACTCAATTATGATTTTCGCTTAAGTAAACTCTTTTTCAAGACTGTCTAATATCGGAATCGCGTCTGCACAAGTTGGAAATAGGAAAATTGGTATAGAGACGTCAGATTGGCCGTCCCAAATTTCTGATGCGAACCCGATAGAAAATGTGTGGCGTTTAATGTAATGAAGCAGAGGATTAACGGGGGGAAAAATAGCATGATACGAGTAAAACAACTTGTGTTGGTCTTAAAGCCTAAGTTCGCAATACGCTCCAAAATTAGGTTAATTAATACTAATATAAATAATAATTTTAACTGGACTCCCTACTAATATAATTGCGCAATTCGTTTTTATATATGCTTTAATAAAAAAAAATTATTTACTAAAATTTTCGCATTTTTCATTAGCTTTTCAGACGCACGTTTTTGTTGTACACCGTATATTACATTTTGGAAATTTATACATCGGACAAATTTGTAAGAAGTATCAAACCACGACAACTGTTTTTTTTCCCTTCTAAAATTATTTTGAAATAGTTATTATAGCTTTTATGTAGAAGAATATGAAAAAGAAGGAAGAATTCCTGACCCTAACTGATTTTCCTAAAAACGAATTACAAGTTTTATGAAAATGGTTTATGTCTCAAAAAGAACAATAAAAAATAAGTTTTTTGTTTTGGTCTATAATATATTGTAATTACTTAGGTATTCTAATTTTACTCTGCATTTACACCACAATCCTTCCAAGATCCAAGACTAATAGCGGGGTTGGTGTTCTTTCAGATAAGCTTTCTAAATCACTGTAGAGAGTTTCAGGCGGTAATTTTGGCGATTAAAGAAATCCTGTCCTGGCTGAAGAAAAACGTAATATCTGCAAGCGACATCCGCATCTTTGCGGATAGTCAGGCCGCAATTAAGCCGTTAGACTCAATCTCACAAAATTCTAAAGCAGCCCTTGACTACTGATCATCTCTTAGGGAGATGGCAGAGCAGTTCAATTTTCACCTATGTTGGAAATTTCATACAATTCAGGGAATTGTAGGGCCGACGAAGTCGCTAAAATTCTAAATGCGCTACCTATACTACCGGAAAAGGGTAGCATAGGCATAACAATCGCTACGTGCAAATTAATGTTAAAGCTGGATGATAACAAAAGAATAAGCCTTAGGTGAACTGCTGGATCAACATGTTTAGTGACCAAACAGATCTGACCAAAGCTGGATCTGAATCGTTCTAAGAGTTTGATGTTTTAAAATGGAACACATCTTCACGCTATCATAGGTGGCATCACTGGACAAGGCAAGCATGCAAAACCGCTTGGCTTTTTTTACAAATGATTTCTGCACTGTATGTATATGCCCAGCTCTCTCCCAAAGAAGGAAATTCCACTTAGGAGCTTTCTTCTACTGTACTATGAATTAAGTGATCTAAATAATATAGACTAAATAAAGTCTCCTACGCTTCATCAGAAGCTCAAAATGGTTCCAAGAGAAGGTGGATCACAATGATCCAATAGGCCTAAATGAGTTGGTTTCTCCAACAGCCACTCTTACCTTACTTAACCTACACCACAATTCGATTTTTTTGAGAAAGCTGTTATTAAATTATCAAAATTAATATGTCATAGATAACTTAATGTATAGAAAATAATTCATTTTACATCAAATAAAATTATTCAAATTTATCGCAAAAATCAAACTTACTTTTCTCTAGCTTGTGCATCCGAGGGCACTGTTGAATTTTTTGACTTTCCATACATACTTTTTTTTCTCTGACGTGATGAAGTGTACACTTAATCTTTAGATATATATAAAATTTTGTTTAGTATTTTTATTACTTTTTGTTTTCCTTGGTTAAGTGTTTTTATATTGAGAAATTTTTCCCGATTAATATTAATTAATTAATTTTTTTTTTGATCTGGGATTAGTTAGAAAAATACACAATTGGTTTTTGGTTTTTTATTTTTGTGGTTTTCGGTTTCAAATTGTTTTTTTGTTTCTTGTTTTTTTTTTTTAATTATGAAATTTATCTTCTTAGTTATTCAACTTTACACACATACAACAAATCCGAAGGTGGACTTTAAAAAGGACGATAAGGACTCTGATAATGAAAATAAAGTTGATATATATAACGAAGTTGAGCACCACGTATGTTTGTAATATGAAATTAAAAACGACAGTGATAATAAAAGCGACGGCGACAATGATAACGACGGAAATGACAGTGAAGAGAACGATGATAAAATAGTTGTTTTTAAAGTATCACTGCTTAGGGAATTGTTGCTTGTTCCTTCCTTGGTTGCAGACAAAGAATCAATATTTTGTATATAATACTTATTGCTAATTTGTTTGTTTATGATATTAAAATTACAAATATTTGTGGAAACGTTAAAGCCGAAATGATCCTGACGACACTTGGTTGATGTGAGATAGTTTTTCTTTATTTTTATATTATTAATACTTATTCGATGGTTATTATTTTTGTTATTTATATAACTTTTTCTACTTATCCTGTTGGTGGTTGATGCAGTTGTAATTGTTTTCGCCCTTATTGAGTTTCTACGTATATTGCTCTGTACGGTTCTTTGACACTTATGATAGGTGTTTGCTTTATTTAGAATGTTATATTTAACAGTGAATTTGGTTTTATATTTGTTATTAGTTGCTTTAGTTTGATGATTTTTGTTAAAAAAGATTTCCTTCTGTTGCTCTTTGTGATGAACCTGATGTTTTAGCTGCTGATGTTGCTGTTTATGCTGACTAAAACAGAGCAAACGATGCAGCATAATTGAAGAATCAATGTTTTGAAGAGTTTCTACCGGCACAGCTATTGTTTTTGCCTTTATTATATTTCTTGTTGTCCTTCTTGCTGTTACTAATGATAATGAGGGTTTTGAAATGTCTTTTATTTGTAATTTTGCTACTAGAAGTTTATATGTTTTGTAACCTTTTTTTGACTTCAATAGACACACACTAACAACAACGTTTAATTTTTTATCCTTTAAATCACTTTGACTTTTCATAATTAATAACAATAATACTTCGAAATTTTCTTATTTTTACTATTTATATTTTTATGTGCAACTTTATCTATTATTTTGTAAGAATAACTAAAATCTGTTACATCACTAGTATTATTACTAAGCTTATTTATTTTACACATTTTTATTGATTGATTTAAAGAAATTAATTAACATATTTTTCACTCGTGTTTGTTTCACTTTTCCGTTTTATTTTTACGTAGCTTTATAGTTAATAATTTCAACAAGTTTTAAAAAAAAAATATAATATTATTAACTACTCCGTGAGTTTTGTTGGTGTTGTATTGTTTTTCGTTTCTAATTTTATTTTTCTAATTGTACCTGGTGTTATAAAATTATTAAAATATTTCACATATTTGTTGGTTGGAGTTGACTTTTTATGATTAAAAAAATATTGCTGCTCAATTTAAACTATCAATTGCAAAGGCTCCGTAATCGTTTTCTTCGATGTATGTATACAAATTTCAGTGCAACTGCAAATGCAACTTGGTTTTGGGATCGCCTTTGCTTGTTTCTTTTACCTCAGTTGTGCTTTTCTGTAAAAAAAATATTAAAAAAGAAATTTTTTTTTTTAACTTGAAGCAAAACATTAGTTTAAATCTTATTTTTAAAAAGTTTTATTTATTAGAAAAATAAAATTTATAATGAGACGAAATTAATTCAAACATTAATTACTCCGCATAGTTGCAATCTCTGGGTTCTCCTGCTTTTAATTACCCTCCTACACTAAATACGCATAAAAACTGGATAAGAAATGTACATACGCATGTGTATGGGGGATAACGCTCAAAATATTACCGAATTTTCATAGAAATATATTTATCCAACAACAAGAAACTGAGATTAATATGCTGTTTAAGGTCTAAAAAAAAAACCTATAACTGGTTTGTGACGATACAATAAACTCCTCTGGAAATGCATACCAATAATTTTTAAATAATATACTCGTAATAATTTTGACTTTGTATGTATTTCGATTTATAGTTTATCAAAGTATTCAAGGACTAGATCTATTTCACATTCCTTATGCAACAGTAATAATTAGTAATAATGATAAGAATAATGATAACAATAATAATAATCTGAATATTATTAATACTAATACTACTACTAATAATAATAATGGCTGATCAGGTGTAGTGTAAGATTTTACAGAATAGTCTAGAAAATACCAGGGAACGCACGACATGCTACAAGTGTAACAACTACGAATGCAGCGCATAAATTATATATATATTTTCTGATTTTGCAAGGCTTTGGAAGCAAAACATCGCTTAAAGGACAGTCGTAAGAGCATAGCTACTGAATAATTAAGAGCTGGACGAGACCATGATGGAGGCATTTTAGCACCAATTAATGCAAACCCAAGAGAATTTTGTTTTTGACAATACGATTGAAGCCCGAATCAGTACACCACAGTCTTCAGTTCAAACCCCAACTGAACCCATCATGACGTACAATTTCTTCAGTCAAAGAAACTAGAAGGAACTGTCAAAAAATCATAGTACCCTATACCTTTAATGGCATCAAAGATAAAAGCATGTAAGTTGTGAAAATATATGCTACCCGGCGTAAGACGATAGCTAGCTTTACAGAATATACTCGTAATACAAAGAACTACTGGAAATAAGTTTAGGAAAAGAAGAAACCTTTTAACAGCAATGCTGTCTGTATCCAGGAAGAGCAGGAAAAGTTTTGTCTTTACGGGAATATTGGAGGACACCATATGACTGGTAGTAAAATACGAATATGAAACGCTATAAAACAATGCAGTTAATAGAAATCGACGGGCACAGACAAGATCCCAAACATCTGCATTAAGACCAGGTTACTGCATTGTACGGGCCACTCCCATAATTCTTCAATAAAATGATGCAGGACAGGGTTAAACTTCTTGATTATGGAAGAATCAATTTTAGCGGCTGGGGCGGTGACAGTTTTCAAACACTACACCCATCGCTTCTTAGCTAGACTGAGGTTCCAGTTTCGAAGCCTTTTCCAGGGCCTCATTTTTGGCATTCAGCACAATCGAATTTGCCTCTCCTGTCGACTGGGATCATCTTCTAAATTTCGAGATGTCTCGCTTACTGTAGGTTGCATGTCCTCAGGAGTTCTACATTGTCGACTGACTTGATTTTCTAAAATTGTCGATATCTCAATTGGTGTACGTTGTATGTGCTGAGTAGTATCCCCCACCATTGTTCGAAGCTGATCCAAGTGTCTCCGCATGATGTGTCTCCGCATGATGTCTGGTGATAGCATCTGATACTGGCCCAGTTTGTTTTGAAATATTCGCTTTAATCCATAAGGGAGTTCTTGAATAATTTATAGGCCATACTGGTTCATCGACTGTCAGTTGTGTAGGACTCAGAATGCTATTTTTGATGATAGCATTGGATGAAGAATGCTTTGGGAGCCAATATCGGCAGGTGATTTTCCAGTCGTTGACGATGAGGATATGTTGGTGTAGCAAGAACCTCACGAGCCCTAGTTGCATACATCTGTCGAAATTCCGCTTAAGGTAATCTTTCCTAGCATGAACCATTATTTTCGGCTGGCCGACGGGAGGATCGGTGCAGTCAAAATATGAGGGATGAGGTTACGTTGCAGAAATTGCTAAATTCCTCTGACGTAAGCGCTGTTTCATCACCGGACACAATGCAGTCTGGTAATCCTTGCATTCCAAAGATTGAATGACACTGTTAACTTCACACTGCGTACCTATGCTGGACCTCACCTCCACTTTCAGCCACAGAAAAAGAGTCTACCACAATGCAGAACATTTTACCCTGAAACATACCAGTGAAATCAATATGAAGTCGTGGTCTCGACGAGACTTGCAACGGATATATTATTTCGTGCGGATTCACAGGACGTGATTGCTGGCAAGTGTAATATCGTATCACGATTCTCTCAATGTCCGCATCCATCCTTGCTCATAATCTATAGTAGCCCCTGGCAAGGCTCTTCATTTTCACTACTCCAGGATACCTGGCATACAGTATTTTTAGGATGTCTCAGGTACGATTATTCGATTACCCAGTAATAAAACACCGTTGGCCAGTCCTGCAAACTCCGCTGCAATGTTTTGTCCTTCGCAGACATTTTGGCAATGTCAACAAGTAGTTGGTCAGTGACTGAGTAGGTACGCGCTACAGTTGTTATCACCAGTTCCTGGTATTTTTACAAAGCTGTATCGATTTAGAGATATAATCCATCGAAGCATCCTAGGCGAATGATTAAAGTGGGCTTGTTTGGATTAAACGGTTTATGGTTTGCGGTCTGTAACAATTATGAACATTCTGTCAAAGAAGAAATTTTCTACTTGCACATAGTTCCGTCCTGTTGAGGTCGGCGTACAAGAATGGAACGAGATTATGCGTTTTTATCAGCTTGATAAATTGTGCGTTAAAACCATGGCTATCCCGTATGGAGAAGCATCACAAACAAATGAGATCGTCAACTTTTTGTCATAATTGGTCAGGTCATTGTCCCCTAGCAGTAGCTTCTTGAGTCTTCTAAAAACCATTGCTTGTTGCATTGGTCAAGCAACTTATAAAGTGTGACTGTCGCTTTGTTTTTAAGTAATCCGTGTTAAAAATTAATGAGACCAGTTGGCTCGGATTTTATTAGCTGAAAGACGAACTCCCTGACAGTCTATCGTGTATCCGAGGAGTGTTACTAGTCGTAGATCAAACTAACCTTTTCCTAGTCACAGATGTGCAGAGATTTTCGCCAACAAGAATGATGTGTTAAAATACTCGTACACCGCACAAGATTTTCTATGCATTTTTGTAGAATGTCTGGTGCTACAGAAAAAGCGAACAGGAAGAATTTGCGATGCGTCGTCACCTACCGCCATCTCCTGGTACGCCTCGACTAAATCGATTTTCGCGAAGTTTTCTCCGCGTGGAATTAAAGCGAGTATATCCGTAATCGAAAGCATAAAACAGTTCAGTAAAGCCGTCAGGCTTTGTCACGGAAAAAAATGTACTCGCTATATTCAGTTCCCTCTAATATTCCTTGTTTCACCGGCTTGTCTATGTCCGCTGTTACCGCTATGCGTAATAGTTTTTTCTAGCTGGTAGTTTGATTGATCGGGACTCAATTAATTGTTTTACCAAACATAAGACCCAGGCTTATCAGAAAATAATGTCGCGTACTTGACTTTGATGACAAACACAGTGGATTGCTAGAAAAAAGATCTGGTTTGACGCACAATACTATTTGGCATATATTCTGACATAAAATCCAGAAGAGAAAGTTTGCTTCTGAAATAAACACCAGAAGTTAAATATTGCCTCTGATATAGTGAGAAGTGTGCCAAGAAAACAGTTTTATGTAATTTTTTTCTCTCCGGAGTGCAAAAAGAAGGCTTCTGACTGCCAATCGAAAATGCCAACAATCAAACAGATTCAAACCTAGATCCATGACCGTTGGCCACTTTTCATTCCAGATTTTTCTTGAGTTCAGCGTATAGTTCGAGCCCGTGTCAAACTTTTTTCTTTCGCATTTTGCTGCTGATGGATGACATTTATATTATGACTGACAGATTCTTTTAATATGACCTATACGGCCACACCTGCCGCACGTGTTGAGCAGAAAGGGCAGGTCGACCTCGGGTTGCGATGTTTATACATCCTATCAAACTTTTTGTCTGCACTTCTGAAATATTACTTCGTTAACTTAGACTTGATGGAGTATACGAGTATATCCGCAGCTGCTGAATCTTCCGTGATCACTAAAGCTGTGTTTTCCGTGGCAATCGCTCGATCTTGCACGGATTGTAGCGTAAGTTTACTTTTAGAAATGGTCTGTAACAGGCCATTATTTCATAAGACACAAACGAGTCGATCTCGTACAATTCGATCTAATACGTTTCCACTGCAATTGCGGCCTATAATTAAGTAACGAAGATCTGCAAATTATTGATCCGATCTCCGATAGAATAGGTGAAAAATGTTTTGTCACAAGTGTGTAATAGTTATGATGTTAAGTATTTTAATTTAAATAGAGATGTGTGAAATTCCAGAGAAGGAGTTGTACAGGCGGAGATACTCGATGACTGGCGCGGCGAAAGATCTGTTACATTTTTCCTAGATGTAGTCTCGATTCTGACGGTTACGAAAGTCGCAGTGTTCAGACACTACACATACCTTCTACATAAAGCCAGCAAAACACAGACCCACTCGTATCGCCTGCCTAAACACCATATACAAGCTACTTACACAAGTATTTAGTAACCCTATCTACTGTAGGGAATAATTAAAATGATATAAACTTTTAGTTAGGATATTGGAATAATAAAGTTAGTAGTCCATAACGATCCAAATGATTGCACCTAGAAAGTGGGAATATTATTTCCAGTCTGGTACAAAGGAATACTTACAAATAGTTAATTATTTGAATTAAGAGGTATTGGCGAAACTGAATCTACACATGGAATCCGAATAACAGAGAAGTACAAGTACCCAACTCACGTCTCCATGAAGACGATGAAATCAAAGACTCCGGTAGAAAATAACCGAAATGACCGCGCCGGAAAATTGCACGATACCACGTGAGAAGGGCAGATTAACGAAATTTTGGAAAACTACAGAGACCGTATAAAAACTTCTGCTCTAACTAGAGCCATATATATGACAAACCACAAATTCACCCCTCTCACCATAAGAACAGCCGAAATATCGTAAATATCTACGATGTGGCTATCCCACTAAACAGAAATTTGCAGAAAACCTACAATACAAAGATGGAGAATTATACAATCTTGGCCATAGGGATGCAAAGCATTTACGGAGCAGAAAGGGTGAGCATAGATCTACTTACATTTTAGCAAAAGGCATAGACCAAAGTTTTTCCTCCAACAGTTGAAAAATCAAAATCTCCATGAAAAGGTGGGAAAGAGGTACAGGGGGTGACGCAGCAGTTTTAGAAAATTACACCAATAGTAGTGAGGTCAATAAAATCAAAAATACAGAAAAAAATTATAAAAAATAATAGCACTGTCTATTAGTACTGGAGTGGATTGAGGTGTACATACGAGTACCTAGGTCATATTTAGCACAAATTGACTCAGCCTTTCGCGGAATGGGGAGGGATAAGAGGCGCGGGAATTGAATAATAATAATTATAGTAATAATACTAGTTCTAATAAAAATTATAATAATAACAATAATAGCTTTAATAATAGTTGTACTAATAATGTGTTATCGTAGAATTTATACAAATGATTTACAAATACAAATAAAATACACAAAAAAATACAAAGATGTGATACAACTGCAAAATTAAAGGAATAGTTTTTAAAGAGTAAATATAAAACATACACAAGAAAGAAAAATATATATTAAAATTATTCTAAAAACTTTAGAATGATTGCTTGATATTATTTTTGCGTTAGTTTGTACCACTAAGTATTTCATATTTCGAAGTGCTTTTAATAACATTAATACTCGTACATCTACGTTGAAAAATGTATTGTCAAGTCTGAAGTGAAATAGCTCATTCAACGAGTTAATAAGTCTCCTACCTACTAGCCTAAAAATCAACTTAAAAATGGAATTACTAGCACACTCGAAAACGGAGTGTTGCAAGGCAGGTAATTGCTTATGGAGTTAACATAACACGATTTGAATTAAACAGTGAAGTTATTTTTGGAATGGCCGAAATCTGGACGCTTTTTATTTAAAAAGAATTTAACAACACGACTATAGACATAGTATATGGTACAAGGTACGGCAAGATAACTTTCTTATTTGGAATGAGCGCTCTGAAGCTAAGATGGAAGTCCCAAGGGGATGTGCGTGGTCTCGTTCGAGAAAGGAGGTTCTAAAGTTTTGTTAACTTGTGTTTCAGTCGTCATCATGCGTTGGAGTAACGAACAGCGTGCATTTGCCTTAGAGGCCTGTTTTTCCAACGGTCATTCGGTGGTTTCAACTTCTGAAATCGGACCGGTAATAAATTTTTTTGTGGGTCACAATGTTCAAGGAAACTGGCTTTGTACAGAAAAGAAGAACTGGAGACGCACATCCCATCAGAAAACCTGATAACATCGAAGCATTAAGACGTTTGGCGCACAAACATGCGTCTGCTCTTGATGAAGTGAACTTAGGGGACATACTAGTTTTAACAGGACGGAGCAACGTCGTATACTTCAAGGGCGCCTCATCTCACTGAGGGGCGATTTGATTTGGTCATCTTCTTTTTGTGAAATCCCGTGCTTATACCAATCGCCCACAAGCTCTGGACGATTTAAAAAGAAACATTCAGGAAGAAACTGCCAACCTACTCTTTAATATGCTGGAGAGAGTGATAAAACAATATAATTTGGTTCAGCCGGTGTATCGGGTATATATAGGCGGCGTCACTTACCCGATATAACTTTTAAAACGATGTAGTAAACCACAACTTTAAATGTTTAACTTTTTAATAAACAAAAAAATAACTGAAAATATATCTTTACTACTTTTTGTTTTATTGCATTACATTATCTTGCCGCACCTTATATTTAATTTTTTGAAGAATGCAATGAGGGATCCAACATTTAATGAGGAGACTAGATTGTTAGTGAAATTTGATGTGGTCGTTTTCTAGTCAACTGCTCATTTTATTTGATATTAATTGACTGATAAAATGAATGTCTTTTGTGCACGGGCGAGAATCAAAACCCGAACTCACCAATTGGAAAACCAAATCACTATCACTATTTTTCAAATTTCGTTTGGTCAGACAGATATACAGGGTTTTCCGGATAATGTACATATCTATGACTTTAAGGGAAGATTCCGCGACATATTTGAAAAAAAAAAAAAAATAGCATCGATGGGGGGAGGGGTTGGAAATGCATCCACTCTGAGATACAGAGGTTTTAAGCAGTCTTTCGCTGCCCTGTTTTGAGTTTTGACATATACTGAATATAACATCGTTCGAATTTATGCGTGTATGAATCGTTCAACTCGATATTATGACTACATGAATTGTTTCAAAGCAAATGTTGCTCTAAAATTAATGTGTCAAAAGTTATTGAAGATCAAAAGTGATTTTTTATTTAAAAACTTAAAATTTTGATTTTGTTATCATTTTTTTCGGAAAAATATCTTATTAACCTCCACCTTTTGCAAAGTCAGGTTTATAGTTTTTAAGGTATGATCCATCAACAACGCCTGCGTGTGATGGAATTTTATTTCCATAATTCTGTTCAAAGAAAAACAATCACATTGGTTGCTCGAAATGAATTTGTTTAGGGAATTCAAAACCAACCCAATAACTTTAAACGATGCAGAAAAGGTTATACCATTCAAATCAAATGCGTCCATTAAGACCAAAAATCAAATTAAATATTCTACAATGTACCAAGAGTTAGTCATTCGTAAAGAAACATAAGGAATTCTGCCTCGTCTTTCATTTCAAATCGTTATAGTGCCGAAAAGAAACAATACTACTCGAATTGTGTCTCTATCAGCAACAATCACTATCAGAAACAAGGTATCCTTTACCAAAAAATTCGCCCAAATTTTTTAATGTAAATATTTTTGCGTCATTGGCTTTAATGATTCATAAATGCAGTTGTCATCTGGGGGACCTAGGCACTTTTGATGATTAAAATGTTTGAAGAACTTCTTGGCTTTAACCCTTTTACTTTTTGGAGTGAAAAGATCAGCTGGTATATTTTAATCGGTTATGGGTAGTCATATCAAGCGTAAAGAAAATTTTAATTAACAGAAGGTGATAATTCTCTCAACATATGCAAGTTTTGTCGCTGTTAGGAAAATTTTGTCTCATTTAGTCAATGCAGCGGAAAAAACAGATTTATACGACTCGTAGCTTGTTAAAGCGAAATTATTATCTGCTTTATCGAAAGGGATTCGTCCTAATTATTGTAATATGTAATGTGAGTTTCATACCTTCATATGTACATATGGATAAATTCACTTCATTTACATAATATACTTAGAATTACATTTGGTTAGTCTAAATTGTGACTAATAGCGTGGCCGAAAACAGAATTCCAACACGAAACAAATATTAGCTATGGTATGACGTTGTATATTACATAAATCTGTTTGAGTCTGCTAATTGGTTGATGTATCGTAATGAAGATGCCGGAAGTATACTCCTCACTTAGACTTTATCCGAATATCAGTATAGGTCTTGTATTAATGAATGTACGAGTATAAATAAAACGTTGAAAACAACCAGCAAATTGTGACTTATCTTAGCTAAAATAAAAGGGAAAATAGACCCCAATTTACACATGTATGTAAATACATATTTAAATTTTTTCTTCACCCATTTCAGTGGGTCGGAAAACCAGGCCTTGGTCCACCCCGGACTATCGTGCCATTTTTTTTTACTCAAACTGTAACAATATGTTACAATATACGAGTATGTTATATAAACAATATATTATAAATGATTTTATTATCTTAACTCAAATAAAATAATTAAAATCATTTTATTTGAAAATTAGGTGGCACAGTAAATATTTACTGTGTTTTTGTGTATTTTGTGATTTTGTTTTAAAAACTTTTCTTACGAAGAGAAATAAATTCGAAATCATATTGTTATATGCATATGAATTACACCATAAAAGTAATATTAAATAAGTATTAAACACGAAAAACAAATATAAATTAAATACCAAACATTAAGAATATGTTAAGTCTAACACGTGCACAAAGCAAATTTTTTTGTTCACCTGAGGTTCGTTTCCCTCCTGTAGAAAAATGTTTATGCTAACATAGTGTAATTCTTCTGTTTATTTTTCCTTCTGTATGTTCTCATTCATCCTTTTACAAACAGGTAACAAATGCTCATACAATGCACATGTAGGTAATTGCACTGCGTACATGGGTAGCCGTGGCTCAAGTGGTAGTGGATTGGCTTCCAAATCGGAAGGTTCGGCGTTCGAATCCCAACCTCGCCCGAAAGAAATTAATTTTTTTCAGTTAACGAAAATCAAGTAAATGTTGGATGCCACCAATGGAGCGAAATAACCACAATAACCCAAACATCTTTCTTTCTCTCTCTATCCCATTTTCCAAAAAAACTTAGCACGTGCTCAGGCACTTTAAGTGTATTCATACCCACTTGAGTGTTAAGTTCTTAAAAAAAAAAAACAATCATATACACATGAATGCATGTACAATACATAAATTTGGAGAGCTTCAATTTCAGACAAGGACAGCAAAAACTAAAAAAAATGAGTTACACGAGCAAATGAACAGAAAATAAATAATTCGGAAAGATCAACCTGACAAGGATATATATAATACAATATATGTATGTTATTACATATATGTTTATATAACTTTTCTAAATTTGGTGTTCTAATTAAACATTAAACATCGTGTATGATAACAAATGGGACGACATCATTGAACTCGTAATTATGATTACTTTAATTGTTTCAGAATAAATGTTGTCCTAAAATTAATGTCAAAAGTCACATTTTATGTCGACTTTGTCATAATTTTTTCCCGAAAAATATCTTATTAACCCTTTTTGCCACGTGTACCTAGTATTTACAAACAAAACAAAAACGGCAAGGTCATTTCATCGCAAGTCAGTAGTTTCCCAGATACGACATAAATTGTTCAAATTCTAAAACTTTTACAACAGCCCTATAAAATTAACTAACCGGTGTTTTTTTTTTTGAGGTATAGAACTTCGGATAGGCTTATCTGTGTTCAATATACTTTGACAAATTACCATGCAAAGACTCATATCCGAAAAACGTTTAGAAATCGTGGAAAATATTTCCAAAATTCACGACTTGTGCGCCACACTTATAGACCACTACGCCCGTCCATCGTTCATCTGAGCAGCTTATCAGCAATAATATGGATCGATTTATGTCTATGGATAATATGTCTTATGGATAATATAAATCATTTCTCATTTCTGGCTAATGGTATGTTAGGAAGCAAAATTTCCCTTTTTGGAGTGAGCATAATCCTCACGAGACTCTCGAAACTCCATTATACACGAAAAAGATACTGTGTGGTGCGGTCTGCATGCCGGAGGCATAACTGGCAAATTTTTTTTTTTTTTTTCAAATCTAAAGATGAAGCCAACATTACCATCAATGGCGAGCGCTATTGGCAAATGATTTGTAGTTCTTTGATTCTCTGTGTCACGTAGATCATATGATTTGACTCCTTTGGATAACTTTTTGTGAAAAAAGTGGTGCAAAATTGGACTGATCCAATTCATAAGATGCAGCCGCGGTGGCCATATGCCCGAAGTTGATCATTGCATTAATTTTTCTGTGTTTTATTTTAAATGACACTTTTGTACCACTAAAAACAACACCCGATACTTAACAGCTGCTTTGGAATTTTATTCTCGTAATAAAGAGTGTTTTTTGTTTAGAGATTTGGTTTTTAAACTGCAACAATGCTTCTTGATTTGTGGTTAGTACGTTTTGCCATTTTACGATGAATAGACTGAAATAACAACGCGTGCAAATTGTGTAAAATTATTTTGAAAACCATGGTTCGGTACGCCAAACTTATCGTGCGCTACGTCCATTTTACGGTCGACATAATCTCAGCAAGTCATTCGGAACACGATGAAGCGTTTTCGCACCACGTACACTTTAGTGGATAATACGCATCCCCAAAGACGACAAACAGTGCGAACAGAAGAAGTTATTACCGTTGTGGGGAGTGTTGAGGACAATCCGAATGAGTCGATTCATCATCGTGCACAGCAATTGGAGCTATGCCCATCCACTTTGTACAAGACTTTACGGAAAGATCTTGGCTTAAAAGCTTATAAGATCTAGCTTGTGGAAGAGTTGAAACCGCGTGACCATTATACGCGTCGTAGGTTCGGTGAATGGGCCAAAAAAATTGTTCAGCTTGATCTTCATTTTCAACCCAAAATTTTGCTCTCCGATGAGGCCCATTTTTGGTTAAATGGAGCAAAATTGCCAAATTTGGAGTAGAGAAAACCCAGAAGCCTTTGTCGAGACGCCCTTACAACCATTAAAACTCACTGTTTGGTGTGCTTTATGGGCTGGTCTAATCATCGGGCCATATTTCTTTAAGGACGATGCAGGCCAAAAAGTTACCGTCAATGGAGAGCGCTATAGAAACATGACTTCTGACTTCTTCGTTCCTCAGTTAAATGGCAATGACGTGACGGAGCTTTGGTTTCAACAAGATGGCGCAACATGCAAGACGGCGCGCGACACCATCAATTTATTGCGGGAAACATTTGCTGGTCTCCACGATCCTGTGATCTCACACCTGTCATTATACGCCCGTACAGGGACTTTTGCCAGGGGACTTCCAAAAAAGATTGAATTTTGCCAATGGCTGCTGCATGAACAAGATGAGAATGAGCAGTTTATTCAAAAAAATTTATGGATTGAGGAAGCCCAGTTTACGAGATGGGGCATTACCAACCAACGAAATTTCCACTATTGGGTAGTGTTTCATCCTCATTTAACACGAACAACATCTTCTCAAAGGTAAAGATTCAGTTGAAATGCAAATGTTTTTCTTAACTGTATACCATTTTACAGAAGGTTTAGAGTGAATGTCTGGGCCGGCATATTGGGTAGTACTTCATACTTCCACATGTCCTAAAGTCAACATTTTATTTAGAATTTTTTAGAGACCAGTTGCCGGAACTCCTGGAAAATGTTCCTCTTGCCCAGAGGCAAAGAATGGTTTTCTAACACGATGGAGCTCCTTGCCATTGTAGCAATAATGTAACTTCGCTTTTAAACCAACAATTTAATGGACGGTGGATTGGCCGATTTGGTCGTTGGCCACCTAGATCTTCTGACCTAACGCCAATGGATTTTTATTTTATTTTTCTGGGGAGCCATAAAAGAAAAGGTTTATTTACTGAGATTTTAAGTCGGGAAGAGCTCCAAGAGAGAATAAATACAGTGGCGAAAATTTACTATAAAAGCGTTTTGAAATCTTAAAGCTTAACGGTCCTTTTTAGGACCACAAAAACTATTTAAAGGGATATTAAATTTATTTTGTGAACCATTTGCCTGAATAAAATAGCGGTTTGCAATAACTTCAGTTGTTCGTAGGTGGAAAAGTCATACACAAAAAACGTAGATAATGAAGAGAATACAAAAGCTTTGACAAAAAAGTTAAAAAACCTAAAATTTGAAAATTACGATATAAACGCATTTTTCTGATGAAATTGGCCCAACGATTTTTCAAAATGTTAGCTTTAAAATGCCATAATTTTGGCTGGCGATCATCGAACTCGACAAAGTTTTAGTATTTTATGCACACTGAAATTCTCTTTCCAAAATGTGCACAACGGTTTGTAAAGCTGAATCCATTAGAAAGCTACGGTCTTTTAAGAAGTTTTACCTCGAAATCAGAGGTTCCGCACTTTAATGGCCTATAACTTGGAGGGGGGTGAAAATAGACCCCCCTTGCAGTACAATTTTTTGTTCGCCATAACTTCAGGAATCTTCAGCTATCTGGACGAAAACATAAATTGGGACACCCTGTATAATATCGGGTTTTCCCGATACTTGACTTGACAACATTTTTTTTAAATAAAACGCAAACCTTCTGAGATATTTCAAAAACTTTATTATTGGCTTGAAGTACAATCAAAACATTTATGAATGGAACTCGACTTCGTTCATATGGCCGCCGCGGGCACGTTTGCAGCGTTCGATTCGTTGGACCCAATTTTCAACGACTCGGCCACACATTTCGGCCGAAACGGCCGCTATTTCGCGTTCAATGTTGGCTCTGAGCTCTTCCAACGTCGTCGGCGTGTTGGCATAAACCAATGACTTTACGTAGCCCCACAGAAAATAGTCAAGCGGTGTTAAATCGCACGAACGAGGCGGCCAATCGACTGGCCCATGTCTTGAGATAACACGCTTACCATACTTACTCTTCAATAAATCGATTGTAGCGTGTGCTGTGTGGCTTGTGGCATCATCCTGTTGAAACCACATGTCGTCCAAGTCTATATCTTCTAATTCGGACCAAAAATAATCGGTGATCATGGCGCGATAACGCTGACCATTCACAGTAACGTGACTATCGTTATCGTCGACGAAAAAATATGGCCCAATAACGCCGCCGGCATGCAAACCGCACCAAACAGTTATTTTTTGTGGATGAAGTAGTGATTCATGAAGCACATGTGGATTTTCACCCGACCAATAACGCATATTTTGCTTATGGACACGAACCCATTGAGCCAAAAATGAGCTTCGTCACTGAAGATGATTTTGTGATGAAATTCATCATCTTGGCGCATCTTCTCCAGAACCCAATCGGAGAACGTACGTCGCTTCAAATGGTCCATCGGCTTCAATTCTTGAGTCAGCTTGATCTTGTATGGGTGTAAACCAAGATCCTTACGCAAAATACGCCATAAGGTGGTCTGAGCGATGCTCAATTCTTGAGAACGCCGTGGAATTGACTGATTTGGATCGTTTGCTACGGACGCCTGAACGGCAGTAATATTTTCGAAACTTCGACCAACCCGTTGTCTCACTGACACGGCAACATCATACAACGAATATGTAGACTCAAATTTTTGCTCTAAACTTGTTATTGCCTACTAGGGCCAGAATTTCGACCGAGTCACCGACTCCGAATTTCGGTAGAAAATTTTTATAATTTTTATATATATACTTTACCATGATGAAAATTTTGAGTTTACTGAATAAATTGACAGTGACAGTTTGATGATTAGTCAAAGAGTGCGTTCACAAATTAAATTCAAAGTTGTCAAGTCCCTATTGGAAAACCCTTTATATACTATCCAATAGAAAGAAAACTTGAGTTAGAGAAAATTCACGAAACAGTTCCACATAAGCTATATATAAATAAAATGTACATTAAAATAAATTTGTAAAGTCATATGTCACAAATGTAGACACATACTCAGGACTCGTCGTTTCTTTCTTTATATGTGAAACAAAGATGGTGGCGGATTAATTCTTTAATTCAACAAAGGCAGTTTTTATTTCCCCGAAGTTACTAGCTCTGAAATATCCGGTCCATTTTATCTATAAAGATCCACGTAAAAAGACCACTGTTGTGAAGCAACCAAGAACTTTGAATAAATGCGGATACATTTCTGGGCGATCTGCTAAACGAAATAAGACAACGAAGTCCGAATTTGCGCATGAAATGCTCTTGCCTTTAAAATACCACGCAATATTGCAGACATCCATAAAGCAGATGTCATCGCCATCCAGAAACACCGGTGGGATGTGCTGCACATTTTTTTTTTTTTTTATATGAGCGCGCGCTCAAGGGGTTTGTGTACCCTTAAGGAAATTTAGGGAGGAAGGAAAGAGAGGTACCGATGTACATTGTTTTCAAATGTTTGCAAGTTATAACGACCAGGAAATACAGAGATCGGCAGGGCATTCCATAAGCGGCTTAGGAACGAATGACGATATTTTAGAGTACGTCTGAAAATGGGCTTGAGGGTATACTGATGATCATTCATAGCGAGACGGGTGTTACGATTGAAAGTTTGAATGAGCGGAATGCTACTGGCAATTTCAGTGGAGCACTGGTGACCTGGAGACAGGAGACATTACGTCGGTGTTCGAGGGTGTCAATTGATTTACTGGTATTAGTATCATCAATTAGTTTTATCGCACGGTTTTGAATCCTATCTAGCTGGTGCACAGAGATATTTTGGGAGCACCTAACCAGATGTGGGCATTGTACTCCAATTTTGGGCGGATGAATGCCTTATATATTGAGGCCAGATCAGAGGGGGTAAAATATTTCTTACATCGCTTGAGGAAACCTAGACATTTCGCAGCATTTTTGGCGACATCAAATATGTGGTCATTCCAACGTAAGTTGTCATTGACACACATACCGAGAATGGAAAGTTTTTCGGTTGCGACGATGAAGGTAAAATAAATTATTAACAAGTATACTGTGTTAACAGGTGAACAGAGTCCTTTTTGGGGCGGATTTATTTTAAGCTGCAGACATAGGTACGACAATTAGTCTTTTACAAAAAAATAAAAAATTCTCATATTCTAACCAATTACACAAGGCAATTCTAAAAGAACCGTATGAAAATACGAGAAGGCCGAAAAATCTCAGTTAACCGTTTGCTATGTTCCACCGATGTGAATGCCATTTATGATCCAAATTCATTCTTTGGGATGATGTTCCTATCCCTCATCCGAAGAAGAGAATAAAACCAAATGCAACAAGCCTGTCAAGGTTAGGAATTTTTTTTCTATCTTGCTATATGCAACGCGGTATACATACGAGAAGTATGTATATAAATATACCATTACAGCGACAGAGATGAAAATGTTGCCGACCTCAGAAAGTATATACATATATCAATCAAAATGTTACCTAATTAAAATATGCGTATTCGTGAAAGTCTTTAAAACCCATAGTGTTAATACGAGTACTATGACACTCGAAAAGCATCATTGACTTTGCCGAGGGATAATGTCACTATCGAGTAGCTTGCATACGATTTGCACTCATCTTAACATTTAATCATCAATGAAATTGATAATGTTGCAATCAACATAAAGCACTCCTCGAGCTTTAAAAATGTCTAAACATTCGGAGCACCCAATATACTACCGGGACAGTACTTAGTTGCAGCCAAGGTATGTCTATGGATACGAGGATCTCAGACTTAGATAGTTTGTCTGCTCTAATAAGAACAAGCAACCAGAAACCTATGCAACTATCACCATCTGTTGAAGACTTTTGGCATCAATGCTAAGAAGCCGCCGGAAACACCCCCATGTAGATTCTGGTTTGAAGAACAGTGGAAGCAAGCAAATGTTAGCCCACCTGCTGAGCTGTTTAAGGCAGTAGGAGGAGATATGATAGAGAACATAAATCGACTCAATTGCAAGCTTTATTCGGAAGAAAGTATGCCTGATGAATGAAATCTCTGCATCGATTGCGTGCTATACTAGAAAGATATGGCGACAGGATGGAAGTCTGGCTTAAGATTAAATATAAGACATTCTCTTCTGTATTGAACAAATGAGAGAAACTGTTTGCCAATGATCAGATTGGTTCTTATCAGTGTTTTTTTTTAGGTCTGATAAGTGCACCATTGACCAAATATTCGCACTACGTCAGACCCTCAAAAAAACAACAAATTCCGACCGGATCTCACTATCTCTTTACCGATTTCAAAACATGTCTCCTTTTGATATCCCTGCCATTTGACATCTGATTGTACATAACGGCGATGGATAACGTTTGGTGCTCCGTTAAGGTAGATACGAGGGCGGGTCAATAAGTCCTTGAAAATTAAAGCACATGGCATTGCCTCCTCAAATCTAACATTTTGCTTGTCACGAAGCATTTTTCAAAAGAACCAAATTTTCAGACAGATCTGTTAAATAGTTTTGCCATTTGCAACAGACGCCTACGAGAATAATCCAAAACATGGAAAAATGTGCATTTCGTGTGCTCATTAAACACTATTGTAATTCTACGTAAAAAAAAAACATTCAGACCGAACAAAAGCTTGAAAAAGTATCATTGGGACTCTTCACCATCGATTGGAACCAATTTTTTCCAAAAATATTTGAATATGAAAAAGCTATCCGCTAGATGGGGGCCGCGTTTGCTCACAATTGACAACAAACGCAATCGTTTGACAACTGTAAAGGAATGTTTGGCGATGTTCAATCACAATCCAAACGGAACAGTTGAGACAGTGGAGTTCTCCTGGTGAATCCAAGCCGAAGAAGGCCAAAGTCCGTCTGTCGGCCAACAAGGTTATTCACATCGATTACCTTGAAAACGGCAAACCGATTACCGGTGCCTATTATGCAGAGCTGTTGGATCGATTCAACGCCTCGCCGGTTTGAAGGAAAAACAACTGCATTTGGCGGGGAAAAAAGTTCTCTTCCAACAGAACAACGCAATAGCGCATAAATTCGCAGTCGCAATGACAAGATTGCATGAATTACGAATTGCTCTTTAGCCCCCAGCGATTATCTCCTGTTTCCAAATATGAAGAAATGACTCGGCGGTAAGAGATTTGAGTCATATAGAAAGGTAATCGATGAAACAAACGCCTATTTTGAGGGCTTCGAGAAATCGTATTATTTGGACGGCATCAACAAATCAGAGAAACAAATCAGTGTATCGACCTAAAACGAGATTATGTTGAAAAATAAAAGGTTATTTTTTTGTCGAAAAGAGTGTTCCTTATTTCAATTTTCAGGGACGTAAGCAAATATTGATAAAGATGTCCTTGGTCGGAAGATTATTCGAGTAATCGCAAAACCAGTCAGAAAAGTGCACCTTAGTCACCTAAGATGACTAGGATCTATAGAGCAAATAGATACCAGCACAAAAAGTCTTCGATTGCCAAAGATGGCGTCCGCAACTTGAAGGATACCCAACCATGTTATAGTGCGCAGTGGAGGTTGAGCGAATCTGTTGGAGGGTTATCGAAAAATATGCTCTAGAAAGGAATTAAAGCTCTAATTCCAGTCAAGGTTTGAAGAAGAATGAAAGAGTAATATTGCATCACCTAAATGCAAATTATATAGTACTAATGCGCATTCATAAGGAGGCGGGTGTTACGGTTAAAGGTTTTAAGAGGAGGAATACTACTTGCAATTCCGATAGAGCACTTGTAGTGAAAATAGCAATAAAAGGCAAAAGACATCATGTCGGTTATGTTGTGTATCAAATTACCGCACGTTATTGAAGTTTATCTAGAATGTATGTGCAGAACAAGAGCACCCTACAGGATATGTGCATAGTGCTCTATTTAAGGCAAAAGTCAGATCAGAGAGGGTGAAGTACGAGTATTGCTTGCAAAGTTTGAGTAAACCTTAGATATTTCGCAACATTTTTGGCGACATCGAATATTGAGTTATTGTAATTTTATTTGCCAACACATACTCGAATGATTTTGACAGAAAACAGAATTAAGATTTGGAAGCATTTAATTCCACTCGGCTGCTGGTACCCTAATTGTTATCCTGTAAATATTAAAAATAATGAGCTTGAAATACTCGTACGTTTTAGTTCCCGTTTTACAGCCGAAAAGAGCAGAGACGTGAGTCCAAGAAAAGCAGAGAGGATAAGAAAGAATTCCATATGTTTTTCACAAATCACAATCAATTGCTTCCCTTGGGTTACTATAGAATTAATTGCCTTAGTTGTTGGCCATACTGGAACTTCACACGTTTAAAACAAATTTGAAGTCAGTTTGAACTTTTTTCGGCTTTTCTATGTCGGTTTGTCTTGTAAGAAGGAACTAAAATTACGCTCTGAATCTTTGCTTGAATACTCTTTCCCCGACGACAGAGGAAGGATTCAATCCAGACAGAGTAATATATGTATGTATTTAACGACCAGCTAAAAGTTAATACGGTTCAGTTAGTTTAGATGGATGGGGGAAAATGGTATAACAATCCTAGATGGGAGAGTACACCAACAATGTAACTGTCAGTGTGAGAAATGAAACATAATTCCAAGGAGTTGGCAGCATGTTAATCAATATCTGGTATTCATGTTCGGTTAAGTTGTTTTCTTTAGCGGGAACTTAAGGGGAGATGAACACTTTGCGTGGTCAAAAAAAATCAATTTTTTTGTTGCATTTTCTTGAAGCTTGAGGTCTCAAGAATAATATCGGGTGAAAACGCCAAGTCAATATTTCGATAAATAAGCCAGTTACAGGTAGCGGCAAGTGGCCCTTCGAACAGAGCGTCCTATTAATGATTCTATTGTGTTTTTGGCCGTGCTCGGATTTTATTTTATAGGCAAAATAATAACTAATTTTTGCTCCAAAAATTACTATTTATGTTCAAACGCCCGCCGTTTTGTCATAAATCAATATTTTCAAAATCGGATATGACAAGTACTAGATTTTAGTATCTAATTTAATAATCTTTTTAGTTTTAGTTTTTGAAGAAACGCAGGACGGTTTCTTTTGATTTCACCTTCGACATGGATACGAGTCAGTAATAAGCTTCTATCTGCTCTAGGTATTTAGACAACATTGACCTCAGTCCCTAACCTGTAGATCCATATATGGTACATCCTTTTGGAATGACATAAATAGATCGAAATTCGCAATGGTTGTAATTTTCACCCTGATAGCCAGACAGTTCCGAATGAAGTGAGTGATTATTCCAGATGAGTAGTAGTGGCTCCCAGAAAAACCGTCCATGGGTACGGGATCCCTAGTATAATCACTCGGTTTGCTTAGTTAGCTAATATCATATATACTTGGAATAACCATATTAGAAGAAATTATATCATACAATATACACATTTATAGTAAAGCAGGGGTTTTACGTTTAGTAATTGCACGATTTTGAGTCATCCGCTACACATTGCGGAGCGCCAATAAAGATATTCGCATAGTGAAACTGGATGATCTAAAAAGCATTAAATTCCTTCACTATCAGTCTGTACAGATGTCTCTTGGGTTTTTCGTGAACTTCTCTCTGTGATCAGTAAATTTTTTAGGATACCCATACATCCGTGGCAGCAAGGATTCGCCTTGCCATCGCCTGCTGGCTACCGGAGATATCTAATCGGAACTGTATTGGAGGCACAAGTTCCACCCTTGGTATGAGTCGAGGCCGATCTCGTACTGATAAAAGGGTTACAGCATCCAGTACTTATCGCAACTCTACATCGGGCCTAAAGCAACTGGAAGACCTTTCCTACGATTTTAGGTTTAAACACACAACCACTCTGACGTCCCACAAGGGAGCCTACCTCAACAAGTCAGGCCCGGTCTGAGGTCCGGCTGAGGCAGATGGCTTAGCTTCATTGTCAGATAACAGAACACTCTACGCCTAACGCACCTCCAGTCGTAATAGGTACGAAAACGCCAGAGCGCGAACCCTTAATAATCTTGCGTTGAATATAAATTTGTAAATTTCAGTTGTTCAAAGACCATGTCCCCGATGAGCTCCTGCTTAGCAAAACTCAACACAAAATGAGGCAGAATGAGGTGGTGTTGCGATCTACATTAGAAAATGCATGCTTGAGGCATGCATTGTGTACATCCCTCTCCATAGCGGAAAATGGCTGTAAATGTTCTCTGGCTATGCACCTGAAGCTAGCTACTCAATCGAGATTATTTATCTTAAAACTTGAGACACTTTTTCGACTTCCTAGGTTGGACTTGGAGGAGAATTACTTCATAATCGGCAGCGCCAAATACTAGAGGGGACCTACTACTCAATTGGAGGGGTGAGGGCAGTAATACATATGTACCGACTCGTTAAGAAAGTGGCGGAAAATCGGTTGTTTTCAAGACATGGCTCCTATCTTGATCGCCTATTGTTCGATACACGAATATAACTGGCAGATTCAAGCCAAAATACTATAAACGGTCTATGCACGTCTATGCACTGTATGACAGTGACCATAGCGGTCTCAGTACCAAAATAACCGTTGTCAACGAAGTTCCGGAAGTGGAAGAGTTTGTTCAACAGTATTCCCATTCCCTCAAGTATTTGGACACACTTCTCCCGAACATTAACGAGAGCACTCTCCTCGAACTCGCTCTGCCAATCTTCCAATAGGGATCTGTTAAATAAAAAGATCGACAGAAACCTTAAACCAATGGACCAGACTATAAGGTCATGACACTGAAGTCATTAATCAAAAACCTCCAATTATTAGTAAAATAAAATTACAGAGCATTGTATTGGAGCAATAAAATTCGGGCTGTAAACACCAGCAACCCGAATATGTTCCTGCAAATAAATAAAATATTTCGGAGGAACGATCAAAATTATCTTCCATGTCTAAAGATCACCCGAACAACGGACAATGAACACATACGGTGGACATTTATACCACCCTGTATAATAATGCCTTGAAAGATCTTATCTAACGCATTGGAGGAAAGCGATAGCGCATCGCATTCCCAAAGGGATCAAACATGTCCAATCCGGAGATTCGTCGGTCGATAAGTCTCCTTCCGAATATCAGCAATTATTTCAAAAATGTGATCAATAGAATCTCGGCTAAATGGATTGAGGACAAAAATAAAGTTCCGGATAACCAATTCGGGTTCAAGGCGGGGGACACAATATACTCGTACCACATTTTTTTTTTAAAGAACTTAACACTCAAGTGGGTATGACTACACTTATGATACCAAGACATGTGTTAAGGTTTTCAGAAAATGGGACAGAAAGAGAAAGAAAGATGTTTGGGCTCAATGGCTATTTCGCTCCATGGGTGGCATCCAACATTTTATGGGGTGTCTAAATTTTTAGTGTAGACTGATTTAAATTGTAAATTGATGTTGTATTTAGGCAACCATTTATCTAACGAGATTTTAGTTGCCTGAAAAAGTGTTTCGGTCACGGCTGTTATTGAACCCCGAACCGTCCGATTGTGAAGCCAATATAGTACCACTTGAGTCACGGCCACCCACAAGCCGCGTATAAACTGGTATCTGATATCCAGTGGAACAAAAGCAAGAAACAATGTAAGAGTGCCTGATTGATTGACTTGGAGAAGGCTTTTGGCACCGGATGGTTAGATGACCTCTTCTTCAAGCTGAACAGGCTGGGCATAAGTGAACCATCACCGTATACTCTTTTTGATATGCTCACCAGTAGACAGTTCATCATGAAGAATGGCGATGCACCTTTTGCTGGAGCATTTGACGTTAAAAATGTCTGCAACAAGATGCATTTAATTAATAGATCCTATTTTATATCTACACAAATGGTCTTGTGAGTTCACTTCAATATGTCCTAGCGTATGCAAACGATTCGATGGCAAGGATATCAATTTGCTCTTGAAAAGTAACTTCAACAAGATCAAACGATATTGCGATGACTGAAAATTGAAGATCAACTTTCACAAGTCGGAAACCATTCTTTTTAGGATGCCTTTGTCTGGGGTCTGTGCGAATACCAGAAAAAACTTGCGAAGGTTTTCGATCGTGGGACAACACGAGTCACTTTCTTGTCGAAATGTATTCCGACAAATCGGGATTTGGCTAGATCAATATATGTATGTTAATAACAATATAGATTTTGCTCTGGCCACAGTTTTCTGTTTTGCAGCAGCCAACTCGATGCGAGGGTGAAGGTAATCTGCTACATGGTTCTTATCCGGTCTATGCTTGCTGATATTTGGATGTCCCGTGTGGTTAAACGTGAGAGAAAGTTTAATGGAAAAGATTCGGTTCTTTAAGAGCGCTTATTCTAATACTTGTCTTGTCTTCGTTTCTACCGAGTACCAGAGTCGGAGTACATAGAATACTATCCTAACGAGGTCTTATACCACAGGGCGAACTTAATAATATTGGACAATTTCGTCATTAAGCTGACTCAAAGTCACATTACCTCGACGGACAACCTTATTATCTTAATTATCTATTTTACATGTATTACGAGAGTGTGCGCTTTAACGGTTTCGTTTCCTTATAGGCCTTCTTTTATGTTGGTAAGACCTGGCTGATCCAGGACAAATTGGATGCCGCTAATCGTTAACGTTGCTCGAACAGCTGCAGATACGCGACTCAACTATGACAGAGACATGCAATGCAGTGCGGAAAGTCTCCGGTTCAGTATGACGGGAAGGAATCGCGATTTGAGGGCTGTTGTTCGGCAGCGCTAATGATTTTGCTGGCTTGCTAAAGGAGAGGAAACTCTTTAGTCGTTTCTTTCTAATTCGGGGTAGCTTCATTATAACGCAAAGTAGGTATGCTTAATTTTTAAGTAGTTTAAGGTAATGTTAAGATAAAAAAAAAACAAATTAAATAAAAAGATGAGTAACACAAAAAAATACGGAGGTTTGATAATTCAAGTAGGCTAAGAATTGTTTTGTAAGTAGTTTTAAGTTTTTTATATAATATAATTAAAATATCATTTCAATTAGTTCTCTTTCAAACAATTTATATTTTCGTAGTCTTAAGCATACTCGCACAAGAAATAATGAACTAAACAAATTAAATCAGTTACGTTACTCCAAAAGGCATAGTTTGAGTTTTGGGTTTAATTGTTTAGAGCGCCCTTATAAAGTAAGCAAGTAAAAATAAGATAATTAAGCTGGTTTTTAAGCGTTTTCCAATAAATATGCATGGAAAAATACGACAAAATAAAAAATATATAAATATTTGTTTCGCTTATAAATTTTGGACAGGTAAATTATTAACAATATTGGAAAAAAGCACAACTTAAATTTAATTATCGGTTTTCACTCTTATTTGAATTGCTAAAATTTACTTTCACTTCATTTCTGTAGCGCTACTCAGGCGGAAGTACGAACATTTCCTAAGAGGCGAATATTGAAGTACAATATCCAGTCACTTACTTTCTCTACCAACAAGGAATGTAGGTAAACATACATACATGCTTATGTATGGGCATAAGTACTTACATATATGTATTTCGGCTGCAAATATTTGAAGGACCTTTTGTAAAAATGTCAGTAATAACCAATACAATCTGGAGACCAACTGAATCTGTCAAGCTCTTCCGACTAAATAGGATTGAGCTGACAAAATATCGCAGAAATATATACATATGTTACATATTATAAGTACATATGTACATTCGTTTATGAGATGCCTAAAGCGGCCCAATAGGGTCAGGCAATTTAGGTTACTTTTAATGAATAACAAATTGACTACAATGCTTTTTAAAGTTATTACAGAGTCAATTTAGTACGAACAGAAACATACACACATAACATGGCGGTAAGTTTCAGTTTTGATGAGTATGCCCTTAATTCCCTCGCTCTTATGCTGTTATCCCTTGAGTCGATGTTTAACAACAAAAGATATACCTACCTACATGCATATGTTTACTCTAAAACAGAAAATCTATGCAAATCACATTTCTTGCAGTAAAGCCTTTATCAGTACATATTGAGTCACAGAGTAACTGTACAATGACCATGGGATATATTCATGCAAATTCGGAACCATTTGCAATAATATTTAAATGATTTGGATTTTTTTTTAGATAGGTATAAAAAAGATATTATGGCAGATATTCGCTAATTGTGCAAAAAAATTTAAGTCATTCAAATACATATGTATTTATCGATACACATACATAGGTTTGTACGTTTGTACACAGGTACATATGGATATACAGCTTAGCATATTTTGCAAAAAAAAACATTCGAATTTTGAATTTACTGCTAACAATGCAATTCAGCATTTATTTAATACAAGACCATGCAAGGTAAAACATTTTTCAAATTAAAATAAAAATTCTATGCTTAAGTATTTTTTTTTTAAACTGAGAAAAAGAAAAATGAAATACAATAATTCAAAGGACAAATAAACACAAAGAACGTACATGTGTAGTAGTATTAGAGCGCGTCCGCCACAATTCTTCTTACTACACGTGGTGGGTAAAATTGTTTTCCCTTATTTCCCCTCTTTTTTTATTTCCACATTTCCATCTTCATTCTTATTTTCTTTTCTTTTTTCTTTCTCTTTCCTTCTTCTTTAATAACAAAAACGGGGAAACGTAAAAGGCCAAAAAGGCTACGGCAAACTATAATACAACTCAGCTTTACTGGTCTAAAAGAAAATCACAAATAAATAATCCAATAGTGGTGTGCGTTTCCTTAATTACGGATGTGTGGGTTGCTGAATTGGGAATTGTGTATGGCAGGTGTCAGAATGAAAAGACATAGTCTGAACCCTTCGATTGTGCTATTTTTCTTTTTTTTTCACCTACAGTGAATCAAAAAAAAAAAAAACTTATATAGCAAATAAAACAAAGTTCATTCGCCATTATCTTCGGCATGAACTATACCAGCGAAGTGAAATAAGTTACGGGCGATACTTTAAAATAACTTTTTTAATAAAATAACTATAAACAAAAAAGGCACTTTTCATAAGGCCAAAAAACTTGTACACATTACAAATTGTTCGTAAATTAATTTTTTTCTTTGAAATGATTTGGTCAATCTAATATTGTGTGTGAGAGGCCTTAACAGATTGAACGCCGGTCACTCACCGATGCGAGGATTCAAAGAGATGCGAAGTGCTGGCCACGGACCGGAGTAAGTTCTCGGTGTCAAGATTTTAGAAGCTCAGAATCTACTCGTACATGGGCTCGTTTCTAGGCATAATATGATTGCTAGTTGACACTGCGATTGAGGGTTTTGGGATTGTTTACATTGCGTTGGTTGGTGCCTGTGTGTATTTATTGTCAACTTTACCTATTACCTTTTAAAATTTATGAAAAGCAATCATGAAACATGACATACAGCACACAGTCAACGTGTTTGAAGCTCTGCTTTCAATTCGTTTTTATTTTTCACAATTGTTTACCCCAATTCTTTTTCAATGTGAGCCCATAAATGCCCAATTGGGTTCAAATCGCGACTTCGGGGTGGTTGAGGAAGTACCTTCTTGACGTACCTGTACGAGGAGTGCTTTGGGTCGTTATCATCGACGAAGAAAAAATTCTCAGAGACATCTAGTTTTGTGGCAGTTGGTAGTATGTTTGAGACTGTTTTTCAATATAAAGGGTTTTCCAATAGGGACGTGACAACTTTGAATTGAATTTAATTTGTGAACGCACTCTTTCACTTTCAGTAAATATCATCATGGTAAAGTACACTAACGAGCAACGTCTGCAAATTATAAAAATTTTCTATCGAAATCCGGAGACGGTGACTGCAACTTTAAGAGCGTTAACTCCAATTTTAGGTCGTATTTCTCGTCCTAGTAGACAGGCAATAACAAGTTTAGTGCAAAAATTTGAGTCTACATATTCGTTGTGTGATGTTGCCGTGTCAGTGAGACAACGGGTTGGTCGAAGTATCGAAAATATCGCTGGCGTCCGTAGCAAACGATTCAAATCAATTAGGTTCACGGCGTTCTCAAGAATTATGCATCGCTCCGACCACATTATGGCGTATTTTGCGTAAGGATCATGGTTTACACCCGTACGTTCTCCGATTGGGTTCTGGAGAAGATGCGCCAAGATGATGAATTTCATCGCAAAATCATCTTCAGTGACGAAGCTCATTTTTGGCTCAATGGGTTCGTGTCAATAAGCAAAATATGCGTTATTGGTCGGGTGAAAATCCACATGTGCTTCATGAATCACCATTTCATCCACAAAAAATAACTGTTTGGTGCGGTTTGCATGCCGGCGGCGTTATTGGGCCATATTTTTTCGTCGACGATAACGATTATCACGTTACTGTGAATGGTCAGCGTTATCGCGCCATGATCACCGATTATTTTTGGCCCGAATTGGAAGATATGGGCTTGAACGACATGTGGTTTCAACGGATGATGCCACAAGAGTAAGTATGGTAAGCGTGTTATCTCAAGACATGGCCCAGTCGATTGACTTCCTCGTTCGTGCGATTTAACGCCGCTTGACTATTTTCTGTGGGGCTACGTAAAGTCATTGGTTTATGCCAACACGCCGACGACGTTGGAAGAGCTCAGAGCCAACATTGAACACGAAATAGCCGAGTCGTTGAAAATTGGGTCCAACGAATCGACCGCTGCAAACGTGCCCGCGGTGGCCATATGAACGAAGTCGAGTTCCATTCAAAAATGTTTTGATTGTACTTCAAGCCGATAACAACGTTTTTGAAATATCTCAAATGGTATGCGTTTTATTTAAAAAAAAAGTTGTCAAGTCCTTATTGGAAAACCTTATATATAGGTAATCAAATTTGTTCACTGTTCCTTCAGCAAATTGAAATTTTCCGACACCATTTGCCCCCATCGCACCCCACACCAGAGCCACCGTGTTTTACTGTTCTATTAAATCGTCCGTGAAAATAATAGATGTCCAAAATTCTAATGGCTTTTTAATGTACTCTTTTGCATACTCCAACCGCTTCCTTTTATTGTAATTTTAGCTGATAAAAGGGGTTTATTTTAAGGCGTAAATGCTCTGAAATCTTCTGAATATAAAAAAGTTCGTACTGTTTGTGGGTGAACGAACATGAACGATCAGGCTTTTACTTAAGTTAAGTCTTCAGTTATTTTGACCACTGATATTTTCGGATTTTCTTTAATTATTCGCACAATTTGCCTTTTTGATTGTGAAGCTGTAATTTTACGCTTTTAATTCCCTTTGTTCTTGCCAAGAAATCATTTTTTTTTGTACTATACATATCACTAATATGTGTGGCTTCTTTTTCTCAAACTTTTTTTTCTTCCCACAATTTTGTTAAAAGTACCGAAGTTTGTTTTCTTCCCATTTTTTGTTTTCTTATTTTTCAACTTCAACAACTTCTGCTACTTTCACAAAGAACTAACTGCGTTTGTTAAAATAAAAACAAAACACCATTATTCCTAAAGGACAACTATACCGCATCTAAGAAGAAACAATAGTATACAGGTCTTATTTTTTTGGCTTGGAAAATCTACAGTTTCTTGTTATCTTCTTTGTTATCTTCCCATAATAGTTGCTTAAATAAACTTAAAATATCTTTTTGAAAACTATACTATTATAAGACATTTACAAATTTACTTCATTTCAATGTTTTGTGCATATTTCCAAAGAAAAAAAGTAGCAAAATTTAGAAAATCAATTGTACAGGTTTTTTCTTGGATCACCTAGTTCATATGAAAGCTTAAAGCGCATAACTTTATGACTGTATGAAGTTTTGTTAAGTTGATTTCTCTTTTAAATTTTATTTATTTAGTACAGATTTTTCTTTTTTGAGTAGGAAATTCTAATTCATAGTACTTACTAACTTTGAATATACATACGATAGGATAGTTAGTATAATACACAACTTGCGTACATACATCAATATATGAACAAATGTATGTATTATTCGCCTGAGTAACAAGCCTAAAATGAAATCAAATCAAGAACTGGTAACCAGCACAACACAACAGCTGTACGAATAATATGATCTGTAGTATCCGTTGAATTCTCAAAAGCATTACTTGAAAAACTTAATATGTAAATACTATATTAGTATACATATGCATAATAAAGAGTACTTACAGGCAAAGATATTTGCAATAATTATACCATTAAGGACCAGTTTTTCAGTGCTGAGTGGATTAAAATTAATCTAGAGTTAACTCATTTGCCTTCATGAACTGGGTTTTAACGATTCAGCTGTCAAGAATATATCGAAAAATATCGGTTCTATAAGGACATTTTATCTTTTATTGTTGTTGTTTTCCTAGATTCTCATTTTATTTTTTCTTTTTCAATTGACTTTACTATATTCATTTACCCACAAAATGTCGAAAAGAAATTCAAAGTTAGTAATCAGATTTAGTGAAATATTCACACAAATAAAAATGAAATAAACCTCTTCGCTTGCCAATTTGCCAGCTGTCAAAAACATCTATTTATTTAATCTCGAGTTAATCCGTCAAATTTTTTGGGTTAACCCTTTCGGCCCTAGTGGCTACAAGATGTAACCACATTTTGAATATCGGTTGCACAATTTCCTAGTGATTATTTTTGTATACCACTACGCTAATCTTTATCTTAACGCAAAGGAAATTTTTAAAAAAAATTTTCCGGCAAGACGACGTTATGTTTCCCCCAAAGTGCTGGTGAAATACAATATGTACATGCTCAAGACGTGTTAGAGAAGGTGCGACGAAAATGTATTGTTTTTGCGATTTGTCATTAGCAGGGATAGGATTTTGCTAACTTTGCCTCTTTTTTTTGCTTAATCGGAAGATACGAGTAGTACCGACTTTACACAAACACGTTTTATGTCCTTCTGATTCCATATATATATATTTTATTTTGCCTTTTTATACCATTATTGCCTTTTTTGCTCTTTTCTCAAAGTTTGTTCGCTATACATTTTTTTTTAGAAAAATGCACATATTTACATATATCTGCGCAAACATGTTTCTTATTCGCACTGCGTAATACGCATACCTAAATTTCTAGACGGTTTGCATTTTATGTGACCACAGACGTTATTGACTATATTACAAAGTTCTTGTTTGTATTCAAATGCGAAAGATCGCGGGTGCCATTCAAATGCATTTACACAGATTGTTTACATTGTATGGGATAGTTATTTTTTTGTAAATGTAATCCTTCGATACATATGGTGCGATATATTTCAGTGTGGTTGCATCTTCTCCGTTACTCCTTTAAAATGTAGAGAAAAAACGTCTGCGAATACAATAATCTTGATGGCTTAATACAAACAATGAAACTCAGTAACTCGAAGTTCGTTTCTGTACGTGGACGTTACTTGTATCTTGGAGTGTTTTTTGTTTTAACTGGAAGAAATCAATTAAAGTGCTAAAATGCCTAAAACGGCTTGTAAAGAGGAAAGAAAATTGAAAAATTTTGTATTACAATTTGGATCAGATTACTTTTCATCTGACGGAAAAGTCCTTTTGTGCAAATTGTGTGGTGTAAAAAAAATTATATTGAATAGCATATAAAAAGAGTAAAGCACCAGCTTTATGGCTTAAAGACAAAACCAAAACCAAAAACTCAAACAATTTCATCTTTTGTTACTGGAACTGAAAAAAGTGAATTTTACAGCGATATGAAAAGAATGTTGTTAGTATGTGACATACCGTTGCATAAAATCAATCGTCCAGAGTTCCAGACTTTTATAGAGAAGTACACCCAAAAAAAATTCCAGACGAGTCTACACTAAGACAAAATTACGTCGAAGATTGTTACCTCGAAGTGCTCCACAAAATCCGATCTGAAATTGGCGACGACAATATTTTTGTATCCATCGATGAAACGACTGACAAAGCAGGGCGATGTGTATCAAATGTGATTGTTGGGCCGTTGCGAGCATATGGTCGAGGGTACCTACTAACGTCCGAAGTTCTGGAGAAAGTAAACTCAACAACCATTGCCAGCTTTTTGACGATTTAATGCGGTTGCTGTGGCCAGATGAACTTAAGCGAGAGAAAGTTTTGTTCTTCGTAACAGACGCTGCACCGTATGTGAAAAAGAGTGACAAATCACTGCAAATATTATATTCCAAAATGGTTCACGTAACTTGCGTCGCTCACGGTGTACATAGAGTCTGTGACAGCATACGCAGTCACCACTCAAAAGTTAACGCCTTGGTATCTAATATGAAGAAAGTATTTTTAAAAAGTCCATCACGAATTGCTGTTTTTAAGGAGATGGAACCTGACATGCCGCTACCGCCTCAACCCGTAAGTTTACTTAAAATTGAATTTTAATTTAAATGTTTGAATTTACATTACACCAGGTGTTAACTCGTTGGGGGACTTGGCTAGAGGCAGCAACGTATTATGCGGATAATTTTGTTAGGACCAAAAAAATCATTGACGTTCTTGAAGACGATGCAAGCTGTGTTATGTTTTCGAAGGAATTGATTCAGGATGATGCAGTACAAGCGCAGCTGGCATATATCAAAGTTAATTTTGGATTTTTAGTCGACCCAAAAAAACAAATTTTTGAAGACTTACAAAAAAGAGATATTTTTGAGAGTCTATACTTGTAATTTTAACTAGCATTCTTCTCATTAAGGAGCATCAATTGGGGAAGTGTTTCCAGTTTTAAAAAATGTTCAGCAAAACTTGGAAAAAGCAAAAGGGCCGATAGTAAAAGAAGTTTTGAAAAAGTTTACTGTCGTTTTCAATGCAAATACGGGGCTGAAAACGATTGAGCAGATAAATTCTGTAATGAACGGCGACTTGGATTCTAAACTTCCAGAAAATATTGATGTCAGTAATGTTGAAAGCTTTAAATGGGCTCCACTCGTTTCAGCTGGAGTGGAAAGGTCATTTAGCTCCTTAAAGGCACTTCTAAGAGACAACCGGAGAAGATTATTACCAGATAATTTCAAAAAGCTTTTGGTAGTTCAATGCTACTATAACTAAATTTGCATTCCTTTTCTTATTTTCTAATAAATGCCTTTTTTTTGCCTTTTTAAGTGTTTTGTTTTGCCTTTTCTTACTTTTTAATGTCAACAAAATCCTAACCCTGGTCATTAGAATATAAAGGGTTTTCCAATAGGGACATAACAATTTTGTTTTTTAATACAAACAAACGCACCCTTAAACCTTTTTTATGATCTGGCAATGTCAAAACGTCAGCCAAGGTTTACATTTTTAAAATGGTGAAGATCACGAATTAACAACGTTTGTAAATTATTAAAAATTACTACCGAAATTCTGAGTCGGTGGTCGCGACTTTTAGAGCACTTACTCCAATTTTCGGTCGTAATAATCGTCCCACCAGACATGGATATGGATATAGTGGATAAATTCGAGTCAACCTATTCACTATTGAATGTTCCTGTGCCAGTGAGACAACGCATCGGTCGAAGTACTGAAAAGATCGCAGTCGTAAGTGCTTCATTCAGTCAGTTCCAAATGAGCCAAATCGGTTGATTCCACGCCTTTCACAGGAATTGGGTATCTTTCAATCCACATTGTGGCGAATTTTTCGTCGATGAAAATTATCGCCATGTTACGGTCAATGGAGTTCGCTATCGTGCGATGTTGGACTTGGCATCAGTGATATGTAGTTCCAAGAAGATGGTGCCAGATGCCACATAGCTGGTCAGACAATTGATGTATTGAATAAGGAATTCGGTAATCGTGTCCTTTGGAAAAGGTGAGTTTTTGGGAAAGTGAAGATGGAGTTGTTTTATCAGCTTTACAACGGGATCTACGGAAAAACATTATCTCTTCAATCAACCCATTTATGGAAAATAGTGGTGTCAATATCCACGAGGCATTTTAACATTTTTTCCCCCGAAATTAACGAAATTGCGTTCCAAACAAATCTATATGCTTTGCAAGGAAAAGGAGCGCAGAATAATTTCACATACACTACCAATGCCGAAATTAAGTAATTCCTTGGAATTAATTTGATAATGAGCTTGAAACATATGCCATGTTCCAAAGATTATTGACCTAAGTGGCAGGAATTAAGATACACTTAAATCAGCTTCATCATATTCAGAGATAGATTTGCTTGTTGAGGATAATAATTTGCCATCAAAAAGAGAAGTCGAATTTGACAAATTATATAAAATTTGACCATTGATAAAACAGCTACCGTTTATTTCGTCTATGCATCCAAATGAGTTTCAATCTATCGATAAGTTCATGATAAAGTTCAAAAGCAGAAGTTTCTTGCGCCTATATATGCCAATGAAGCCAACTAAACGCGGCTATAAAGTTTGGACGAAAAAATATGGCCCAATAACGCCGCCGGCATGCAAACCGCACCAAACAGTTATTTTTTGTGGATGAAGTGGTGATTCATGAATAAATTGACAGTGACAGTTTGATGATTAGTGAAAGAGTGCGTTCGCAAATTAAATTCAAAGTTGTCAAGTCCCTATTGGAAAACCCTTTATCAAAAACATTTCGCGTGACATTTAAATCACGGTTACGGAAAATGAACCATATGGAAACAAAATAAAGTCCTAATTTCATCAAAATATTAGATACATAATATGCTGCTGGTATACTGAGGTTGCAGTATGCATTCTCTAGACACCTGGTCCATCTCTTGCCATCTAATACAAATTTATTTTCATTTAATTGATTATTAATATTAATATAATATTAAGCCACATTTTTTTCTTTTGAATAAGATATCCATTCCAGATATAAAGAGTGATTCCATTAAGAGGTACTTTTTCCAGTGTGGATTTCACCAGAATTCACGCAAGGGTCGTATATCACACTGATGCGGTATATTTGTTCAATATTATACGGTATTTTGTTCATGAAAAGACAGCCTAGCATTGCTAGGAATGTGTTTTGTGCACTTAGAGCAACTTATGGTCCACATAATCGGCCTACCGAACGCATAATTCGCTATACCATCGAAAAGTGTGAGACCCAACTTTCATTATTGAATAATACGAGACCAAATAAAGCATAGCGGCGGTAGCGGAGAGAGTACGCGATGACCGTTACGAACTGACTCGGCGCCGAATTGAATCATCACCATTTCAGTCGTGGACTCTTAAAAAGCTGCAAGAAGATCCACTGTTTTTGACCAAAATTTTGTTCAGCGATGAGCCTAAGTCTGGCTAATGGCTACCTCAATAAGCAAAATAGCCGTACTTTGGGTGCGAAACAACCCGAAGAGGTTCAAGATCTGCCATTCCAGATAAAACAATGATTTATTGTTGTATATGGGCTGGTGATATTTCTTCAAAACTGAGGCCGGCCGAACGTAACTAAAAATGGCACGCTTTAGCGCGCCATGATAACGCACTATTTGCTGTCTGAAATTGAAGCCCATGGTCTCGACGGCATTTCGATCCAACAAGACGGCGCCACTTGCCACACAGCCCATGAAACCATGGCTTTATTACGAGATCGATTAGGTGCACAGGCTGCCTAGATCATGTGACATCACGCTAGACTTTTTCCTTTGGGGCTACGTAAAGTAAAAAATCTACAAGGTAAAACCGACTACGAGCACCAATCGTAATGCTTCGAAAATAGGAACTTTAGAATGGACAATGTTAGCCGCAGTTACAGCCAACATTTGAAAGAAATAAACCTCAAAAAATAAATATAAATTATTGTTATTTTGTATGATAATAAAGCTTATTAGACGTATACCTTCAATTCACGGTTAATGATGCATCTGATTCATTTTGAACCATATGTTTCATGGCCGACCTGTTGCTTCTTCTTCTTTGCTTGAAAGAGAGTCACGCTACAATCAAGAACAAAAAACATTCAGACAAGCGTTTTCGATACTTCGTTTTTGAGTTCAGAGGCAGACATAAGTAGGCGTTCTTTATTTTAGTTGTCAGGTTTTAAAAGGAATTCATGTAGGTTTTATGCAACAAAAAAGAAAAATTGGAAGAAGATCTCTGGCACTACTTAGGTCGAGGGCATTTTAAGCAAATGATGCCGGCAGTCCACACAACAAAAATCGACTGAAATTCTGTATAAAACCTATGCTCAAACTGTCAAGGGCTGCGGATCTGGATCGGAAACTGGATTTCGCAGGAAATCTATTGTACCTCTTAGAAAAAAGGAGAATGTCAGAAGTGACGAATTCAGTAAAGCTACCAAAGGATCGTTATTTCTTCTTTGAAAAACTGAATTGGAAAGATTAACTATGGGAACTACTAACAAACTAGAGTCTAAAATGCTAACTTTGGTTAAGGATACTGATTCCGGGCAATATTCGGTGATGAACAGGGACCTCCGCAAGGTCTGCTTCATGTCTTTACTTTTTATAGATGTCATGTAAGTGGTGCACTAGAAATAGACTGGCACCCAATTCCTATGAAACTAAGATTGTTGTTGTTTTTAAAGAAAATGAGAAACCGTTTTAATCTGATTTTTGGGCTCAAAAAATTCGATTTGACAAAACAGTTCACCATGAAAAAGGAAATTTAGATCTACACGGCAATGAAAAGACTAACCGTATCCCATACGGGAATACGCCATGGCTGCTATTACTCGTAGATATGCTTACTACCCGGTTGTTAAGAGTCCCTGCAAAGTTTAATGAATACAATGCCGCCATATAATAGTTTATCGCAAACGGAATCGCTTGTGGGTGCGAACCTGCTCTACCGTATGTATTAAAGGTCCTACTAATTTTTTTTTTGGGTGTGGAAAAGGTTTTTCTTCAGATTTCATGAAATGAAAATGACTCCGACAGCCATCGTTTTATTTTGAAGACTATAGAATAACGAGGGTTACTTTTGGAGTGAAATAGGTTTTTTTTTTATAAAGAACTTAACGCTCAAGTGGGTTTGAATATACTTATAATGCCTCAGAATGTGTTAAGTTTCTTGGAAAATGGGATAGAGAGAGATCAAAAGATGTTTAGGCTCAGTGGTTATTTCGCTCCATGGGTGGCATCCAACATTTAACTGAGAGACTAAATTCTTAATGTAAGTTGGCTTGTTGTTTATTTGTAGTCAACTACTCATCGTTCTTGATTTTCGTTAACTGAAACAATGCGAGGCTGGGATTCGAACACCGAACCGATTTGGAAGCCAGTCCACTACCATTTAAGCTAGACCCACCCACGAGCGAACGAGTTAGCAAAAAAGCCATAGATATATTGAAAAAGGCTGAACCTAAGGAAATTCAACACCAACAGTCCGATCATCAGGATGTCTCTTGGTTCTAGTGATAAGGATTCTTGCTGAGTGAGATGCATGCAAAGTACGCTGTATTTAGAGGAGATGTATTTCCGCATCTGCACTTGAGATTGCTACTCCTGGACTACGGAGGAGCGGGCTACGTCAACAATACGTTAACTACAGGAGAAAAAAAACTGTGTGTTTTTATGTACCAAAAACAGAGTAGCTCCATTAAAACAAAACGGAACCAAAGAGCTTACGTTGCCAAAGCTGGAGCTAAATGCCGCCTTAATTTCATCACAGTTATGCTCACATCTAAAAAAAAAAAACATTTAAAGGTCTCCATTCATAGATTTTACCTATGGATGGATTCAAGAATCATTGGAAGAATTTCGTGCAAAATCGAGTTGTAGAAATCCGTCGTCATACATCAATTATAGACTGGCATCACTGATCTGGGAAAGAAAACCCAGCGAATCTTCTGACAAGAGGTATAACTGGGGAAGCTCTACTCTCTTTTGATTTGTGGGCACATGGACCAGCATGGCTGAAGGATGACACATACTCGTACTCGTATTACAACGAAGACAGTAGGGTAGAGCGGGACTAGTTGGACCACGCGAATTACTCACGAACCGGTGCTAATAAAAGAAGATGATCAGACAAAGAGCGTACGCTCTTTTTAGCACATGCTAAACCGGTTTCAGGTACATTTTGTCCTCAGAGGAGTAATTACACGAAGTTTTGTCCTTTTCAAGTGTCAAAGTAAAAATAAGTGTAAGATAGTTTCTTTATTTTGCTAGTGAAAAAAAGTGCATTTTGGACTGAGGTAAAGTTGGAATATATTGTATATTTATATTATGTGTGTTAAATTTAACAATTTTGAGAGTTTTTTTTATTTATAACGAAATACGTTCGTCAAACCAGGTGTTGGGTTAGTTGGACCATGTGGTCAAAATATGAAAGTTTGCTGGGTGAGAAGTGCATACAGTGCCATACTTGTCGAAAGTGGGCTCATACAAAATGTACAGTAGCCAGAGATGGGCTGTTCTTTGTATGCATCAATTGTAACAGTGATTACGATTCCTAACTTATTTTAAACTTTAATTTATTTCTATTATATTTATTTTTTGTTATTGCAAATGAAGTATTTTTTATTATTTTTTGTTAAGTTTGTTTGACAGTTCTAAATCTGTAGAAAAGAATGGTTCACTTTTGGTCGGCTAGCCGACACGAGCTTTCGGAGTAATATAAAGCTTTTTTATTTTCTCTCTTTCTTGCTTTGTTTCCTTTATATTTTTTTTCTCTCACCACAAGTTGTGGGCAGTGGCATAAGGAATATAAAAAACATATGCAAGGGGCATGCGGGAAGGGGTATGAAGACTTGGCTGTTTGTTTTCATTCGACTGCAATAGGAAATTATATAATTTTTTATGAATTGGTATTTTATTTTGTTTGAACGTATGGGTATGTATTAAAAGGCGGGAAAAGTGGAATATTTCGTTACATTTTATAATTGAAGTTTGACAAGCAAAATATTCTTCGTGTTATTAATCTGCAGTGCATATATTTTACACCTGTGTGCAAAATAATACCAGTGTTAGATACTTAACTTTTTATTTTACTGTAAAACCAATTTCATAGCACCTGTATTTTAATTATTTATTTATTCTTTCTCTACATGGAATAATGTTCTAAAGACTTACGAGTAGTATTGAATTTGAACTTAAGTAAATATTCTTATAGAAAACCTAAAATATTAAGCTTCAGATAAAAACAAGTGTGTAAAAAAATAGAAGTATTATTTAGAAAGGCTTACATTTTTGACTTGAAACCATTTAAAAAAAAAAGCTGTAAATTGAATATGTTGCACTTGCTTACAATAATATTTCGTTGAATGGCCTTTGTTTGCCAGAACTGCAGTACAATGAAGTGGCATAGAATAGACTAAGCGCATGCACCTCTCTCTCGAAATACCTGCCCATGCAGATTGCACTGTAGTCCACAATTCATCAACGTTTTTTGGTTTTACCTTAAAAACCTCAGCCCATAAGTTTTCAATAGGATTACGATCTGGAGACTGAGCAGGCCACTCCATGACATTAATCCCATTGATTCCAAACCAATTTTTAACCAATTTACTGGTGTGCTTGGGGTCATTATCTTGGTGATACACCCACTTAAGCGGCAACTTACTCTTAAGGTAAGTTTTAAGTTTGGACTCATTTGACAAAACCACTGATAAAAACATGTTTCTTCCGAGATTGATTTGATTGAAGCCGTCGTAAACAACCTGATTGGACCCTATCAGTGCGGTTTCACGCCAGGAAAGTCCACAATCGATTACATTTCCACACTCCGGCAGATCCTGGAGAGAACTCAAGAAGTCCAGATCGACACCCACCACCTGATTATCGATTTTAAGGCTGCCTATGACAGCATTTATAGAGACGAGCTATATCGAGCGATGTCTAGTCTTGACATCCCTGCCAAACTCGTCCGTCTGTGCAGGATGACGATGGATGACGTCCGCTTCTGAGGGATATGTTTGCCTAATGTCGGCTATATGATTCTATTCAGTGTACTGTGTGAACGCGTAAAACCTCTTCGGTCCACAAAAATTTACCGAAAGCAGTGTGACTTCCGGCCTGGAAAATCTTGGAACTAGCCAGTTCCAAGTCAATACCTACCACCTATGCTTATGTTAGCATCCATTGTACTAGGCTTTATAATGCGACGGCCCAATTCGGTGTCCCAAGAAAACTTATCCGGTTGTGTCGCATCATACTAGAAAATTTGCGATGCGTCTTACAGCTTGGAAACAAAACCTCCGAATTTTTCCAAACCTCGACCGAATTCCGGCAAATAGATATGCTCTCATAATATGTTTTTTTCAATCTCATATTAAAATACTCGTATTATGTAACCCCAGACAGGTATAAGGACAATAAGGATCTGTTCAGCTTTTGGGACACGTCATTGATATAGACACTTCAGGGTGTCCAAAATCTGCCGCCATTGTAAAGTACATTTTATAGAGCAACCGGTGCTACTTCAGTCTGGTTTAACAAATTGGATCCAAAGTCCCTATTCCAACAGCGCTACAGTCCGGGGTGGACCAGGACCTCAACCAACAAGCCTTTCTACCTGGCGCGATTTTTCGCCAGCTGATTCCAGCGGTGCTGCACTCCGAGTTAGTTGAGATCCCATTCCACTTTTTCGCACTAACATACATATATTCAGCTCCCTTACTCCGTTGTCCTCGAGTCACGGAATTGAAGATTTTCGATCTTTATATACAAATATGTATGTTTTTTGCGTATAGTTTTAAAAACTCTCTTTTACATAACTTGAACGAAAAGGGAGCAAATATGTACTCGTAAATATACATTTTCCGAATAAGTTCGATGTTGCTCAATGCTTGGAAATTTATCAAATTTTGTAGGTGCTTAATGTCCTGAGCACAAAATTTGACAAAAATCAAAAAATCGGGAAATTGCTCTAGCGCCCCATAACATGTATTAGCCCTTAACACCTCGTGCTTCAAATGCCAATCACTTTTATAGTGTAGTGCAACGTCATACCAACCCCCTGCAGCACTTCCACCTTCACGAATCTTCTATCTCACGATCTTAAAAATTATATTCCTACCCCCATTTAATTTACATTGCATAACAAGTTACAAACAAAATAACAAGCACACGTACATAAACTCAAGCAAACCGGTTGTACTGGGCAACGTCAACGTATGATGCCTTTGCAAATCGCAGTCCATTCAAGTTGATGGGCGAATTGTTTTTTTTATTTATTTCTTTCGTTCACGTATTGTTTTTGCATAGGAGTGCAATAGGAGATAAACGACTTTGCATGTGTGAGTGACAAGTGGCAAGAGCAAAAAGCGAAAAAAAATGATTTTTCTGCTCTTTGTAAGAACTTGCAGCTTTTTAAAAAGCTCTTTTTTTAGCTCGATTTCATTTTCATAGGACACAATTTCCCATATGAATGAGACATCTGTATAGATTTATCTGTGATTTAAGGTACCATTATTCTTCTGAGGTTTCATACTTTCAAATTTTTCAAATTTCATTTAGAAGCCAGATGTTTCTCCTTTCTTTTGATATTAGTTCCATAGTTGTACCATGAATAGTTCGACAATTATGAGACTTGAAGTAAAAAGTGGTCCAACTAGCCCCGCCCTACCCCACCTCAACGTCCCTGGTAGTACAGTAAAGTTGGGGTTGTTCATACCAATCTCCATTTCTCTAATTTCTTGCAAAAAAATCTCTTTAGCCATACGAAAACTACGGAATATGGAACCACTTGGTCAGAGTGACTAGTTTCGTTTTGAGGTTTCTGAAGGTGTGCAAAAAGGAAAAACAATTCCCTGCGTATTTACCCTTTGAAGCCGAAGCGGTCTGTATTCTCAGTGTTGTGTTGCTCAGTGGGCCTTAGACGTTTTACTGCTCTAAGAGGAATACCATCCGTAATATACTCCGACAATGAACGGACATTTAGCAGGGGTGGCCGTGACTCAAGTGGTAGTGTATTGACTTCCCATTCGAACGGTTCGGGGTTCAATACCAGCCAAGCAACTGAAATCTCGTGAGGTGAATGGTTGCTTAAATACAACATCAAGTCAATTTACAATAATAATACTAATAATTTCGTGTCCCCATTAAATGTTGGATGGCACCCATGGAGCGAAATAACCACTGAGTCCAAATATCATTCTCTCTCTGTCTATCCAAATTACCGAAAAACTTAACACGTGCTCCGACATTTTAAGAGTAGTCGTAACTAAAAAAACCGGTCCTTAAATTAGATACTGGTAATGCAGATTTTGGAGATGAAATTTTACAACGTTTTCTCACATATAATCGGATAAAATGGAAGTTTGTTCTCCAATGAGCGCCATGCGGCGGTGGCTTTTCGGAACGTCTCATCCAGAGAATAAAAAACATATGAAACGCTTTCTTTTGAGCAGTTTGGAAGTCTTATTGTCGAAGCTGAGTATATGGTGAATGCCCCACCGTTAACATACATACATCAGTAGTGACTCACTATGTGCTGCTCTGCTAACTCCTGCCGATTGAAGTCTCTAGTATCAATCATAAGGTCTTTAGTTCCGGTGATATGCAGGATATTGGGAAGCACAGGATGAAGTACAGCAGAGCATGTTGCGGAAGCGATGGTGTATTGAATACATGGAGCTCCTATGTTCATTTCACCGTAAAAACAGAACCCCAACGATGTTGTTTTTGTATTTGATTCATCTAAGCCCAGAATCAGCTGGGAATTAACTGTTGTTAAGAATACCTTCGCTAGTCGTGATGGGAAGATCAGAGCTTGCGAAATACGATGCTCAGATGGCACACATACTCGGAGACTAAACAGGTTGTATCCGCTGGAGCTTTGACATGCTGTCATGGAGGATGTTAAAAAATATTAGCTAAAGTTTCTCTTTGTTAATCTATAAATAATAATTTCTTTTTCTTTAATTTCTGTCCTATCCAACCATGAGTTGCATGGAGATTTTCTTATACTGGATTAGCTTTGTAACATATTATACTAATTTTCACATTATTACGTAGTTCAACTGAATTCAATATGCCACTTAATTTAATGGAGTCAGTCTCTTCAAGGACAGTTGTTTATACTACAATACTACAATATTTGCCATGGGTATGGCTTTCTATTCAAAGTCGACTGGTGTTTCTTTTCAAAAAAATTTCACACCTTATATCTCGATAAGTTGTAAACCGAATGATTTCATATTTCAAAAAAATACTTTTGGGTTGGGAAGAAAGTAGTTTCGGTTTATTTTTAGTGGGATACAATTTTAATCATATTTCTGCCATATTTCCGGCAAATACATGATTCCATGCAACTGGAACAAGTGCTATTTCAGGTCATCATCATTGGTGAAAGTTTTACCACTGAACAGTTTTATAAACTTGCAAGATCGGGGATGGATGGTAGATACCAAAGCTGTGTGTTTGCCTAGAGTTGTCATAGTGGCACCCGATTTCCTTACAATTTACAAATTCTGACTATTTTTCTTTGATTGCTTCCTCCAATTTGGAACCTTGGAAGCTGTCCAAAATGTACGACGCCTTTCTAATCCCACCAAATTGATAACATAATTATCTTATAATGCTGTTTAGCTCTCGATTTGATTTGTGGTGGTTCTTGAAGCTTAGACCATGATCGTTTTCGATTGATGTTGTTGCAGACGATCCATTTTTCATCACCAATGATGATTCGGTTAAAATAGAATTTATTTCCGATGCATATCGCAAATATTAATTCGTTAAGTGAATCTCTTTCAATACATGTGGAACCTAAATACCGAACATTTTACGAGTCCAAGGCGTTTTAAGTAACATGCTGCAATTGCTCTGTGTGATGCATTTAACCTCTTTGCAATTTGTCGATTGAATTATGAGTTTGATTTGGTTATCATCAGCTTCAATTGGTGTTCTGGTAGTTGCATACGGCTCTTTAAAACAGTACAGATTTTTATTTAAATAAATTAGAGGGTTTTATACTTTCATAATTTGTTTTTTACTGTCTCATCAAAACCCATTATTTCTAAATGACTGGTAAAATTTGAGAAACCGTTTATAAAACTATCTACTTGAAGATGCAGTAATTTTTTTTTACTCCAGAAATCTTTACAAATACTATTAAAACAATTTATATTTATAAATCAACACTATTTTTTCTATAAATATATACAGATTCACATGTGGGTATAAAGTGTATATTGTTCTTTAATTTGATTGGCTGTCTCATATTTTAGATTCAATAGCCCAAGGGCCTTAATTGCGCAATTGAAACTGAACGCATCCATTCCAAATGTTCCCCATCCATTTCACAATTAAAGATTTTGGCCATATTGCCCATGGTCAGTTTCTGTAAGAAGCGAAACCAATGGGCAACCAGCAACGCATTCATTTTGGTAGTTCTTTGTGGTAACAAGCAGAACAACAAATAAGTTAAATGTGTCAAAGTCAAAATGTAGAAATAAAGAAATCAGGATAATTCTAAAATTTTGCAAATATATATTGCGAGGGGCGTTCAACATATTCTCGGTATCGGGGTGAAGCTATGGTTGTATATATAAATTGTCTTATTTACCAAGTAATACTATTATTTTAGTGCATTCATGTAAAATTTCATATAAATGTGATTATTAATTCGCGTTTTATCTCTAGTTAAACAGAATCATAATGGCAACTGAGACGATGATGGTGAAAATTGAGCATCGCGCTGTAATTAAATTTCTCACAAAGCAAGGAAAAAGTCAAAAAACTATTCATGAAGAGATGGTGGCTGTTTATCAGGGTTCCGCACCTTCATTATCAACTGTGCAAAAGTGGTCAAGTGAGTTCAAGAGAGGCAGAGAGAGTATTGAAAACGACCCCCGCTCCGGCGCCCCGGCTACTGTTTGTACGGGAGAAAGCATCAAAGAAGTCGAAAAACTTGTTCTTGAGGATGCCCGAATAAAGGTGAAAATGATGGCAGAGATCACCAAGCTTTCAATTGGTACCATTCACACCATTCTTCATGACCATCTTAACCTTTCAAAGGTCAGTGCAAGGTGGGTGCCACGAATGCTCACAGCGCCTCAGAAAAAAGTGAGAATCGCATGCTGTAGAGAGCTTTTGGAGATGTGTAGTGAGAACGCGGACGGTGTTATGGATCGAATTGTTACTGGGGACGAAACATGGGTCCACCACTATGACCCTGAAAGCAAACAAGAATCCATGCAGTGGCATAAAAAAGGAACAGACCCCCCGAAGAAGTTCAAAGTCACTCCGTCTGCCGGGAAGCTCATGGCCACAGTTTTTTGGGACTCAAAGGGAATCTTGCTCATTGAGTACAAAAAAAAAGGTGAAACCATCAACGCCACATCCTACGCTTCCACTTTGCATAATTTGCGGCAGGAAATTAAAAAGAAAAGACGGGGTAAACTCGCAGCGGGTGTGTTGCTTCTTCATGACAACGCTCCTGTTCACACGGCGCGAGTTTCCAAGGCTGCTGCGCGAGATTGTGGTTTCGAAGAAATCCAACACCCACCCTATAGTCCAGACCTTGCCCCTAGTGATTATTTCCTGTTTCCGGATTTGAAAAAATGTCTTCGTGGAAAAAGATTTTCGGATGATGAAGAACTCAAGCCGGCAATAAATGGGTATTTTGCAGAGAAAGAGGAAATTTATTTTTTTGAGGGTTTAAGAAAGCTTATCTCAAGATGTAACAAATGCATTGATGTTAGGGGAGATTATATTGAAAAATAAAAACAATTTAAATTGAATTCGCATTTTCCTTCATATCGATACCGAGAATATATTGAACGCCCTTCGTAAGTAAGATAAAGTAAAAGAGAGAAAAGAATAGAAAAGAACAATTGGCTTTACAAACAAATTGAACATTTTAAGCGTTTAAAATTCTAAATCTAATTAGTTTCATTGGCCAGGTATTTTAAGAGAGAGGTGTTAAGTTGTTTTGTGCTTCTAATTTTCCTAATATTTATGGGCAAAGAATTCCACAGCCGTACGGAGTTTACGAAGAATTGGCGTTCAGACGTCAAGCAGGTATAGCTCGTTTGAAAAAGCATACATGATCTACCTGACTGAAGGAAGCGTAGCCTATTGAATAGGTATGCTGGTTGCTTAGTTTGAATTATGCCATGCAAGAGACTTAGCGTTCTGTATTTGAGCACATTATCAAATGTACATCCGCTGATTTGCTTTGAGTAAAAGGAAATATGGTCATATCGTTTTAGGTGAAATACAAATCGGGCAATATTATTATATACGACATTGAGCTTTCGCCTGGAGTCGTAGTCGGGGCAGCAAAAGATTTCAGAACAATATACCAGAATCGGTATTAGGAGGGTTTTCGCTAACAAGAGCTTTGTCCGTGTAGGAACAAAGCGATGTGCAGTCCAGAGAGCACGTAATCCACCATATATCTTACCTATAGTGGCGTTTATGTGGGTAGACCAAGTAAGGGTCCGGTTAAATTTTTCGGCCCAGGCTGTTGGCGCGGTTGACGTACTCTATTGGACTTTGGGCTAGTTGGATTGGTGGAAAGTGGTTAAGGTCCTGTTTTCTTTTATGGATCATAAGTGCTTTTGTTTTCTGGGCATTAAGACGCAGTTCGTTCTTAGCTGACCAACCAAGTATACGCTGGAGATCTTCATTCACCTGCGCAGTGGCTTCGTGAACCAAATTCATGGGAGAACTTAAGTGGATCTGGGCATCATCGGCGAACATATGAATTGCACAATGCAAGACAACCTTTGGCAGTTCATTTACGTAGAGCGAAAAAAGCAATGGTCCAAGAATGGAGCCTTGCGGTACTCCCCTCTTTATACGCAAATAGCATGAACATCGGTTTGCCGCTACAACCTGTTGTCGTCTTCCTTCTAAGTAAGAAAATATAAGTTTTGTAGAGGGCAATGAAAATTTAAACTCTTTTCTGAGCTTTAAGCAAAGAATAGTGTGATTAACGGTGTTGAATGCGTTCGAAAAGTCAAGTAACGTTAGTATTGTAGCATGGTTGTTTCCTAATAATAACGCAGTCTTGCAACTTCGTTTTTGACGGAAGCCAAATTGATTCTCACAAAGCAGTTCTTTACACTGTAGATAGATTTGAATCTGTTTGAGAATACATTTCTCAAAAACTTTTGAAAGGAATGGCAGAATTGAGATAGGTCTGAATTCCACTGCATTTCCATTCGATTTCTTTGGAATAGGAATGATTTTAGCGTCTTTCCAATGAGTAGGAAAGACTGACGTCGTTAAAATTGAGTTGAAGATATGTGTTATAAAAGGCAGTAAATATGGAAGCAGAACCTTAACAAATTTTGGATGAATTTCATCGATCCCCATAGCATTTGATTTAATCGATAGTACCGCTTCTGCAACGTCTTCCTCGCGTAATCTGTAGAATTCAAAGTATGATTCTCTACAATCATCCGGTGGCTGGTCGAAAGTAGTTAAGCTTACGGACGGTGGATCACTTGACATTAAAAAAGTTGAGTTAAGGTGGTTGCAGTCTATATCATCGGGAGTTTTAGGCCTTTGTTTTCCTAACCCAAGTTCACGGATATGTTTCCAAACCTCTCTGCCTGAGGAGCAGCTACCGAACTTCCGATAGTAGATATATGTAACATAATAAATGTAATGATCAAGGCACGAATAGTACTCGTCGATTTTATTTTTGTGTAGTGATAATTTGTTATTAAATGTACAGCATTTACAAAATAAAGAAATCAGGATAATTCTAAAATTTTGCAAATATATATTATGTAGGAGTATATCGGTAGCTTTTCTCTAAAATATGTTAAAATGGTTAAATGGTGATGTATCTACTAAATAAATGAATAAAGAAAAAAAAATAATAGGGACTCTATTCCACAACTTGATAATGAGCGAGAAAGCAAATATTCAACTAAATCGTTAATAAGCAAAACTCGAGGAATGCATGCCAAAAAGTTTGCCATCTTCCAACTTAAAGCCAATATTTACAAGGAAATTCGAATTAAAACACTAGAAATTTTATAAAAGGTGATGGAGAATGTTTTGGAAAGAAAGCGAAAATAACTAATGAAAGGTTTAGGTCCCTTTAGTAAAACATCTATAACAAATTTAAACCACAAATGTCATTTAGCAGCACTCTGTATAGGTACAAACATATACATATGCAGTAATTTCGACACTTACGACGACAAAAAAAAAATCAGAATGCTACCTCCATTTACGACGTTTTTGCTTCGAACTTACGTCAATATGTACTTTTTAAAATTAACAAAAAAATAAAAATCCGAACAATTATTTTCCTTAAAATATTAGGAATGCGTTTGTATGTCATTAGTTTGTCAATCGTCATACTAGGCTGTTTTTGGACTAAGTTACGAAAATAAAAAACTAAAGTATTTAAAACGTTTAAAAAATTTAAACCATAGGAGAGTTCCGGTGACTACTTCAGGCAAAAGCCTTCAGCTTGTTGAACAAAGCTTCAGCTTCAAAAAAGAAAAATGATGTGGATGATATGGATTTTAGTGCAAGCCGCTGATGGTTCGACAAAGTTTTCAAAAAAACAAAAAAAAAACTCAAGGAAATTATTGAAGCAGGAGGTTACATCCCAAATCAAGTTTTTAACGTTGATGAAACGGGGTTGTATTGAAAGCGATTACCAGGAAAAACATTTATATCCACGGCAGAAAATGTAACACTTGGCTACAATACAATACCATACTTACATTGATTGTAGCGTGTGCTGTGTGGTTTGTGGCATCATCTGTTGAAACCATATGTCGTCCAAGTCCATATGTTCCAATTCGGGCCAAAAATAATCGGTGATCATGGCGCGATAATGCTGACCATTCACAGTAACGTGACGATAGTTATCGTCGACGAAAAAATATGGCGCAATAACGCCGCCGGCATGCAAACTGCACAAACAGTTACTTTTTGTGGATGAAGTGGTGATTCATGAAGCACATGTGGATTTTCACCCAACCAATAACGCATATTTTGCTTATTAACGAACCCATTGATCCAAAAATGAGCCTCGTCACTGAAGATGATTTTGCGATGAAATTCATCATCTTGGCACATCTTTTCCAAAATCCAATCGGAGAACGTACGTCGCTTCAAATGGTCCATCGGGTTCATTTCTTGAGTCAGCTTCATCTTGTATGGATGTAAACCAAGATCCTTACGCAAAATACACCATAATGTGGTCTGAGCGATGCCTAATTCTTGAGAACGCCGTGGAATTGACTGATTTGGATCGTTTGCTACGGACGCCTGAACGGCAGCGATATTTTCGACACTTCGACCAACCCGTTGTCTCACTGACTCGGCAACATAACACAACGAATATGTAGACTCAAATTTTTGCACTAAACTTGTTATTGACTGTTTACTAGGGCGAGAATTACGACCGAAAATTGAAGTTAACGCTCTTAAAGTTGCAGTCACCGACTCCGAATTTCGGAAGAAAATTTTTATAATTTGCAGACTTTGCTCATTCGTGTACTTTACCATGATGAAAATTTTGAGCTTACTGAATAAATTGACAGTGACAGTTTGATGATTAGTGAAAGAGTGCGTTCACAAATTAAATTCAAAGCTGTCAAGCCCCTATTGGACAACCCTTTATATAAGTCCGAAAATACACGAGTTCAAAAAAAAGTACCAAAAACTAACCTCCCGGTTATTTGGATGTCAAATAAAATTTTTTTGTTAATGGCGGCCGTTTTTACTGAGTGGTTCAAAAACGGGTTTTGTCCAGCTGTTCAAGAGTATTGTTTAAAAAACAATTTGCCACATAAAAGTCTTTTGATCATTGAAAATGCCTCTGGCCATCCTAACAGTCTAGAAAAAATCCATCAAGACGTGAAAGTGATATTTCTACCACCCAATACAACATCATTATTGCAACCCATGGATCAAAGAGCTATAGCCTCATATTACCGCAGAAGGACCTTTAAGCAGATAATAAAATCTCTGGACAACACAGAGATTGGCGTAAATACGACATCTATAAAGCAATTGCAAATAAAATTGGAATAATCTTACATCATCCAATAAGAGAAGGGTGTGGCGGAAAGTTATGGTCTGAATGCATTCGAGATCATGACATGGGTGTTCATTTAAGCGAAGGATTTGTAGTTGCAGAAGTTCCTAGTTTTGCAAGAGAAATGGTGTTTTTAGAGATTATTGAAGATGATATTAGCGAGTTAATCAACCAACATGAAGACCCTCTTACTGATGAGAAACTTCTTCAAATCTTACAAGGTTTAGAGGGGTGCCATGATATAACGCCGAGTGAAATAACGCCGAATTTCTATGTTCGGTCTTATTTCACTTTGCTAAAGTGAAATAAAGCCGATTCGGCCTTATTTCGCTTTGAATTTATTCACACATTTAGAGAGAGGATTCTGTTTTCATAGATTTTAAATCATATGGTGTTAGTACGTTTTAGAAAGTGACATATAAACTGTGTGGTAGGGGACATGCTGCCCCCCTGGGTGGGTGCGAGTTTTGTGTATATACTCCCCATATATTTGTTGTTTGATTTGATCAATTGAAAGCGTAATAAAACCAATATGGGGAAAACCGAATTGCAAAATTCGGCGTTATTTCGCTTTCATAAAGTGAAATAATTCCGAATTTCGGAATTCGGTGTTATTTCACGGCACCGATTAGAGATTTGCCTGAATAATCAGAAAAAGACAAGTTTTAAACAAAAGAGTTGTCAGCTTTGTCTTAATACATTGTAGAAGCATTAAATATTTTGAAATATGATCCAGAAAAAGAAAGAAGTGAACAAGTTGCATTCTCCCTTTCTAATAGTATTTCAACATACAAAAGCTTACTAGTTTTTCCAGGCCAACTACATTTCGTGTCGCTGCAGCCGAAGACTACCAAAGACATTCGGTAACAATGCTACTTTCATCAAGTGATGAAGATTAACGTTTCAATAAATAACCGTTTCCGATTTGAATATATTGCTTTTACTGTGTATGCATCTTCTAAGCTTCACAAATTCTGTATGTGTATGTGTCATGTACATATGTATGTAATTATTTTTAGACCTTTTAAATTATTTAATGAGTTTGTTAACTTCTCCAATATATGTACATACTCACATAATTTATATGTAACTGGTTAGGCCGAAGCCCTGGTAGCTGGTGCCGTAATTTAAGATTAATCATGTAATTTATTACTGATTAATAAAGTTATAATAATAATACATATATGTAACTGAAATAAATGAAAAGTGAGCTAAAATCTTCGAAGTGTAAATATTTTAGTTTCAGTGCTTTGATTACGACGGGTCTGTTAACACCAATTAGTAACTTAAATCGAGATATTCTTGTATACATATACCTGTGACCTGGCTTGTTTTGGATTGAAAAACTTGGAGCTAGTTGAAATAGAATTGGCTTCAATTCACTTTCGATGCTAAGTCGAGTCGGAATTTCGATTTGATATTTACTATGCAATTAGTCCATTGTGTATATTAAATACTAAACGATTAATGTTAAATTTCAAAAATCTTTAACGAGCTGTAACATGAAAGAGGACGGAAATGGGAATCTCTCTTTTCAAGAGTCAACGCCTGCTAGAATATTTCTTTCTTTTTAAGAACTTAACACTCAAGTGGGTATGAATACACTTATAATGTCTCAGCATGTGTTAAGTTTTTTTTTGGAAAATGGGATAGAGAGAGTAAAGAAAGATGTTTGGACTCAGTGGTTATTCGCTCCACGGACAACATTTAATGGGGAGACTACGTTCTTAGCGGAAGTTGGCTAGTGGTTGATTTCTACTCAACTACTCATCTTACTTTTCGTTAAGTGAAAAAATGAATGTCTTTTGGGCGAGGTTGAGATTCGAACACCGAACCTTCCGATTTAGAAGCCACTGCCACTTGAGCCACGGCCACCCACACCGTGGAGGGTTCTTAACTGGAACAACCTGTATATTCATGACCATTGTGTAATTGGAAGTCAAAGCAAGCAATTTACAATATTTAATGGGTGTTTTTTTTTGCAGTGTTAGACATTTTAAAAGGAATTAAACGTCAAATCAGCTGCCAAGTTTTATTTATTTTCAGTACAGTTTGCTATTTCATCACGAAGCCACGAAAACGATTTCAAACCGTTGAAATTTATTACCAAAATCGAAGTTCTGTTCGCGAAACTTAAACTTAGTTTTTTACTGTGAAATTTTCTTCATTGATAAGGCTCATTTCTGGTAAAATGGCTACGTAAACTTAAGAAGTACACCATATTCCATTGCATCCAGAAAAATGTAGGGTATGGTGCGGATTGTACGCCGGTGGCATCATCGGTCCCTATTTCTTCAACAATGGTGCAATACGAGAATCAACGACTATTTGTTCCCAAATTTACGTGACATCAATATGAAACAACTGTTGTGTTCCATCTCATAGTACCAACGTAAACATCTCTTTATTGAAAACAAGATTTGGGAAGTCATTTCAAAAAATGGGTTTAGGTACCCGTAAAATGATTCCACAAAGCCCACGCGATTGAAAACTAGGGAGGAAAGAAAAGAGGAGAGGTACCGATTTACGTTAATTTTAAATATTTGAAGGTTATAATGACTAGGAGATAAAGAGATCGGTAGGGAATTCCATAAGCGTCCGAAAGTGGGGTGTGTGGAGACGGAGACGGCTGAAGGTTTGAAGGGGCGGAATGCTACTGGCAATTTCATTGAAACACTGGTGGTGAAAATAATGATAGAACAAGGTAAGGCAATGGACATTACGTTGGTTTTCAAGGGTGTTAATTGATTGTGTAATATTAGCATCACCTATAAGTTTTATCGTATGATCGCGAATCCTATCTATTGTAGCAAGCGCAGAGATGTTTTAGGAGCACTTGACCAAATGTGGGCATTGTACTCCAATTTTGGGAGAATGAATGCCTTATATATTGAAACCAGATCAGAGGGGGAAAAGTATTCCTTACATCATCTGAGAAAACCTAAACATTTCGCAACATTTTTTGCGACATCAAATATTAGTCATTCTAACGTACATATCATTATGAAGAATGAAAAGAGTGTCAGAACCAAAATGGATCCCAGTACACCAGCACTTATTTTGTGGATATCAGACTTGAAACCGTTCAAGACAACTTGAATTGAGCGTTTCGACAGGTATCCATTTTCGACATTCTTATCCATTGAAGAAGACATTCATGCTGCGAAACTCTGTCAGATGCTTTTGAAATATCAAGTTCCTTTTGTCAGATTGATGTACCATTTGGTTCCACTTTTCAGTGAGACATGTCATCAAATCACTAGTGGACCTGTTGCTACGAAAACCGTACTGCCGGTCAATGAGATATTTCATGAGCTGACGGTTTATCAGCGTTTCCATGACCTTGGAAAGAAGGAACGTAAGTGCAATGGGTTAGATAGATAGGAAGGGGAGAGAAGAAGATTGACCTTTTTTAGGGACGGGCTGGACAAATACTGTTTTCCAGGAAGAACATCTCTTCAAAAGAAGAGGAATTATATCATCTGGAATCGCGGATTTGTGTATGTATGTATGATCTTTAATTACTCTTGCTACTATACGAATGCGAAAGAGGATTCTTCCCATTGAAGATACGACGTATTCAAGTGTAGGCGGTAACAAAGCAAAAACTGGATGTGTGGAACTTGCCGCAAAGTGTTTTCAAGCCCATAACTATTTTCAATTTCAAATATCGAATGGCATGAAGTAATCTATCAATTTTTTTTGTTTTATTGAAACAAAAGTCTCAAACTCTTCAAAACAAAATAAAACATAATTTATATTACCAGATTTGCACATACAGCATTAGTTATTTGTTGAATATTAAGGACCATTGAAAGAAATATATTACGAACAACCCTAAAAAGATACCCTCACAACTGCAACGAAATGGAGTATTCGGAGAAGCCAGTAACTGCGCTTAAATCTAAATACAATAGCTTGATGAACGTTTAATCAATAAGTCCCTTAGCATCAATAAAGCAAACAAATTCGAAAAGCACAACGCCTTTAATTTGCTACGAATAAAAACAAAGTATAATTTAAGTTCGCCTTACCATTTTAAGTACTATGTTCATGATAGAAAAAAGGAAGCACAGCAAGACTCAACTCAACAACACAACATGGATATGATTAGATGGCCACCATATTCTCCATACCTCATTACTAAGAAAAACGTCAGAGAATGAAGAGAGATAGTTTGAAGACAATAATAGACACACACTACAGCCATTGAAAAAGTATGCAACCCTATATTTTGGTACTTTAGCTGAAATAGATGTACAGTAAGCAAAATTCACATAAGAAACCGGTTAATTTTGCATTTCATGTGAAAAAAAAAATGTAAACTTTATCATGGTCACGGTCAAGTCAAGTCAAATTGATCAATTTAAGGCGCAAATTTTTCATTTTATTTCTTAACCCTAACAAAAACAAAATTTACAAGCGAAATCCACATAAATACACTTAAATATTTATTAAAGAAAGACTTTAAATAAATAGTAAAAAAAAAAAGTTGGTATATGGTGTGTCCACCATTTTTGTTTGTTACTTGAAAAGTTCTGTCTGCCAAGCTTCGGTGGAAATAGATGCCCAAGTAGGGGTGTGAACAGACGCATTATATTGCTGAGAAATTAAGTCCAATCCGCACATTTCTGCTGCCTTTCCCACCAACATCTCTTCCAAGAAATGTATCTACTTTTCCCCATTTATCTATGGTGGAACACATGCTATATCTGTTTCCCGTGAAATTAAGAAGCTGCCCATATCATCACGCTACCTCCTCTCCAAAGTTTCTACTCATTTTGTGAAAATATCAGATAACAATGGACCTAAGAAAACTGATTCAAAAATATATTTCGAAGGTTAATCTATGTATTTTGCACCGTTTTTATGTGAATTTCAAAAAAATAAAAATATGAAATTTAATTCTATGAGTACTTTCTCTACGTTTGAGTTCGGGTGGGCCTGGGCCTCATCCACCAGCTCTGCCCATTTCGACGCGATCTTGAGCTGATTACCTGTATTTGCGCAAACTAAGTTGGCTGAGGTATCTCTCCCCTTGAATGATGCTGAGATTCCATTCATCGGGTGTACTTTTATTCGACCATATTTTACTGACTCCTAACCGATTTAATCCCCGCTGTTTTAAATAATTCTACAGGTAATCCGCCGGCCCCTTTAGTCTTATTGGTCTAAAGTTTACATAGATATCGATATTCAAATATATTTTTAGTTGGGTTGTGTCGATTATCGTTCACGTTGTATTGGTCTTTATACCTACATAAGTAATTCCTCCAAATTTTAAGCACCGCTTATGACTCTGCTCTTATATTTTATATCCTTATTCAGTATGGCAGGTCAGAGTATTATTTCTGTAGAAGCATCTCTACATACGGCCTCGTTCGAAGCATTCTCTGCTCCTTTCTTTTTTTCTGAGAAGCCGATCTTTCTCCCGTCTACGTTGCTCATAAAGTTCGTGGATAGCTCTCGTCCTTCGTTGCAGCGCCGGATTATATGCCCCTTGTTGTGCTGCTTGCCGATACTCTTGGTCGGACCAGTGGATTGGTTTTGCTGTTCGGGTAGAACCTGGCACATCGGATGCGGCATTTCTAATGGCTTGCTGACAATATCACCACTGGACTTCTGCGTTTGTTCCTCCCAGCATAGGATTTCTAACAAGGTCTTGGGCGACTAAATCTGGTGGTTGTTTGCGATTGTAGCCGTTTGACGTCAAATTTCTTCTTATACTTATTAAGTTTTCTGTCGTTCAAGGGAGTTGTTTGAGTCAGTGTTCGCTCCTCAAAATGTGTGGAAAATCGCAATATGGTTGGCTGAATTTTGATCAGAAACTGCCAGTTCCCCTCGTGCATATTTTCAAACTATCATATGCCCAGCCCATCCAATCGCACTTCTTGGGTGACAGAGATTCACAGCGTTTTAAGGCATCTGCTAATTGACTGATAAAGGTCCGGACATTGCACGTGCTTACTCAAACTTCCTAGTCCGTTTTCCGTTTGCTGAGGTCCTTAACCGTAATTACATCCATATCTTAGCCAGGGCCAGATCCTTCGGGGATAGTGCCCGTAGCCCATTTTGAGCACTGACGTTGGTTCGTTTGACGTAGGTATCCCCGGATATTCCGCTCCTCCTTTCTCAACCAGGAATTGAGACTGCTTATGAGATAACACGAATACTTTAAAAGAGAAGAGAAGTGAAACCGAGACACTTCCTTTATATTGCCTAGTTGTAAACTTCTGGGAATTACAAACAGTGCAGCGTCAATAGTTCTCTGAAAGCTTGGCATTTGAAAAAAAAAAACAACTTAAACACTAAAAAGAGAAAACTCGTGGAAACAGGAGAGTGTCTGATTGCCAGTACACTAAAAATTGAGCCACGGAATTCCAATTCGATGGTCTTAATCAATTGATGTTAAATGTAGACACATCTATTGAAATGTCTAAAATAGATTTCATGCTCAATTCATGATATCTACCCAAATAAAATCGGAACTAATTTTTAACTAACAAATACATATTATAAGAAACGATTTATAGAAAAAGCAACAGGAAGCCATGCTAAAAGATATGTAGACATACATATAGTAAACTGTTGCGCCAAATATAGAGGTATAAGCCTCCTCAACATCGGATACAAGATCTTATCTGCCATATTGGGTGAACGTCTGAAACTCTTCCTCAACAACGTGATAGGCCCCTATCAGTGAATTTTCAGAAAGTCCACAATTGGCCAAATTTTCACACTCGGGCAGATCCTAGAAAGAACTAAAGAAATCCAATTCAATACCCACCATCTTTTCATCGATTTTAAGGTGGTATACAACAGTATTAGAAGCAAGCTATATACAGCGATGTCTATATTTTTCATCCCTGTCAAGCTCGTTGGTCCGGGCAGAATAACGTTAAGGTCGATAGCGACTTAACCGACATTATAAATAAACTATCATAGATGGCAAACTCTACTAATACTCTTGCAACCCTTGGCACTGCTCACAAATCCACTGTAAAAAAAACACTTACACTGTGAACGTCACAGTCGACAGCTATAACTTTGAGGTAGTAAGGACTTTGTCTACCTTGGCTCTGCTACAATTCTGCCAACAACACCTCAGTGCAAATAATACGAAAAGTCACTTTTGCCAATCGCTGTTTCTTTTGGTTTAACAAGGCAATTCAGTAGTAAGGCCCTATCCCGAATAACTAAGGAGAATCTATATAAGACTTTGATCATCCCAGTCCTACTTTATGGCGCTGATATATGGACTCTATCGAAAACAAATGAGGATATCCTCAGTCGTTTTGAGAGAAAAATTCTTTGCAAGATATTCGGTCCCGTTTGCATTGACGGGCTTTGGAGGAGAAGATTCAACCACGAACTATACGAGCTGTGCGACGACATCGATCTAGTCAGAAAACTGCGCATCAATCGCCTGAGATGGCTAAGACAACCAGTACAGGAAGACCTCACTTTAGGTGGCGCACACAAGTATTACAGAAAAGAAACTGAACCAACTTGGTGCGCCCAACTGGAGAGAGTTAGAATCGGGTTAATTGGAGAGGATTGTTAGTTGAGGCCCAGATTCACCTCAAACTACAGCGCCACCTAAGTCAATAAGTAAGCCTATTCATTGGATCCGAGACACTTAAACAAAAGAAAGTGTGTCGAAATCTAAGAGAATTTTACAATTTTACACTTGTCTGAAAACTGTTAAACTCATAAAAAAATGACAGGTGCTATAATATTGACAAATTTGTCATCGTCAGATTTCTAATAATTTGCAAAATGCAGCCATTTTTACTGTCAAATTCATTGTGAAAATTGAAATACCCAAAATGGTATGCAATAAACAAGTTTATTCCGTGCCACGTAGGTGCAGTGCCATTTTGAAAAATAAAGACAGCACTACTAAATATTAATAAAATCCTTTCAATCATTTAGAAACTATTTACTTAATTTTTGTTTCACAATATCTTATACTTTATATTTCAGGTAGATTTCGTTTCGATGTCATTTCAGATTAACATTCATTTGTCTGCTCATACTATTTAACAGTCGTGAGACTTGGCAATAAGAAGTTATTATGCATCTTTCAATGCCGCCAGAGTGTGTTGAAATTATTAGATCATTTCATTTTAAAAATTGCTCAATTGTGAATATGTGAAGAAAACTTGGTAATTGGTTTAATTTAGAGTAATCATGTGCCAAGCAAGTTAACCATGTAGTGAAATAAACTTACACAGAATTAGAGCAGTCTGGGTGACAACGTAGCGAACGCAATCCAGAAAACATTGATGCCGTGCATAAGAATTAAGGATGTACGAGTATTTATCATGTTTGTTTAAAATCCTCAAAAACGATTTACAATTGTAACCACATATAATTCAATTGACGCAACAACTATAAGTACAGTATAGGATTGTGCTCATAAACACCGGCGAAATCGAAGTGCTCGCGTCTTAAATCTCAAAACATGCAACAACCAATTTCGTAAGAAAATCATCATGAGCGACAGGGCACATTTTTACTCGGCTGGCTTTACCAATACACAAAATAGTCGCTTTTAGGGCACTGAAAATCCAAATGACGATGATAGATTGCCTATGGCATTTGACTGAATAATTGATTATATAATAATTTAAATAAAATGTTTATATAACTTTCAACACGTTGTTGCGCCGGAGTAATAAATTCTCGGCTACTCTCCATTATTTTTGTTTTTTACCTAATTTTCGTTCAATTAATCTTTAAGAATATTTATTATTAATGTGTGAACATATGCTTTTATTTCAGTTTTACTCACAAGTTTCTGGTTATGTCAATCCCCATGCTTACTGTTTTGCACGAAAGTGTATGTATGTTTACGTTGTAATAAGGAACATTTGAGTGGCAAGTAGTACATACATACATATGTTTGTATACAGGTATGTATGTATATACGAGTAAATACATATGATCTAATCGAGCTTGGATTCAAGCTAAGTTGAGATACACATGCATACATATGTAGACAACAGACCTAAATTTAGCAGCACAATTGGTGTGTGTGTTTGTGTGTGCCTTAGATATACTTTTGCATGTGTCATGGCATTAGTAGAACAAAAGGAACTGATTGCATTCGGCTAGGTGAGCTCAAATATTGTACCTGAGGTGAAATTTCAACTCGATTTCAACTAAACTTCTCAAAAAGCTCATCTATACACATTAAAAGTTAATTAATTTAATTAAGTGCTTGTCGAAATGCAGTCAGATACCTTAGGATCCAGCCGAATCAATATAGTTTTATCTTTGGCCTGTGGCTGTTTTTGCTCTCATAAAGGGACTGTTTTATAGCAGCCAATCCGATGGAAAGATCCCTTATTCGGCCAATGGTCGTCTGTTATAGCGGGCTTGTCTTCGCTTGTATAGGACACCAGGGTCGGAGTATATCAAATTCTATTCTAATTAGACCTTGTATAATGGGACAAATCTAATAAGAGTGGACAATTTTGTCAATAAGCCGATTCAAAGACGCATTGCAAGACGAACAGTCACTGGGACTTACCACCCCAATTATTTACATGTATCCTGAGATCGCGCATTTAAACGGCTTCATCCCTCTATTTAGATATGAAAGGGCTGATCGAGGACAGATTACCGTTGGCGCTAATTTTCAACGTCGCCCGAACAGCTGCAAACTGGCGACGAGAAAGATGTCGCACACGGCAGTGAGAAGCGTTTCCGATTCAGTAGAGCGGTATGGATTCGCGATACGAGGGATGTTGCTTGTTAGAATTAACAACATTTGAATTTAAGATTATTTAAACTATTGTAGTTAAAACGGTACCACCAACCAAGTTTTAGCTGATGTTGATCGTCTGCGGGCTGGTACGCGTACCAATTTTTTGGTCTCACCAACATCAGAATTCGGTCTCACTAAAATCTAAAATGGTTTGATTTTTGTCGATGTTTGTGGGCGGAGTTTTGTGTTGCTGATACTATGTTTCAGTGTCTGCGCTCTCATCTCTCAACATTTACAGTGAATTTCGTCGTGTGAACACTCAAAATAATCGGGAAAAAATGGCGAATATTCCAAATTCTGATGTTTGGAAAGAATTTTTCAAGTGTTTTCACAGCCTACCATCGTTGTGGAGAGATGTGTTCTATTATGTTAGAGTGAATTGGTCTCAGCGTCTGCGGGTTTTAGTGGTACCATGTTACTAGTACCAGGTTTTAACGTCTACAGGGCGCTTAAAGCTTAAACTATGTATTTTCTAAAATTGACTACTTTAATCTACTAAAATTTTCTCTATACTACTTTCTATATTTTTTGAAATGTATATAAGAGATATGGCCATTTGAACTGTTCATCTCTTCGTAAATTACAAAATTACTCAATGGTTAAAGGGTTGCCAAAGTTCGGGAATAATAAAATAGATTACGTTGCATGCATTAAAGGGAAACAATCGAGACTTCCATCCCCTACAAAAACCGAAAAACCTTCAAAGCGGATTTTAGAAATTATACACACGGACCTGTGCGGTCCCATGAATATCGAATCAATAAGCAAAAGCCTCTACGAGTACAAAGTGTTTGTTTATTTTTTGCGGCAAAAGAGTCAGTACTTGAGCGTTTTTAAGAATTTTAAACAACAGGTTGAGAATGAAACAAACTTCAAGATTAATTTTTTGCATGGAGGTTTTTGTAGCAAGTTTCCTCCACTTGTACTCTTTATGCTTATTCTTTTCCTTTTGTATCAAAAACTTTTCCTTTTTTTAGTAGTAAGGCAACAAATGTACCAAATCTCTAAATGTAAAATGTGCAATACCAAATGTAAGTTATATTATGCAAAATAAAAAAATATCTATCTAACTTCAGGATTAAAACGCTTCGAAGTGATAATGCTCGTGAGCTTTTGAGCGAAGAATTTTCTAATTTTTTGAGAGAAAATGGTATCAAGCTTCAATTGACTGTTGAGTATACTCCTCAACAAAACGCACGTTAGTTGAGATGGCTCGTTGCTTCATGATCGAAGCGAACCTTCCAAAATTCTTGTGGGCTGAATTGATTCACACTGCCGCTTATATACGGAATCATTGTCCTACAATGCTAAACAAACAAAAAACACCTCAACAAATTTGGACATGTAAGGTACCATTGTAAGTCATTTTTGTCAAATTGGTTGTCGTGCTTTTGCCCTTAACAAGGTCTCAGGTAGATCCAAACTGGATCCCATAAGCGATGAATTTGTCCTTATTGGATATTCTACAGAGTCCAAAGCATATCGCTTGTGGAAAAGAAGATCGAGAGATATCGCTAAAAGTAGGGATGTTTATTTTATTGAGGATATTAATACCAATCAAACTGAAAATGAAAATAATAAGTTCTATGAATTTGAATTGAGCAAGGAAAATATAATTGAAAAGGGAAATGTTCCGGAACATCTTAAGAAAATCGAAAAAGAAGGAAAAGATAATGAAGACGAATATGAAAGTACGGATGACAGAGATGGTAATGCAGGCGTTAACCAACCCTATGGAAAAGAAGGCGTAGATAAAAACTTAGAAAGAAACCAAACCGAGGAGGATGATATAAGAAAGAGGTTAAGATCACGCAATAAATCAAAAAATGTAGTTGAGCTTACTCTGACTACAAGTTTTCTCGAAGACCCAAATAATTTTAAAGAGGCCATGAACTCACCTGATGCTGTTGGGCGCAGAAGTATCAGGAGTTAATTGGATCCTTAATGCATCTTGCAGTGTTCAGACGCCCTGACATTGCATACAGTCTAAGCAGCTTAGCACAATTTCTTAAAAACCCTAAAAAACAAAACTGGAATGCTGATGTTCGATTGATGCGGTATCTTAATTTCACAAAACATGCAAGATTGGTTTATCAAAAAACTGGTTTGCCTTTGATAGGCTATGTTGATGCGAGTTGGGCGGAGGACATAAACGATAAGAAGTCTCAAACTGGTTTCTGTTTTATATTTGCAGGTGCTGCTGTCAGTTGGGAGTCTAAAAAACAGCGAACAGTGGCAGCGTCTAGTGCAGAAGCCGAGTATATTGCACTATCGGAAGCTGCAAAAGAAGCCCACTCAATAAGTTTCTTGATGGCAGAACTTAAGGTTACTTCAACAGATCCTACGTTAATCTATTGCGACAACCACAGTGCACAACAAATTGCAAAATATGGCGGTAAGCAATCACGAACGAAGCATATGGATTATAAGTAACATTTTATCAGAGAGGCGATTGAGAAATGTGCAGTTACTATCGATTATCTTCAAACTGAACTGATAGCAGCAGATGGGCTAACAAAAGCAGTCCCGAGAGACATTTAGTTTGTTTCCGAAGATTTGGAACGGATTTCGAATACAAATGTTGACGGGGAGTGTTAGAATTAACAGCATTTGAGTTTAAGATTATTTAAACTATTGTAGTTAAAGCTTAAACTATGTATTTTCTAAAATTGACTACTTTAATCTAATACAATTTTCTCTATACTACTTTCTATATTTTTTGCGTCATTCTATTAAACGGGGTGGCCGTGGTGTAGTGGTACTCTCAATTGCTTCTCACTCGGAGGGTCAAGATTCGAATCCTACCCATTCACAAGTTTTTCAAGTTTCTCATTTGTGTAATTGGAGCTCAGACAGAAAAATTCTGCGTGTGAAGGCATAACACTGACACGTAGATTTGGCGGTTGTAGAGTTTCAAGCACCAAAAAATTGTGTGAATTATAACCTTCGAATCACTCCGTCCTATTCGGACTCCCACCCCTGAAGAGCGAATATCGAAACCAAACACACCTGAGTTTCAAAACACTACAAAAAACCAATTTTCCTTTCTCCTCCTTCTACCTTTCCGCCCGCGCCCTAGCAACAGTAAAAGTGTATAAACCCCTTAGGCGCGCGTAGATTATAAAAAAAAAATCAAAATCTTTAATCGTTTATTTTTATTAGCATCCCTTGAATATTTTAAGATTGCTCGACTTGCTTGCTGTATGAGAAGAAATAAAGCAATCTTTAGTGCAACAAATTGCATTGAAAAAGTTTTGTCCTGGTTTTTTCTTGAGCGGGCAATTCAGAATTTTGTAAAAAATTATTTATGTGTAATTCGTTAGATATGATGTCTTTTATTTATATAATACTATTTCAAAATAAATATTCTCTTTTGTAGGTTTTTATATTTTACGTAATAAAAAAAGGTGGTTTGTGTTTTAACCACCGTGACTGCCGTAGATTTTAATTTTGCTCTTCTCGTTTATCAGTTTTGCCTTTTATTTTTTTTTTAGAAATGCCGCCTTTTCTACATGAGAATGACATCGGGAGGAATATCTTCAGACGGCGAGATTGTCATCGGTAGGCTGGAATCAAATGGAGAAGACAATGACGACCACCAAACTTCGATAGTGATAGGTGATATTTTACCTGGAAATGAGGGGACAGTCGCGACTCGGAAGATGAATTTCCGCTCTCTTTCTTGCTTTGAACTTGGTGCTCGGTATGAAAAAATTGCCTTAATTACACAGATTACCGGTCTTCTGTTTCTTATTTGAATTATCCCTATATAAGCTCTTTTATGTCACTCAACTGATTTTGATGAATTTGAATGATAACAAACAGTGTACATTAATAACATGAACTTTTTTGATAGATTTGATCTATTGACGAGCTATTGAAAGAAAGTCCCATAAATGGCGTCCACAAATGAAACGATTGACCACAAAAGACTTTGGAAGGAGTGTCTACTAAACTACATATTATTGAGCCAGCTCAGGCAAGAAAGCAAATATCAAACCAAACAGCTCTGAACAATCTTCTCCATTGCATGAGATGTTAAAACGTCACAAGCAAACAATTTAAATTGAGTTACGCCTAGAAAGTAATATGCACCAACCAGAGTGAACGAAATCGAAAAGATGCGCAAAATGCAGCACAAAAATTATTGTATGGCAATGCAGCATTTGCTAGGTACCCCTTTGTAGACGCAAGGACAAAATATCCTTTCACGATTACCATAATAAATAATTGTTTTTATTTTTGTTAATAAAAGTATTGAATTAATAGTAATCGTAATAATAAAATCAACTGCTCATCAATAACTATAATTTCTTTTTGATGCAGACAGCCACAGTGGTTAGCAAACTAACCACCTCACACCATTTTTCCTTAGGTAAGTATGTAATTTAACAAAACAGCATATATGTAATTTTATTTATAATGCTCAGTAGGATAAAGTGTGGATAAAAGAGTTAAAGGCTATACAAGAAAATACATATATATTTTGAATTTAGAAATCAATGGCATATTTTTGTAACTTGTAGATGCATCCTGATACTCTGCTAAGGGCAACTTGGTGTAATTAGATAAATAGATATGTATGATATACAGGTCTCCAAATTGTTTTCTATTTACTTATTACTAATCTTATTAACTGTTTATTTTTTCTTTGATAAAATTCAACTTATTTTTATATAAAATACATATACAGTTTGTCAAGAAATTATTTTTATAACCAAAAAATTTGTTCAAATGTATTTACTTTTTGCTTATACAGACTAAACTACATATTTCTTTTAATTTTTTATTTACATTTCTTAAAACCAGTATTTAAGTAAACACATAACAAAGAAATGTGTTCAATTATATGGGAAAAAACATAACAAAAAACCAAAAAAACGAAGGAATTCACAAAATTACAGTGTCAAGAAAGTGTTTTTACAAATTTTTCTTTAGCATTTAAAAGTAAATTTTATCAACTTATTTTTATTCAATATTTTGTGTGGCGGCCTTAAGATTCGATAACGGCTTGTAATCTGCTTTTCATCGGTCTAATTAATTTCTTTAAGTCATATTCCTGAGGTATTTTTGACCTTTCTTTTTGAATAAATTGCGTCAGCTGATTTCGGGTCTTAGGACTTCTTTTACTGACCTTTTTTTTTTCAAATGCGCCCATAAATTCTCTATAGGATTTAGGTCTGGGCTCTGGGCAGGTGTATTGAGTACTTTGATACAGTTGTGAAGCAGCCACATCTTAACTGTGTGCTCCTTGTGCTTGGGATCATTGTCATGGTAAAATTCGAATTTTGGTTTTGTGGTACAATCACCGCCATCGATTCCAAATTTATGCAAGTGAGATCGCAAAATGCTTAAGTACTGTATCGCATCAATGTGGTCATCAATAAAAACTAGGTCTTCAACCCCTATGCTCGATATACAAGCCCACACCATAACGGACAATTTATCAAATTTCACTGTTGGTATTATATTTCTTTTAAAGATTGCTGCCACACTCTATTGGCTCCCTCGTTATAATACAACATTATCTTAGTTTCGTCACAAAAAATAACGCCATCCCAATGCTCATCAGGCTGCTGAATATGCTCTATAGCGAACGGCCTCCTTTTTCTTATGTTGTCTTGTGAGAGCAATGGTTTGTTTCGCGCTACTCTTTGATAATTTAGAAGGCCTGCCCTCGGCCTTCATTAAATGCTATCGTCCATTACTTTTTGCACGATTAATTATTTTATATATTGTTTGCCCGCTCAAACCAAACGTTTGAGATAACTCTGCTGCACTTTTATTTCTATAGTGGTTATAATAGACCAACTGAATTACGTCACTTGAAACTCTTTTACCAGGCATTTTTAATTACTTTTCACACTAAATATTTCTTCGGCGGATAAACAAGGACCGAAGAAATTGTTCTCCACTCCTTTAGAATTGAGTAAACAGCAAAAACAAAAACAGAAAGGACTGTTATTACTGAAAATTTCATTCATAAACGTAAAACCTCAATGTGTGAAAAGACTTTCTTCACACAGAATTTCTTGGAATAAACTTATTTTTGTTGTTTTTTCTTATGTTTTTAAAATAAAATCGAGTAACTGTATGCGATATCTTGCTATTTAAATGCTAGTTTTAAGAAGTGCAAAACAAAAATTAAAAAAAAATGTGTGGATGAGTATTTATTAGCAAGCGAAATATAAATTGGAGCAATGTTTTTTCTTGTAAAAACACTTTCTTGACAAACTGTATACATATGAAATAAAAATAAGAAATCAGTAAACTATTGATTGGTTTATCTTTCCATATGCTTATTGAATTATCATATTGCTGCGAAATTAAAAACAAAATTTCGTTTCTTATCATTCTTATTATTACGTCGAAAGGCATAGACTAAATATTAGATTTAGATAAGAGCATAGGAGACTATTGTAAATCAATCGGTTTATAAAACATAAATATTTAAAATTGAGGAAGAAAGAGAAATTATGAACGCGAAAAACAAGTCAACAACATTCAAGTCAACCGGAAGAGATCGGATCGATATGATAAAGGAATTGTTGAAATTTGAAAACGGAGTATAATTGACAATTTACCGATGTGACTGTGTGAAGAAAATATCTGAAAACACGGGTGCCAAGGAGAAATCCGATTTTACAATAAAATATATAAAGTTAAAGATTCAACAAAAGTGGGTCATTTATAAAAGATGATATGTTTTAGTGACTGACGAGCCCAGAATAATTCCCAAAACTAAGGGCTGTGAATCAAAAACGACAATATTTGTTTATATATTATATTATATATGTACATCACATCATAGTATATCATGGCATTTTGTGACCAATATAAATTTGTAAGAATAGTGACGAATTTCCACTTAGGCACATAAATGGTTCCACCAACAGATAATAATACAAAATGCACTTGTAGGTAGGCAAACAAATAGCTTGACGCCAATGGTATTAAGGTAATAAAATCAATAATTCAGAGCTGTAATCTAAATTATTTGCATTTTAACATCTTGTTGGGCCAAATTTGCGAAACTAAATACATGAAACATCAAACTGTTTTTTTAATGTTTACCATTTGCTTTATGTTTATTCATTATTTAATATTGTATTTTAAAGTCGGCTCTGAGGTCTGAACAAACAATCGTAACTAATTTTATTGTTTTCTTTTTCCCTAATGTTGTTTTTGTGATCACGACTGTATACCTATGTTATTTACGTGTATTTAAATTACAATCAAATGTTCGAATTGAGCTGAAATAAACAAACGCTAGTAAGGAAAACAGAAAACATTTCATCCGTATGACAACTCTAAGTGGAATTGCTATAACACAATATATGTATGTATGTATGTATGTATGGATTTATATGAATGTACAGTAGCGTGCAAAAATGGATACAAAAGTAGTTAAGGTAATTAATTTATCGATAAAATTTAAAGTATATTTCGCATCGCAATAACATTTTTTCGACAACAAGAAAAAATTCTCACATAAAGGATATTATTTACAATCAAAGCATTTAAAAGAACGGAGATCTCAATGTTTCCAGTTTTGTACGTTTAGTTTTCCTTTGTTTCTGACTATGCTTTCAGCATAGCTGGCCCTATATTTGTATTGTGCATTCCCTGGGTCATGAGAGGAATCAGTTATTACCCCGTTGAAAAAGCAGTGGAACCGATAAATGTGAAAACTTTCGACCTGTTGTATTAACTCACTGCCAGTATATGAGAAAGGTTTTGAAAAATAGTTAAAACTTTAAATAGCCCTCTCATCAATTTCCAGGCCATCGGTAGATATATTCTTCTGGCTAAACTGCAAAATTATGGCGTTAGAGGCAAAGAGCTGAGTTGGTTTACTTCATTCCTACGCAGGAGGATGCAGATGACAAAAGCTAATGGATCAATAATTTCTAATAGGATACCAACAGCTCTGGTTGTGGACCCAAGGTTCCATTCTTGCAGCTCGGCTCTTCAACATATATATCGTATAAACGATATAAATTCCTAATGCAGATTCGCACAGGACTGTTTGCTGACGTCGGTCTTCTCTTCATATTGCAAAAAAAAAACATTAAGGAATGTGTTAAAAGAATCCCGGCAACCACACGCAGTTAAACAAGAAGCCTACAAAGCGGCGCTGCAACGAAGGACGAGAGCTGCTCGTGAGCTCTACAAACCGTAGAGACGGGAAGAAGCGCGCAATCAAAAATAGTTAGAGATTGTACTTCAGAAATTACGAAGAAACCCGACATGACGCCGTCAGGCAGACTAGACCATTCAACTTAGACGACGATAGTCAAAACTTCCGACCACCTGACCAGAACGAAGTAAGGATAGTAATATCTAAGCTAAAATCCAACAAATCATCTGTATTCAATCCAGCAGCTTGTTCAGAAGAGTGTATGCCTGATGAATGGAATCTCAGCACCGTACGCCGGATCAATCTCTCAAAATCTTCGGAAAATATTCGGTCCCGTTTGCGTTGACGGGCTTTGGAGGAGAAGATTCAACGTCGAACCAGCTGTGCGACGACATCGATCTAGTCAGAAAATTGCGCATCAGTCGCCTGAAATGGCTAGGACATGTGAAGCGAATGACACCGGCGCGCAGTCTTCGGATCTAATCCGGAGGGACAACGCAGTAGAGGAAGACCTCACCTTAACTGGCACGCACAAGTAGAAGGGGACCTGCACCGAATTGGAGTGCGCAACTTGAGGCAGTTAATTAAAGACCGGACTAATGATTGTAGAAAAATTCTAGCGCGTTGTAAGATTTGTCTTTTTGCGGATGACACCCTTTTATATATCAGTGGCGAATACCTTCCTGTTATAGGGAGATTTTGATGTAATGTGTGATTAGCTATGTAAAAACAAACTTAAACTTATGTGTCAACAACTAAATGTTTGTATTAATAGTAACGATTTAAGTGCAAATATTATAGTTAATGGCTCAAAAATTGAATGTGTGAGAGAACTTAAATATCTGGGCGTACACGTTGATGTGTAGGTTTGCTTGGAAGAATCCGGAAGCGTATTTCAACGAAATGTGTGCAAACTGTTTATAATACAATTATACTTCCCCATTTTCATTACTGTTCATCAATTATATACAATACATGAGCCGTAAAAAGAACCAGAAAAAACTACAGGTTCTTCAAAACATTACAATGTTTTTAAAATTTCAAAATGTAGCAGCAATATGGTTGTTACTGATATATTACGATCGTTCGAATGATTAAGTCCCGCACAACGGTAAAAGTTTTACCCGATTATTTGTACAAAAACGTAAAGTATATAAAAAACTAGAGATATGTTTTACAAAATGCTGGTGATTTTCGGTTCCTTCTTTACAAAAGAACACAAAATAATGTTTTTTTTTTATTTTACAAAGGTCTTATTCTATTTAATCAATTTCCTAGAGATGAAAAAATGTTAGCAAACTTAAATTTGTTTAAATTCCTATTAAAAAATATTGAAAATATGAAAATTGTAAATAATGAGTTTTCTTTAAAACTATTGTAATAAAACAACTAAAACTAAACTAATTGGAGAAGCATGTTAGTTGAGGCCCAGGTTCAGACCGAACTGTAGCGCCACCAAAGTAAGTAAATAAGACTTCATCAAATGTGTGTTACGCACGCAGGTGCATTTTCACAAATACACGTAAGAGATTGGCGTCAATCAATTGATCGTGTAAGGGTCAGCCCACAGAGCCCACAAATTTGTGGTCTATCGTAAAACTGCAGATGCAGCCGCAGAAGTTACAGAATGGAGAAAAAATCGTGAAAAAACCATTCAAAACTTGGTCGAATCTATGCCAAAGGGTGTACTTAAAAAGTGTTATTAAAAACAAAGGCCTCTGTACTACAATCAATATTAAAAGCCGATTGAAAAAGATGCAAAACTGGAACCTATGGCCTTAGTTATAAATTGTTTCTTTTTTCTGTCTTAAGTAAATGAATTTCTGATTTTTGTTCTATCTTATATAAATATAATTATGTCCTATTTATAATAATGAAAAGAAAAATAAATCAAAATCAAGTTTAATTGATTTCTTTTGCAACATTTATCCGATTTGCTCTGTTTTGTATCCAGTGCTCACCACCACTGTAAGTATGCAAAAACGTTAACAGAACAATTGACTACAGACACGAATGTATGTAGGTATACGAAGATTTTATGGTTCATAATGTATTTATTTCGCAGAGCATTTTTATTTTCCATATGATAATATGTATATTGTTTGCGTATATGTATGCACACGCCTACAAATATATAGGCACATTGGCCATATGGTCGTTTGGTTGCACGAATTTAGCAAATTAGAAAACAACAATTAGAGCGCTTAGCCATTTTAAATAAACCATTGATAATGACAACGTTTCTTACTAGGTCTGGTAGTTTTAGTTATTATGTACCTACATGCATGTGTATATAGTATACCTACCCTAGAAGCTATTGAATGCATTAAAATGAAATAGAATTTTGTAAAATATGTTGTAATGTTTGGCCAAGAAAATTTGCAATTAATTTTTTTTATTGTGGGATACTATTTTACTATTATGTAGTACGCTGGCCATATTGTTGGCAGTGTAAACTAAGCGTGCACAAAAAATAGTGGGTAGGTAGGTACCTAATTAGAAAGAAACCAAACCCCAAAGGAATAGGTATAGGCATTATTATGTTTACTCATTTTTAAACAACTGCCTTTCCGTTGTACATTCTCTACTCTTTATTTGAAATTAAAAACAATAAACAATAACAATAAGTAAAAATGTTAATTGCCATTTGTCAACCATTCGTTAAATTTAGTAGTAGTTTTCAGGAAACGTAGGTACTTCGTAAAGAAATACATTCCAATATATGTATGTAACAGGATTAGTCCGCAAACGTTTGTAAATAGGGCAAATAAACAACTATTGAATGTCGACTATTTCATAAATAAATAAATAGAATTGTCTCGAGGGTTACTTTAAAGTATCATCAAATTACGAACAACAATTCAGAGTTAATGTAAAATACATTATAACAGGGAACAATCATCTTATGCAGCTGTTTCTAAGCCAAGCAAATTGGCCTCTGCCGATAGTACGAAAGGTAGATCCAAGTAAAACATGGAATGGATACGTACATACAATATACCATATGTACATAGAAGTGTAATACATGATGTATGTAAAAAAGAAGATGTAAACTGTTTTGCAATTGTGAATGAAGCAAATAAACTTTCTTTCACAAACGATGGAAAGCTCACAACGAGCTCACGTCGAGCCCACAATGCAGCTTCGATATATTTTTGGCGGTTATTTTTTTAATGAAATTTGTCGAACCGAAAATCATTCATTACGAGTCTAATACATATAATCCATAGGAACATAATAAAGTCTACATAGGTATATGCATTTATATCCATTCCTCTATAAAAAACATACATAAAATACGCACATTTTAGGCACATATGTACATATTTATTTATACGCAAATTCGTACTTATGGAAGTAAGTAACTAACTGTATGTACATATGCGGTTAATTACAGCGAGTCGAGATAGTTTTAGAAATTACTTGTACAGGTAATACCTACATACATACGTCTTGACAACATTCACGATGTATGTACATACATATGTAGGTATATAGCCTTATTTATTTATTTTTATTTAAGGTGTAATATTAAGGACATACAAAAAGTGTGTTTACGTGCGCATGTTTTTTTTTTTTTTTTAATTTAGAACACAGCTTTACTTTTTGTTCGTATAACATTTCCATACACTAATATGTATGTATATGAGTATGTAGGTAGGAAGGTAGTTGATATACTTTTAAAAGTAAAATATGATTGAAAAAAAAAACCAACGACAGTACATTTATGTATGTAGGCATATGGTACATCCATACATATGTATGCATGTATGTATGAATATAAAAAAAATTAGTTTGCCTATCAACTGCAATACTGGATTTAACAAAACCCTAAATTAATATTCACATATGGTCACATTCATATTTTAAAATTTAAACGATGCAGTTTTTGTTTAGTAAGCCAATAGAAAACAAACCGTAGTTCACCGATAACAGAATGATTGACAGTAATATGTTATTTAAAAAAAAAAAAAAAGTATATATGTATATATGTACATATATACATTATAATAAACTGAAAACGTCAACGGGTCCGCAGATAATAACATCATATGTAGATTTTCCTAAGTTCTAACGAATACACGTTGCGTTTAAGCATCATTTTTGACAGCTACTTTAAAATGAGCAAAAAATTCATGTGTGCCTGCCAAAGGTGGTTAATTCACACACATTTTTACATGTTGTATATCCATGTACATGCATACTATATATGTACAAATAATTTTTGAACACGCATATCCAGAAGCTCCTAAAATTGTACACAATTTTTAACGGCACCATTACCGGTTACACGTTTTCCATCGAAACGATTGAAATGACGTGCACATCCAAAAACAAGGTAACATGAAGAATACAGAAAAATTCATGAATATATGCATGTATGCATGGAAATGTGTGTGCATACATATAATTGCATATTAGAATATCAATTTAAACGACTCAACAATTAATCTGATAAACAAACAAATTTTAATTAAGAAGAACTTTTCATTCCCATTATCGTACTCGCGTACATTAAGTAAGGAAAAATTTAATATCAAATAAACCCATATATATTTGGACGTGTAGATATGTACATGCATACATATATATCTGCAAGTGTTTGTACCTTACTGACTACCAGGTAATGTTTTCATTACTCCATCTTGCATACACGTACACATCCTTATAGATGTATATATACGCTTTGTTTGCTCAACTTCGTCTACATTTTTCGCAACAGTTTGAGGAACTGTGGCTTTTTTTCCTTTCCTAAGGTAGCTAGAAACAAATTTTATGAGGGAGAGAAAAAGGAAGAAATATATACATGTGCACATAGCATATGTAGGTGTTTTTATACATATATATATATACATATATCTAAAGCTTAAGGAAAGAAATATGGGAAAATTGAAAAGTATTTAAAAAAAAAAAAATTATAATCATATAAAAAAATACTGCTTATGTTTATTTACTTTTGTTTTCTCTCTTGTTCGTTTCTTTTGGTAGCTTTTCCTTTTTTTCTATTGGTGTTTTTCTCCGTTATTTTTTTTTTATATTGCTCACGGTTTGTGTTTTTTTTTCTTTTTTTTTTTAACACTTGCTTACACACTTATTGGACACTTTTTTTCCAAATTCTTCTACGATCTATTTGCACTTATACTCGCATACATACGTTAGTTACGAAACGTGAGGCAAAAAAAACTGACAATATAAAAAACAAAAAAAAAACATTTAAGAAATGTTAAGAATTTCAATTCGAGGGTTTACATTTTCCTGTCAGTAATATGAGATTAAAATAAAAACAAAAATAGACAAAAAAAATTGAAAAAATAAAACACAAAATGAAAACAGTATAATAATAGATACGCTTTTTTTCTTTCTTTTTTTGCTTTTTTAAATCCGAATGTCATTTCGTTCGAGGAGAATTTCGATTTATGTATGCATAAAGAAGAGAAAAGAAAAAAGAAGAGGAAAAAATAGGCACAAAGCGAGAAAGGGAAAACTAGAGAGTCACAAAACAAATTTGTCAATTTCTTCCTTGTGGGAATGGAAAGAAACAATTTAATATAAAATGTTGTCCGTTTTCCTTATCCTTGCTTGTGATATGGTATATCGACCAACACCTAAAAAGCCTGATTGAGATTTTTTCTTTTCTTTTTCGTTCTTTATGTACACAGTTTCTCTGGAGCACAACACGAGTGCCACTTACGATTAATGCACAATACATTTTTTTTGTTCAATTTTTTTTAACTTAAAATTCAGGGGAATATACGTATTCTTTAAAAACAAACACACTCATATGGAATGAATGGTAGATAATAGAATGTGGTTGAAATGGTATATTTGTGTGCGGCCGGCTAAGCGGAGGAGGAGCACAGTCTCTCAATTCTTTTTAATGCCGCTTTTCGAGTTACGTTTGCGCTACTCGTTCTGCTCACTGCTTACCCACTTGCGGCAATTTTTGGTTCGTTTTTTTTTGTTGTTTTTTTTCCTCTTATTAGAAAGAGACTAAACACACAACATATAAGGATAGAGCAAACTATTTATTTAAAAAATAATAATAAAAAAAAAACACACACACACACAATAAACTAAAGAAAGAGTCCCGCATATATCCCAATTTTCGTTTCATTGTTTTATTGCCTATGTATGCCATCATTTTAATACTACAGGTTCTACTTTATTTTTAAAGAGAAACAAAACCGTATTCATCACCGCAAGAAAAAGAAGCGACATTGATGAGAAATGTGAAATGCATCCAGAAATGAGAAAATCGAAGATTTTTGGTTAACATTTTTCTTGTTTCTTCATTTTCGTCCAACATTTGACTTTTTCTTATTTTCGTTTTCATTTGAATTAAATTCGAAACATTTAATGTTTTCCTTCTGCTTTCTGGACGATACACATGACAAAAAAGTGTAAAATTTAATTCTAGGCAATCGGGGATAAAGATTTCACGCGCGAGAATCAAACAATCAAGTAGAACACACTCAAAACACTATCCAAATTCAACACTTTCTAACTTCAATGCATAATTTAGTTAAAGAAAAAACCAAGAAATTCATTAAAACTATAATTTGAACGTCTCAAACATAGAAGTTTATCATGAGTTTTAAGTTTTTTTTTCGCTGGCCGAGCGCGACGATAGCTGTTCCCGTCAGATTTGTTTATCAGATTTGATGTACAAAATTATGGAAATAAAATATAATAAAAAAAATTATAAATCGAGAAATAGTTTACAAAAAATTAAAAAAAAAATAATTAGCTAACGATGGCAGCAATTACAACCGCGGCAAAGGCGAGATAAAAAAAAAACTTGTCAACGTACTAGAGTACTTGTCGTACTCGTATTCGTACTCACTCAAAGCCCGTTCGTCGGTGGAGATCGGTTAAAACCGAACAACTGAATTAGTGAGGTTCGGCTTCACACGAAATTATTATTTGTGTGTGCGGTGCGGCCTGTGCTCTCCGTACCAATTGTTGGTTGTTGGCATCTCTTTTAGTTGAGCTTATCTATTTCGCTTCACTTGTTTCGCTGTGGTGGCTGTTGGTTAGTTTTTACCGTTCCATTCCTTTTTTTTCCAACCACTATCGGCTTCTACCTTTATCGAGTTCTTTCATACGCACACAAACAACAAACACTGTCTAACTTCAATCCCCGATTCTTTAGGGTTGAATAAAGTTTTTTTTTCCTTCTTTTTACTTTTTTTTTCTGTCGTAGTCACACTCGAACCCCACGTAGCACAAATATCTATCTCTGTTTTGCGAATGACACCAGGGGTATATTTTTTTTCTATATTTTCCCTGCTTATTTCTAAGGTATACTTTTCATGTCTACTTTGCTGCGAACAAGTATTTGCCGGTAAAATGAAAGCAATCGTAAATTGACTGTTCCATATAGCCTTATGCACTTTTATATGGAATACGGCTGTCGTACGAAAATATTGACTTTTAATGTAATACAATACAAGGTAAAAAATGTTTTATGAAATCACAATGTACGAATAGCACCCATTTGTTACTCGTACTTATTAAGCACAGTGTTTCTGAGGGAATTTTCTTACTACTATTCTAGTAAGAATAATAAATTTAATGTGTGAGGATTTTTATATATTAAATTTTCAACATCTCTTTATCATCTGTATATACGTGGATATATGTGCATATGTATGTATATGTACATAACTTTCGATTTATTTACTCGCCATTGAAATAGGTAGTGTTTCTTTCAAGTCCATATCCATAATGCATACATACATATATGTAGATCTCTGTTCTCGGATTAGTTACAATTCCGGACCTTAATACAGATTGTTTTGGATCGACTTGTCAATGAACACAAACACTGACATTATCGCATTCGATTGATCTAATTATTTTTCCTTCGGTCGTTTCTTCGCCTCTCAGCTGGAGCTACAGTTTTCATTGCCTTTTAAACTGTACTTTCCAGCGGCTGTTGAACATGGTTAAATAGCTGGTGTATTTTTGCGAGTTGAAAATTTGCTTGTGTTTAATTTGTCTTAATTGAAAGCATGTTTTCATTTAAAATTAATCAGTTGAAACTTTCAGAACTGCTCCGTCAATTATTGCACGAAATGTTTTTTTTTTTCTTTTGTTTCCACAGCTGTTGACTGTCAAAAACAAACATAGTTCAGCCTGTACCAACTTTTGCTTCGTTTAGAATTCACGTTACGTAGTTACGGTGCAGACACCGTGTTACGAATACCAAACGTCAGCACGAAGCTCAAGAGACATTGTGAAAGAAAACATTGTATTTCTATAGTTGAACATGAAACGTCAAAACGAAGCCGAAGCCGAAGTGCTATTGTGTTTTAGCCAGAAGTTTTTCTACCATCGTTTTGTTAACATGCGACTGCCGCGAAAGCGCGTACTTTGTATAACACCACAGTTTGCTATACCCTCTGACATTCAGAACATTTTCGCCTCTGTCGCTGTCACTTTTCCTTTATTTATTTCATAGATCGGCCAACACTGCGGTGTGTATGTTAAAGGCGGACAATCGACTGTATAGCAACGATTTCAAGCATAAGTAATTTTTGAGATTCTAAGGCCTGGGGACGTTACCGAACGCATTTGCCAAATCGATGCCGATATGTAGATCATTCTTATGCCTGAAAGAGATGTACAGTAGTACTGCTTGCACTTGAGACACACATTTGTTCTTTTAATAAATTTTTCATAATTTGTATAGTTTTTATTCTGAGAAATTATTATGTCGCACAAATTTAACTAGTTGTTCCTCCATTTTGAACGATCTATTTTTCGAAAAAATATTTAAAATTCCACTGACGTTTTAAAAAATACCTCGAACGCAATGAAACGTACTAAATTGTACTAATTTCCAATTCTATACATCGGGTCCAATGGCGTTTTCGATTGGTGGACGGACAGAAGCCTTTTTTGCCTTCTGACTGCCGAGCTGACCATCGACAAGTGCACGCTCACAAGTGGACTTGTGAAATTCGCTCTTCACGTGGAGAAAAAAAACAGATTTAACAAAAAAAAAAAAAAAAAAACAGAACCAAAAAAACAAAAAATCCACTTACGCCGGCGAAAAAAAAAATTAATTAAAAAATAAAAACAACAACGCGCGAGTGCAGTGAAACCAACATCCACAGTGCGGGCATACCTCCTTTCCTGCCCTGGTCATACTGTTGCTTGTACTCGGTCACTGCCGTTGCTGTATTATATTATAACAGTCGATGGATAGCGGTCTGTGAGTATGAATTTTGTTGGTGTGCTGTTTCCTATTGTTATAAGAGCATAACACCTACAACAATTTGATTCGGTAAACCAACTCTGAATTTTTACTTCACAGCTGTGCTTAGTAACGTCGGATGTTTGTGTTTTTTGTGTTTTTTGTCGATTTTTATAATGACTCGGGAATTTAGAGTGGATAATTACTTTTCTGCGTACGTCCACGTCAGTAAATACAGACTAGCTGTTTTGGCATTTAGAGAAACACGTAGATCCCCGCCCACATTTCTCAGATCATTCTGATCTGAAGCTACCTAGATACGAACTAGTGCCATTATTCTTCTCTCACCGCGGTCTTGCCATTTACGTGCGCAGTGATTTAGGTTACCAAACTCCACCACAATGTAGTGTGTTCCAATCCGGAATTCCAGACCAATTCGCCCACGCGAATACCGAACGTTGATAGTTATACCGCCAACATCCTGGACTTGTTTTTAACTTCTCACCCCGATAAATACACCGCTGATGTGCTCTCTCCTCTAGGCTCGACGCACCATTGTGTCATATCAGCTAGTTTCTCGTATGCTGACCACACAGTTAGAGAAAAAATTCCTAAAATAACCGTGCCCACATCTGGTCGGGTGCTCTCAAAACATCTCTGCACCTGCACAACCATGAGATAAAACTCATAGGTGATACTAATATCACTCAACTAATGGACACCCTCAAACACCGACGTAATGTATTGTGTCTCACTCTGTTTTATCGCTATTTCCACCATCGGTGCTCCATAGAAATCGACAATAACATTCCGCCCCTTCAAACTTTTAACCGTAACACCCATCTCACTGTGAATGCTCATTAGTATATCCTCAACCCCACTTTCGGACGTACTTTAAAATATCGTGTTTCGTTTCTAAGCCGTACAACTCGCTTATGGAATGCTCTGCCTAGCTCTTTACTCCCTAGCCTTTATAACCTTCAAACATTTAAATGATTTTCCTTCGCCCGCGCTGTGTGCAAACTTTTTAAAGGTTTTAAATACCCTTGAGCGCGCGCAAATTGTAAAAAAAAAACTTAGGAGCAAAAAGTGAAATAATTTTTCCAAAATCAAAATTTTGCTTTGCTTTTCATTTCAGAATCAAAATTTCTCTCCTGGATTTAAGGTGAAATGTACTAACGCATATAAATATGTATAAACGTCAAATAGTATTGTGTGTTAAACTAGATTTCTGTTTTCGTGCAATTGGCTGTGTTTGGCCAATTTATTATTCTGAGTGTTCAAATTGATTCTCAAGCAAATATTTATATCTAAAAAATAAATGTCCGAAGAAGTTTTCAGTGTTCTATTGGAATCAAAATCGCCCGCCTTCCACTAAATGCCCATATCCGTGTGACCCTGCCTGTGAATACGAGCAAATGGCAATTCCCCTCACATATTAATAACATTACATATGCATAGTGAACTTTATAACCCGTGGCCACGAGACAGAATTATTGCAGACATAACATTTAACATCTAATCTGCCATATTTTTTTCTGTCTTGACTGAGAAAATTACGTCAAAAAATTTCATTTTGCGAGCAAAACAACTATTTCCTTCGACATTGAGAAAAAAATACTTTTACCACACATTAGAAAACAAATCAACTATACACGAAGTGTCAAATTCAAGCCCTGATTTTCGTCCACTCTCATCTCTTGACATAAAAGTGAACATCCATGCTCTATGTTGTTCATGAAATGATTATAATCCGGGCATCGTTCCTGCCTTATGGAACGGCCTGTTACGTTTAAATTTCTGTCATTCTAGCAGTTTACAGGTTTGCACATGTGTTGGTAATTCGCTCATACATGTGTGAGAAATTTAAGGGATTCCAAAATGTTTGCCGTCTACGTGCCTGTGCACATTGGCGTTGGTAGGAATATTGTCCAAAAGAGAGGGAAAGCTGTTTTATTTAAGTTGGAAAAAGAAGAGTTAGTGCGTGTTCACATTGGCGCAGGCAGGAAGATGGTCCGAAAGAGAGGGAATGCTTTTTATTGAAGTGGGAAGAAAAAATGTTACTTGCACCGAAAATCCATTCCTAACGTGGATTTTCGGGTGCAGCACGTCGTTTTTTTACCATATCGTTCCATTTCTGACGTATTTTTTCATTTTAGTTTTGATCGTTGATGATCAAGGAAGTGTAAAGAAAGTGAACAGCAATATGTTAGTTCATCTATGAACATATGTTTTCTGGTATAGAAAACAAAGTTCTCTAATTTCACTAGTTTCACTGCTCTTGTGTTTCAGGCATTAGCGTGGCGATTTTTTCTATGGCTGTACCTCAATTTTGAAATGTGATGTTTTTGGCAATGCTGCCATAATAAGCGCATTCAGAATTCTAGGGACTAGTTAGTCAAATGATTCTGATTGGTCATCTAATGAGGTAGTGTACTGGATTTTCAAGCATATGAAGAAACTTGTTTGATAAATTGTTTTCTTTTATGAAAATAAAAATGTTGTTGAAGTTAAATTTTGAAAGAGTGAATTATGAATTGGATGAACTGGAGAGAATTATGTAATGAATATTTCTGTTTTAATTATTTTGAATGTTTTTGTTTTTCTGAATCAAATAAGTTAAGTCAAATGGATTTCTCGAAAAAATTAATAAAAAAATAATGACATACAAATAACACTTTTTTCTCAAATTAAAATAAGGAAAGAAAAAAGCTTCTGACACCGCGTTGTCCATTTCGGTTGCACTTACACTTTCATGTTCATTTTCGGTGTTACAAGTATCGCCTGGGTTGAATTCCTCTTGAATAAACACTTCGCTGTTTTCAGCACCAAATACATACATATGTGATTGTGTTTGTGTAATACTACGCAGGCCACTGCAATTTTTTTGACCATATCAGGGATGGCTGCGTCGATATATCGTTGCTGCGCGGGATTAACTCGACATGTCTCTCTTGTTACGCGCACTTTTTCATGAAAATGACTTAAGGTTCATTCACAGCTCAACGAGCCGACTGGGAACAAATTAATTATAGTAAAATACATTTAAAGAATGGCAAATGACAATTTTACTATTCCAAAAGCACAGAACTTAATTTATTTGTGGATTGATAAAAAAAAAACTACAATGCAGTTAGTGAAGAAATCAACGATTCGCATATTTATCCGCGCATAAGCTAATGCTATTTGCGAACTGTTAAATTTTACTCGCATTCCACAATTGTGGAACCCAATCTACATTCGCACGAAAAAATATTTTCGCGAATTTAGCCTCAAAATTCCCCTGTTTTGTTTAGATTTCTTCGCAAGTTGCTGCTATTAAATAAAGAAGTAGGTGTGAATGAAATGCTCGTTCGTATTCGAAGTTCGCTGAGATTTAAATGGACCGTTAGCTCTCAACATAAATCAATGTCTCAGTTTCTACAACTTCAACTACAAAGTCCGTTTTACACAAGGTACCTATTGTCATATAGTTGCCGAATTTGACCTAACCCCAATTTCAGTAAATATTGGTTTATACCCTTTTTCACCTGCAATAGAGTTTTCTAAGGTGCCGAAAATTTTCTTTCAGCAATCTGAATTTTGCAATATTTAAGGAACGTTTGCAACAAAAAGCATAAATTGACCTAGTTTAAATAATTTTACTTTTGTAACACAAGTATTCACATAATTTTACTTACATAATATTTCATCAGTTACGTCATTCATTTCATCCTCTTTTATCGTTTTTCAGTATTATGAATCTTTATAAAAGCAATTCATCAAGAACTTTTAAGTGAGAAATGAAAGTAAGTATTCAATTATGACGTGTATGACACATGGATATGGCAACTGCATTTGCAGGCAAATTTGCCGTTCAGTAGTTTTTTTTTTTTTTTTTTATAATTTACGCGCGCCTAAGGGGTTGATACCCTTTTACTGTTGCCAGGGCGCGGGCGGAAAGATAGAAGGAGGAGAAGGGAAAATTGTTTTTGTAGTGGTTTGAAACTCAGGTGTGTTTGGTTTCTATGTTTGCTCTCCAGGGGTGGGAGTCCGAATAGGACGGAGAGTTTTTCTTCACTCAGAGTGATTCGAGATATAATTCCCAGTATTTTTTTCATTGCTTGAAACTCTTATAACAGCCAAATCTACGTGTCAGTGTTATGCCTTCACACGCAGAATTTTTTTGTCTGAGTTCCATTTATACAATGAAAAACTTATTTTGCCATGGGCAGGATTCGAACACCCTCCGACTACCACTACACCACGGCCACCCCTAAGGTTTGACTAAAATTTCGATCTTTCTGGAATTTGATTTCTAGAATTCGGTTACACATTCTCTTAGCTTGCCACATTAGCTTTACACTCAATTCAGAATGTCGTGTTCGCGCGTCCTTGCTTTGACATATCGAGTAGAAACAAAGCTAACATACGGGGCAATTCATATGGGCAAATTCAATTGATGAATTTTTAATTGAATTAAAAGTGGTAATTAGTGGTATAACCACAGAAAATATAAAAACGAAATTAAACTGTCTCCGTACCCAATATTTTAAAGAATACATGAAGTTCGAAAATTCTAAAAAAACGGAATGGCTGCCGAGGCATACCAAAATTGTGGCTCTAAGAGCAATTGAGCTTCTTAAGAACTCATTGAAAGATTAGAAATTCAGTTTCGAATGTTGATGACGTAATTTAAGTGCTTTTTAATTAAAACACTTAAAACACCACCATTTGAAATTATTATGAATTGTTTTATTGAATTACTTGAATTATTTATTTTATGTTTGCCAAACTGGCATTACTGTTCCGAATTGATTTTATATATATGATATATCTGGCAATGCCAAAGAACAAACTTGTGAATGTAAAAGCTTTTATTGAATCAATATTATAAGCTTTCCTTTGAAAAAGCTCTTTTGAAGTGTGTATAAACTCGTGGGAAATCACGATCAGTGTGCAGTACGGTCATATACCCAGTTTATCCGACAGCTAAACTTACGTTGAAGCAATCCGCATTGGTTCAATACGCGTAGAAATGCTGGTATTTATATGAAATTATCCAAAATGAGCGAGAGAAAATTGAGAGAAGTTTAACAAACAGCTGGTTGAACTGACACTTCACACTATTCACTATTTACATTTCTTATTTCTTTCTCTTTCCAAATAGTTCGTTTACAATCCCACATTTTAAATACCTGCCTGATAATGGAAGAATACATTCTTTTTATTTCTTTGCCTATCCAAATATTTCATTTGCAACCCCATATTTTAAATACACAACTAACACCTGCCCGAAGATGAAAGAACGATGAGAGCGCTAGAAAATACAATTTTACTATGCGATTTGAAAATGTTTATATGATATTTCAAAGCGGTTACAAATTTTCAATGCGTTTTATAAGCAGGAATGAACGTATGCGTGTTGAATATTTCAATGCGGTTTGAAATGGTGTTTATTCGAGCGTATTAAACCAATGCGGATTGCTTCAACGCAAATTGAGCTGTCTGATAAACTGGGTAATAGACATAGACTAACTATACTTAGATATCAAACTTTCCAGATATTGGAAAATCAAAACCGGTTTTCTACTGATCGTCCCTATCTGTATGAACCTGTCCGTGAATACGTGAGAATTGTCAACAATGTCAAATGTTTACGAGTGACGTCTTCCATATAAAAATGACGCGGTGAATTTCGATTTTGACATTTCTCAAGTTTACAAATCTAATTTCGTGTAAGTTGCAAAACAATTTTATGTTGAACAATAATTTTCTATATGTAGTAGCATATTGTACTAGTATATAAGAAACAGAGACAATCTTCTGCTGTCATCTGAAATACATCCAAAATGTAGTAGCTCAGTGATTAGTAAAACTAGTGGTGGTAACTGGTAACTGAACAGATATTTTCTCTCTCTTAAAGCGAACGCCGTGCCAAAAGTACGTATTCTGTGGCACTTGTAAAATTGTATTATTTTAAGACAATAAAAATCCAAAAAAAATACGAAACATCCTGAGTTAAAAGTATATAAAACCCTACTGACTTAGGCGATTAAAATTCTGCGGACAGGATACAGTAAATATTAAATATTAACTTTTTTTAGAAGTGAATATTTTGTGGCAAATGACGCAACGTACGGAAAAGAGAGACATGCTGGCGTTGCTAGCAGCACATTCGGTTTGTACCCCACCGACGGCAACCTTGACACATATACGGGAATTGTATGAGCAATTGCGCACGAAACTTAGAATAGACAGCACTAGTTCAAACCTTCCGACGACGGCTGTTGTAATTGATTCGGCTGTACCGCTGACTGTATCATCGACCGCTGCACCGGGTTCTTCCGTCCCACCAAGTGTCTCTTATGCTTCTGTCTTACCGAGTGAGAGTTTTGCCGCTGTGTCAAGCGCTTCGATTGTCGCCGATGTATTAACAATTGTTGCAACAGCTGTACCAAACCCTTCTCCCAACACCAACTCAGTGTGCGTGTGTCCGACAGTTGTTCCAGGTGCTCCTTCGGCTAATATTTTATCATGTACGAATCGGGGTGCAGGTGTCGATCACTGAGCAACTGATTCAATTGAAGCAAGAGCGTGAGTTGTTGTTATTGCAACGGGAGGTTGCACAATTGCGGTTGGCCATGGGATCACCGACAATAACTGCTGTCCCAACAACAACTGCTGCCCCAACAACAACTGCTGCCCCAACAACAAGTGCTGCGCCAACAACAACTGCTGCCCCAACCACAACTGCTGTGCGAATGGATATCAGTGTTATTGAATCGATGGTTCCGCAGTACACTGCTGATGACAACTACGACATACACAAACGGATTGGTGATGTGGAAGATGCATTTGATATTCTGAATTTTGACGATCGAGCTCGTTTTGTTGGACTACGTCGATTATTGGGCAGTACAGCCAAAGTTTTCCTCCGAATCATTTCGCAATACACTTATGAAGGGTTACGAGATGCGTTAGTTGGTGAATTTGGTCGTCCTTATTCCACTGATGAAGTATACACCCAACTGCGGTTTCGACGTTTGAAGCCAGGTGAAACAGTGGACTGATATGTTATCGAAATGCAAGAAATTGCTACACGCGGCAGTATCCAGGAGATGCAATTAATCGATATCATCCTGAAGGGAATTGGCGACACGACGGTCTATGCTGCTATGCTTTATGGTGCAACAACTCTGCGGGAACTAAAGGGTTTAGTCATTCGATATGAACGATTGCGTTCACGAACAACCACGCCTTTCAACAACTCCGTTCAACTGCGTCGGCCGATTCAAAGCACCACCAATCAGTCAAGTGCAACTGGTACCTTAAGTACACTTCGTATAACTGCTGTTGCTGCTGACACTTCGGTCCGTTGTTTTGATTGTTCTTGTTTTGGGCACTATCAAAGTGCATGCCCGAAACCAAAACGACCTGATGGCTCCTGTTTCCGGTATGGATTAACCGATCATGTTTACCGAAATAGCCCAAATCGCCCAACGCAAGCTGCTGTTAATCGGGGTGTTGGACTAATCCAGGGTGATGTTTGCATTGAATAAGAGCTCGATGCAGTACAAATGGTAAGTGTTGCTTTGGGATATACTAACCTTAAGTGTGCCAAGTTTATAAGTGTTTGTTCTCTTTTTGATTCCGATAGCCCTAAGTGTTTTGCGAGACGCTCTGTCCTACCTGATGTTGATGTGAAATCGTTAATGCAAACTAAATATCACGGCGTGGGAAATAAACCACTGATGTCATATGGAAAAATTCCAGTCTATTTGAAATTTAATAAAAAAATAATTAAATACCATTTCATTGTAGTACCCGATTGTTCTTTATTCACACCACTAATAATTGGTCGAGATTGTCTTAAGAAGGCCAATGTGAAATTAGTCAGTATTCAACAATGTTATTCAAAGAAATATAACCGCATTAGTTCTAATTTAAAAAACACCCTTAAGTTACTTGACATACTGAGGTCTTCTGATAACTTTGTTTGTGCTTCTGACACCTATGAAATTGATAATAAGAGTAATTTGGCCACCAAAGACGTAAACCTTTGTAGTCATGAAAAAAATTTCGTGGACACTTTTAATGGGTTGTGTGCTATCGATATTGCTTCGAACACCGAATCACCCTTTGACATAAACACAACGCTTCCCTCTGATCAATATGAAACATTTCGCTTTTCCATTCATGACGCATTTTACAACACCAAGTACAACCCATATTTTCCTGAAGAATATTGCATGAAAATTGACCTTACGAACCAAACTCCAATCTTTCAGAGACCACGTCGTCTTTCACATCAAGAACGTATTGAGGTGCTAGAAATAATTGATGATCTATTGTACTTTCCAGAAACATTATCCGACCAGCAATTCGCCATATGCCTCTGCTATTGTACCGGTATGCAAAAGAGATGGTAAAATGAGAAAATGTGTTGATTATTGGCCGTTGAACAAACACACCTTACGTGACAATTATCCACTTCCGTTACCTGAGTACTGTTTAGAACATTTGGGAAACAAGAGTTTCTTCACCCTTATGGATTTAAAAAGTGGCTTCAATCAGATCAAAATGCATGATGACTCAATTAAATACACTGCTTTTGTTACACAAGACGGACAATACGAATATTTGCGAGTCCCATATGGACTTAAAAATGGGCCGGCTGTATTTCAGCGGTTTGTACATAACATTTTAAGAGACTTACTTTACGACAAACTAGTAGTAGTGTATATGGACAGTATTTTGTTTGCCTCTTCTGACCTTGAAACTCATATGAAAACGGTTACTGAAATTATTCGACAACTACGGTCATTTGGACTGAAGAAAAGTACATTCGGACAAAATGAGTTGGAATATCTGGGGTATTGTGCAAATTCGGGGGGCATATGCTCGGCAAGCGACACATTCAGGCCATACGCAATTACCCTATGCCAAAACATTATAAACAATTACAGTCGTGTCATGGACTTTTTTCTGTTTTCCGACGATTTGTGCCAAACATTGCGCCAAGCATTTCTCACACTTCGGCAAAAACTTATTATTGTTAAATCGTGTGAGCAGTGCCTGTCAACTAGAACTAACTCCCTAAGAATATGTTTATTTGTTGGGAATGGCCTTATTTTTTGAAGCCTATATTTAAGGGATGGTTTTTAGTGAGATTTGACCGTCATAATAAGTGGCCAGGGTGTTTAGACATGGGAAGCAATACAACGAACAGATCTACTATATATAAACTACATAAGACCAATGTTCGCTCCTTTTGGCTTAAACACATTAGTTTCGGATAATGGTAACGCCTTTGTTCCAAATTATCCAACATTCAACAACACTAGTAGGAAATCTGGCTATGAACGAGAAAGCCGAAAATTGTATTAAGTCTATTAAAAATGCCTAAAAATGAGCGTTAGAAGGGAATGAAAAAATTGAAATCCAAATCGTGTTAATTTATGTTTACTGCATTACCTATAGGAATACTATTCATTCTAGCATAGGTGTATCTCCCGCTGAATTAATGCTAGGTGGAAAACTAACCTTGTTCAATTTATTTAATCCTAAAGGTACTATCAGACGGTCATCCAAACTTGTCATCTGGATGACATCTGCGAGCGTGTCATCTGCTAAATGACACCCGATCACACAGTGTCATCCGTTCGGTTATCCGAGTGACATTTTGTCCCAAAATGGATGACACGCTTGCTTTGTCATCCGGTTGACATGCCTGGATGACATAGCCGGATGACAGGCGATCACACGAGATGACACTAATGGCACGGATGGCACCAATGACACTGACGACAATTTGTAATTAGTTGTTTACGAAAAACGAAAACGTCAGTAAAATAAAAATAAAACAATAAAAGAGTGTCAGCGAAAAACGCGGAAGGAAAACTACAATTTGTATGATTATATGGCGCTCACTGTTTGATGAATTTAATCTGCGATCCCTGTAATAATACAAAAATAATCAACGACTTCAAACGGATTGAATAGAAAAAAAAGAAAAACAAATAATCACCCTTATCTGGATTTCAATATGTGGTAGTGGAGGATATAATCCCAATAGGCGGGATATTGGTCGATGGACGGCTCTGCGGTGGCAAAACAGAAGTAGTCGGCATGGCGTTCGGGTCGGTGACATTTGTGAGTGAAGACACCGACTGAAAGTAAATCAATTGCATGATTCGACCCTCCAAATTGAAGGCGACGTCTTCTGGAAGTCTTCGCAAATGTGATGCGGCCAATTCACCGAACACACAATGCCGATCATTTTACCTACGTACTATATTTCCAAACACATCAGCCACCAAATTCCGAAAGCTACCAGAATTGGACTTCGAGGACAACGATGGTGATGGCATTCCCACTGACAACGGCGTTTTCGCTCTTCTTTTTTTGTTTTACCTTTTTTTCGGCACTGGTGTTGGTTGGGTAGCTTCGAGCAATGGTTCAGCGTTAAATGAGGCCACGATGCTTTTGCAATTTCGCCTGTCCCTACAATGGCTACAAAGTGATTGCCATTTAAGATGCGCGTCGACATCGTCAACACCCTCAATATTGACCGCCACCTGTTTCGAGGAATCAATTTTGGAGTTCGGAGTTTTATAATCCTTCCGCCCACTACCCCAAATCACAGGATTTACCTCAACAGCTGCAATTAAGGCACACTCTGTTTGACGGTCCCAGGAAAATAATATTTTTCTGCACCTTTTTTTTCCTGAAACTGTGGGTGATTTATTTTTGGCCTCAATATCGCCTTCACCGTCGTTGTCACTCATTTTATAACACAGAAACAATCCGAAAATTAACTTTTTCAACGATTCAAACGTGTCATCCGATGTTAGATGACAATGTGGAAAATTAAGTAATGTCATCCATGGGACCTTGTCATTCGGATGACACCCTGTCAAAAAAATTTGGGCATCCAGTCCCAATAGCAATGACAAGCGATCACACGGTCAACCAAATCAGTCATCTGGATGACATAGAAATCGTGTCACCTGGTGTGTAATCCGGTTGACACGTTCAATGACATGCCGGATGACAGGCGATCACACGGGATGACCACTTTAGGACAAATTCTACGTCATACTGACGTCAGGATGTCATCCGGATGACGAGTTTGGATGACCGTCTGATCGCACCTTAAGCGAAACATGCAAACTGATTGAAGTAAAACTCAAACAATAATTTACGAACAACAAGAAAATCAAAAACAATATTACAAATGTAAAACAAAAAAAGCTACTAGAATGAACGAAAAGAAATGATTGAATATTATTGCAAAACGAATAAAATAATTTGGATTAAAGCTAGAATTAGTAATGCAGTGGACAAGAACGATGAAACTATATACCCATTATCGGAAATGATGGATATGATAATCTAATTATACATAAATTAATATTTAGTAAATCCATAGTAAAGGGTCCGCCATATAACACTTTTTTTTTCAATTACTGCTTATTTCGTGAACGGTAACACCTAGCTCATGTCTGATTTGACAGATAATTAGTTTTATCCTTCCGGTTAATAATGGAAAATAATTTCATTCAAATGGCTGCCACGGCTGGCCATGCAGTAGCCTACACGATCGGTCCAATTTTTAAGCACATTATCGATTGTGTGCAGCTGTATTTAACCAATGGCTTCACGAATATTGTCCTTTAAAGCGTCAATTGTCTCTGGCTTGTCGGCGTAACACTTATCTTTTACGGCACCCCACAAATAATAGTCCAACGGTGTCAAATCGCAGCTCCGAGGTGGCCAAACGACATCAGCTCTGCGGCTGATAATGCGATCTTCAAAAACAGGGCGCAAAACATCGAGTGTAGCGCCGTCCTGTTGAAACCAAATGTTGCCAATATCCTCCTCTTCAATTTTTGTGAACAAAAATTCGTTCAACATGGCCCGATAACGATCGCCATTGACTGTAACGGCCACTCCTTGCTCATTTTCGAAGAAAAATGGCCCAATTATGCCTCTGGACCAAAATCCGCACCAAACAGTGACTCGTTTTGGGTGTATCGGCTTTCCAATGTATGCGTGCGGGTTTTCTGTGCCCCAAATGCGACAATTTTGCTTGTTTACATACCCGCCAAGATCAAAATGGCAGTTGGCTTCAACTCCTGAACCAATTGGACTTTGTATGGCGTCATACCAAGGTCTTTATGCAAAATTCGTCTCAATGATGTCTCCGAAATGTTCAATTTTTGAGAACGACGGTGAATTGATGTTGATGGCGCTTCACGCACACTTTCTGCCACAGCAGCAATATTCTCGGGTGTACGCACTGTTTTTGGCTTTTCACGCTTTGGTTTATCGATGAGGATGCCAGTTTCTTTCACTTTTTTCACAAGATAACGAACATACGGAGCTGACGGTGCTTCTCTTCTTCCAAAATCCGTACACAATTTTCGCACACATTCTGTAACATTACCATGATTTTCAAAGTAATGTCGCAATATTTCCCAGCGTTGTTCAAGCATATACACAACCATATTCGTTTAGCGGAAGGATAAAACTAATTATCTGTCAAATCAGACATGAGCTAAGTGTTACCATTCACGAAATAAGCACTAGTTGAAAAAAAAAACGTTAGATGGCGGACCCTTTAGAACCTGAAGTAGAACCTACAGGAGAACTTAGTTTAGAGGAGGAAGAGGCACAATAGATCCGGAACCGGAAATTGATCCGGAATAGGAAAGAGAAAGTATTAGTGACATTGTGAATGAAAACAATGGAGATACATCTGAAAAAGAAATAACAAACCTCATCAATATGTGCCAACTGATTTTTGACGTATTAATGTTTAATCTTTCGTACCACATGTCAAGTTATATGAACTAATAACGATTGCTGTCCGGATTTCGGGGCCTTGTTTCAGAACACGTGTTATAATGTGCTTCAGTCAATTTTTGCAAGTGAATTTCGGCTAATTCATTCATAGTATTGTGGACATACCATATCAGATTCTCCAATATTTTTCACAACGAAACAACTAACTGGAGCTAGTACAATAAATTCATAAAGCTGCACTTGTTACCATTTCTTCGTCCTCTGTTTTTTTCATACGTCCTATTCTTTGTACATCATTGTTCCCTTTGAGTTTAGGTATACATAGGTAAGAATGGCTGTTGGAGAAACCAAAGTTGGCGTGAAATATGTATAAGTTTTTTCCTTATCTATACACTTCTTACATTTTAACTGATTAAAACTAAAATGAAAACGATATTAGAAATATTTAGAATGATATGATAAAAAACTTCATGCTTCACCCGAAAAATTCAGTTTGGAAGTGGATTTTTGGTGCAAGTAAACCTTCTCTATCAGCTCATTAAAAACCTTACAAAATTTAACCTATCTTTCAGACAATCAATTCTTCATGCCCATGTCAATGTGAACAACCACTAAAAATGTTTATACGCAGCGCAGGCATTTTATTTGTACTGCGTTTGATTTACGAGTTTTATTATGATACTTTAAAATAGGTTTTTTGATGTTTTGCGGTGAATTCCTGATAAATTGCTCTGCTCTCGCTAGGGGTAGGTCAGCTTTTTTCCGCTTTTGTTTTAGGTCGGTTCAGCAAAGCTAGGTACACCCCTACACCAAAATGTCATTTATTAATATCTGTTTTATACATTTAATTTATTTCATAATATTCGTATATGTATTTTCGCTTGATAGACAAATACAACATTAAAAAACGACAAAATATGCATGTTTTATTTGGTTTATATAAAAATGGTGTCCCTTTGTACGAATAGTATGTTGTAATAAAATTAGCCAAGAAAATGCGTACATAAAATTATACCGAAGCCAACATTTCTTTGCCTTAAATCACAATTGCATTCAAACGTGCTTAATAAAAAATATTTCTTTTGCATACATACAATATTAGCAAAAAAACAATAAACAAAGAAAATATTTTTAACAACAAACGTGTCACGGTAAAATACAACACGAAGCTTTTCTATTACAATTGAACTTTTAAAATGTATATTTCATAAGTACTTGTAAAAACATGTTTTCTTAAAAATTGTAACTTATCTTTATAATTTGAATCTCGTACACATAGATTTGTTTATCAGATATATAATATGTATATAGGCACTTGCTTACAAAACAATGACCATCATTTACAATAAATTTTATTCTAAATTAAAAGAATACATTGAAGAAGAGAAGCTAGACCGATAATTCAGTTCATATGTATATAACATAGAACATTTCCAAAAAAAAAATAATATTATGTAAATGAAGGCACAAGACGTTCACCCGAAATAAAATTTTGAAATCACCGTCCAAATCAATTGTAAAACAATGGCAAGCACAAGCAGCTTAATGCACTGATGAAGCCAGTATAATCTGTAAATAAAGAAATAAAGGAAGTACTCGTTTGCAGTAACAATAATAGCATTTGGTTTTATTAAACAAATTTGCAAAGAAATACAAATACAAGGTTAAACAATAATTAAAATGTCAAAATCATACTATGAATTCGCAATATATTTTCTAGATTTCTTTTTGTATGAAACTACAATACAATGGATGTCGTTGTCGTTGTTGTCGTTCGTTAAGAAATAAGAGTAAAACACCATATTTCAAACGTACTGTACAGCTCCTAGTACCTTTCTTCCTCAAAGGTTCCTTTACTCAAATGGAATATTGCGTGAAGAATTTCGCACTCAAAACGGCCAAATATACAATATTTTCACCTGAACTGGTTCTGTTGAAAATTGAAATTTGCTATGTGTCAACATACGAGTACGTATGTACTATGTAGATTCTAATTTTTCTTTCTTACTTGACATACCAATAAAACTAAACAGTCTCTTTGTTACTCTCGTATCGAAATGTTGCTTTTCTCTTTTTTTGCTCTAAGTTTCACAGGTTATGGGCCCAGAACACGCGGCGTATGTTCGTTAAAATTAATTATAGATATACTTGATGGTATTTAGTTTTTTTTGGTAATCGAACAAACACGGATTTCTTCTTAAGACCGCGGACCGTAAGTGGACATAAAAATGGAATCTGATCTGAAAAGGGTTGACAAATTGCAGAATAGTGAGCAGTGGCTAGTTTGGAAGTTCCAAATTAAGATTTTGATAAAAGCATACGATTTGTGGGAGATAGCCAATGGAACAGCGAAGAAACCAGTTGTCAAAACTGAGACTTCATCAACGGACTTCGAGGCACTCCAGAAGTGGTTAAAAGCCGACGGTAAAGCCCAAAAAGTGATTGTTACATCGATGGGACAGGAGCCATTACTTCATATAATGAGTTGTGATAATGCGTTCGACATGTGGACCAAGCTTGAGAATGTATAAGAGCAAAAATCTAAGACATCAATTCACTTGCTTCAGAAAATGAAGATGAAAATTTATCGATTCACATATCAAAGCTTCAAAAAATCGTTCAACAGCTTAAAGATTTGGGGGAGGATGTCTCAGACTCAATGATCATCACAAACATTTTAATGACTCTACCACCGTCATATAATCACTTTTACAGTGCATGGGAGTCAACAGCAGCGAGTGAGCAAACATTAAAGAATTTGACTGCCCGTCTCTTAATGGAAGAGTCGAGAATGAATGCACAAAATCAATTTGAGTGTGAAGCCCTGGTCGCACGGAAAGGTAAAACCACGTCAAAATCCGTTTTTGGAAGTAGCAGCGGTAAATGCAAAAAATTGGGTAAGTGTTTTAACTGCAAGAAAATAGGCCATTGGAAAGCGAAATGTCCTACAAAGGAGAAAGAGAAGACAAATTTTGCAAATGACGTCAAAAGAGGGGAAGCATTTATATCTCAAACTGTTTTTGCCAAAACGTCGGAAAGGGATAGTTGGTTTCTCGATTCGGGTGCAAGTGATCACATGACATCTAGAAAAGTCTGGTTTATTTCTTTCAAGAAATTAGAGAAACCGGTAAATATTCGCGTTGGAAACGGTGAAGTCATTTATGCATACGGTTCTGGAGATATCAACATTCTGGCATATAATAAAATTGGCTGGAAAGAGTAGCATATGTCAAACGTGCTTTATGTTCCAGATATAAAACGAAATTTGTTTTCAGCGAGCTGTGCTCTTGATAAAGGACTAGTCATGAGATCAAATAAAATGGAATGTGAGCTGCTTAAGGATGATGAAGTTGTTGCTGTTGGTGTGCGCGAAAATAAAATTTTCAAGCTTTTGTTTCAAGTGTTAATGGTGGTAGAACCTCATGTGAATAGTGCTGTTCAGGATTCCAGTCACATGTCTGGTAACGACCTCCAATTATGGCATGAGCGACTCTATCACCAGAACATAATTTACGTAAAAGAATTCCTTAAATCAAACAATATTAAATATTCAGGAGATTCTTCATTCTTTTGTGCTGCTTGTGCTATGGGAAAAAGCCATAGGTTGCCGTTCATCAGAAGTGCGAAGAAAGCGTCTGTGCCTGGTGAGCTAGTGCACTGTGATCTTGAAACATCTTACGGAGGATCCAAGTACTTCTTTTTAATAAAAGATGATTTTTCTAATTTTCGTTATGTTTATTTTCTTAAACAAAAAACTGAGGTTACTAAATAGCTGCAGGTATATCTAGAGCAGGTCAAGTTTGATACATTTCGCTCTGTTAAAATCCTCCGTACTGATAATGGATTAGAATTCGTCAATAAAGACGTACAATCATTAATAACGGCTCCAGTCATATGTCATCAGAAAACTGTTCCTTACACCCCGCAACAATACGGCGAGCCGAACGAGATATGCCGACGATTGTCGAAGCAGCCAGGTCAATGATGTGCGGTAGGAATCTCAAGGTAAAGCTGTGGGCTGAAGAGGTAAATACCGCAGTTTATGTTTTGAAAAGGGGCTGTCCAAGCCAAATAAAAGCGAAATCTCCATTTGAACTATGGTTCAATAAAAAGTGTGAAATGTTCGAGTATAGAGTATTTGGTTGTGAAGTTTGTATGCACATTCCGAGTCAAAAAAAATAAGAAATAGGATAAAAAGGCTAAAAAAAGGGATTTGGGTTGGCTATGCTGATAACACAAAGGGTTATCGAATTCTTTTAGAAGGCAGCAACAGAGTAGACATATCGAGAGATATACTCGTAATATTTAATAAATTCTTTGCTAATTACTCAAATTTTAAAGAAAATATTGACATATCAGATTACACGTATGTTAAAATGTTCAACGACGAGAAAGACGATGACGTGAGAGATGCCAATTCCAGTAAGACCATCATGGATCAAACTCATAGAGACGATGGAGATGGAGGAGATGACCACCTGCATGATGATGTTTTCGAGAATCCGGATGGCAGCGAGAACGGAGATGATGGTTCGCAAATGAGTGTGTGCAGTGGCGAAGGAATTTCGAATACCGATAATGTTAAGGAGTAACAAAAAAGCGAAAATTGTTCAGGTGAGACATATGACCTTTCTGATAATATGAAATTTAGATTGCGAAGTAGAAAGCAAACCAATTTTGTTATGTCTGAGGGATTTGCTTTTGTTGCCGAAATGATCGAACCTCCTAGTTATCAGAAAGCAGTGCAGTCTCCGTGGGAAGACAGATGGAAGCGTGCTATGGATGAGGAAATCGCGAGTTTACTGCAAAATAACACCTGGCAACTTGTAGATTTTCCCAAAGAAAGGAAGGTAATTGGTAATAAATGGGTTTAGTAAGTCAAACTATCAACAGATGGTAAAGTAAGTCGATATAAAGCCCGCCTAGTTATCAAGGGGTACAGCCAGAAATACGGTCTGGATTATTTGGAAACTTTCAGTCCTGTTGTAAAATTTGCATCCATTAGAACAATTTTAGCTGTAGCTGCAGCTAAGAATTTAAAATTGTTTCAATTTGATATTAAAACCGCCTTTCTAAATGGCGATTTGTCTGAAGACATTTACTCGTATATGCGACAACCTGAAGGGTACGATAATGGAAGCGGAAAAGTCTGCAAATTAAAAAGGAGTCTTTATGGACTAAAGCAATCTTCCAGATGCTGGAACAAGAAGTTTAGCAAAATATATAATAATAGATCACTTGTGTTGATGTCTTGGTGTAAGAATTTCCTGTCCTTCGGCGTTTTGTGTTTTGTTTTAATACGCGTATCCTCCTCACCAATTAGTTATAGTTTTTATTCTTGTTTTTGTTATCAATTCTAAATACATACAAAAAATATTTTCTACTTCCTAACTATCCAACATGTGTTCCACAAACTAAAAAAAAAAAATTGAAAAATAAAAACACTCGCTCCGTTGTAACTTAGAAACGAAATTGTTTAGAGTTGTTGGTTGGGTTTGCCGGGGCGACTAAGGAAGGGCAATGGATAGAAATAATACCAATGGGAATATTTAGTTGAATTTTTTTTTTTTTTTTAAACAATGCTTTCTAATGAAATGCTTCAAAAAGAGAGATGAGTTAAAAATGATAGTGAATTTGATATTGTAATATGTTTGTGTGGGTACAAATAATAGAACTTATTCTTTTCAATACAAATCCCTTTATTCAGTACAGTTACAATTCACTATTTAATTCTTTCTCTCAGTACAATTCAATTCCTCAACCACTTATACTTTTCTTATCTTTTACTTAAACCACTTAATCACTTCTTCTAATTAACACTTCAAATTCAACTTTGGAACTGATCTGCATACCTTTGGGATGCTGGTATTTATACGTCCCATACAATTTCCAATTTGCTAGAAAATTCGATTCTACTCTCCAGTCGAGACTTTGCTAATGCAGTATCGAAACCTTCTAGTCTTCGAGTTTCGACATTTTCTGCTAGATGTCGCTGCTCACATTTGAGTGGTTATCACATTGCTCCCTCCCTACAGTTGTTCGTCCCGAACAACTTCGTCATTCAGCATCCCGTTGAAATGACACATTCTATCCAAATGGACCACTTTAAATTTTCCTCGATCCCCACGCTGGATCCGGTAGACAACGTCATTAATGCGGGTTATCACCTTGTATGGACCTTCCCAGTCCTGTTGCAATTTTGGTGATTTGCCTTTCTTACGCTGAGGATTATACAGCCAAACCAGATCTCCTTCGTTGAAACCGGAAGATTTCGCCTTGATATCGTACCTAGTTTTCATGCGGCTGCTTGCTAGCTTCATCTTTTCTCTGGTGTCTTCATGCAATTTACGAATCCTGCTGCGTAAGTCATTCACGTACTCGTTCACCTCTTTGGGCTCCGTCGGTGGGGATCCGAATTTTGCTTCACTTGGCAACCGAATTGTTTGACCAAATAAGGTCTCGGATGGTGTGTGCCCTGTTGAGCTATGGACCGCGTTTCGGTAGGCCATTAAGAAGAGGGGTATGTGTCGATCCCAATCCCGCTGGCAGTTGCTGACAACCTTAGATAGATGCTCATTCAAGGTCCGATTGAATCGCTCGACCATTCCATCAGATTGAGGGTGTAGTGGCGTTGTCCTTGTCTTTCTTATTCCCAAATATTGGCATATTTCCTGGAAGACTTTTGATTCAAAGTTTCGCCCTTGATCAGAGTGCAGCTCCATTGGGACCCCAAATCTGCTCACCCAGTTGTTGACTATCTGTTCGGCTACGGTCTTAGCCTCTTGATTTGGGATGGCAAACACTTCCGGCCACTTACTGAAGTAATCCATGACTACGAGAGTATATCGGTTTCCATTAAAGGTTTCGGGAAACGGCCCAGCGATGTCGATGGCTATTCGTTCGAAAGGTGCTCCGACATTGTATTGTTGCATTTGTCCATGTGGCTTTACTTTTGGACCCTTGGTAGCCGCACATCTTATGCACTTTTTGCACCAATTCTCGACATCTTGTTTAGCGCTTAGCCAATAGAAACGTTCCCTTACCTTTTCCAACGTCTTGTTTATTCCCAAATGGCCTCCTGAGAATCCGTCATGTATTTCATGGAGCACTTGGTTGACTCTGGACCGTGGCACAATTAGCTGCATACGAGATGTTGTCCCATCTGTACTTTCCCATTTTCTCTTCAGTAATCCATCTTGCACAAAAAGCGAGTCCCACTGTGCCCAGTATGCCTTCAGAGTTTGGCTCCGATCTGATATCTGCTGCCAGCTTGGTCTTTCCTCGTGTTCCTTCCAGGCCAATATTGGTTCGATGTCATTGTCTGCCTGTTGGGAGGAACGGATTTCGTCTATACTCGAACCCTCTATTGGCTCAGTCCTGATCATTTGGATAGTTGCCTGTTCTTTTGCTTCTTTACGATTGCAGTGTTCGCATTTTACTCCGCACGGTCGACGAGAGAGAGCATCAGCATTTGAGTGGAGTGTTCCCTTGCGGTGTTGCACTTCAAAGTCGTAGCCCTGCAACTGCTCGATCCATCTTGCAACTTGGCCTTCAGGGTTCTTAAATTGGAGTAGCCATTTCAGAGCTGCGTGGTCTGTCCGGAGAATGAACTTTTGTCCATAGAGGTACTTATGGAAATGCTTCGTAGCCAGAATTAAAGCCAGAAGCTCGCGCCGGGTTACACAGTAGTTCCGTTCGGGTCTGGAGAGTACTTTGCTGTAATATGCGACCACTTTCTCTTTACCGTCATGAACTTGAGAGATCACAGCTCCGACCCCAACATTGCTAGCGTCTGCGTCCACGATGAACGTTTTTCCGGGCGTGGGGTAACCCAAGATGGGGGCATTGCACAGCTGTCGCTTCAGTTCTTGAAATGCTTTTTCGCATTCTCCAGACCACCTGAACTGTCGGCATTTTGCCGTAAGTTGATGCAGGCTCTTTGCAATTCCAGCAAAATCCTTTACGAACCTTCTGTAATACGTGGCGAGGCCCAAGAAGCTTCTCAGTTGGTGTTTATCTTTTGGAGAAGGCCAACTTTTCACGGCTTCGATTTTGTCAGGATCCGTTCTTACACCTTCCGCTGATATAATGTGACCCAGATATTTTACTTCCGGACGAAACAAGGCACACTTTTCTGGGTTGAGCTTTAAATGAGCACTTCGTAGTCTCTCAAACACTTCTTTTAGATTTTCGCGGTGCTCCTCGTACGTCTTACCTATGACGATAACGTCGTCCAAATATACTAGGCATGTTTTCCAGGTGAGTCCTTGCAATGTTCGTTCCATTAGTCGCTCGAAGGTGGCCGGAGCGTTGCACAGTCCAAACGGCATCACTGCAAACTGCCAAAGACCGCTTCCTGTAGTGAAGGCAGTTTTCTCACGGTCCGTACGATTTATCTCTACCTGCCAGTAACCGCTCTTCAAGTCAAGTGTTGAAAACCATTTCGCTCCAGAAAGCATATCCAAAGTGTCATCGATTCTCGGAAGTGGGTAGCTGTCCTTTTTAGTGACATCATTGAGACGTCGGTAGTCTACACAAAATCTCGTGCTGCCATCTTTCTTCTTCACCAGGACCACTGGAGATGCCCACGGACTTTGCGATTCTTCAATCACTCCCTCAGCTTTCATCTTCGGCATCATTTCGGCAACTTCTGTTTGCTTTGCCAATGGAAGACGCCTTGCAGGTTGACGGATTGGTCGAGCGTCTCCGGTGTCAATGTGATGTTGAACAATATGCGTACGTCCATATTCTCCGTCTTGTGTAGCAAATATATCAGCGTACTCACCGATTAGTTTTTCTGCCAGGATTCGCTGATCTTCGTCCAGATTACAGAGGCTGAGAATTTTGTTCTTGATTTTTATGCTCTGAACTGTTGTGACCGGTTTTGCACCCTTTTTTTCCGTTGTGGTCGATATAGCCTCAACAGGTACGCATTTTCCCACTATCTCCCCCTTTTTCACCTTTACACTGAATGTCTTTGGATTTAGAATCCTTACAGGGACCATGTTGTTCTTTGGCTCCACTAAGGTCTTTCCCACCATGAAGTCTCTTTTCTTTTCTGGCTCCATCAAATAGAATCGGTGGCTACCAGGACCACCTTCCACTTTTGCCCACAAAATTGCTTCTGACGAAGGCTCTAGACTCTGATTGCTGCAGATGACGACATTTGAGACTGTGGTATTGGCGTTTCCGTATATCATTGGTATCTCCATGTTTCCGTATTTCAGGGTTTGTGCCCCCAAGTCGACTACAAGTCCATGTTCTCTCATGAAGTCTGTACCAATGATGCACTCGTCACATATGTCAGCTACCAGAAACGCGTGAGTGAATGTTATTCCGGCCAGTTGGATTTTTATGCGGACTTCACCATATACCTTAATCGTTGCTCCTGTAGCTGTTCGCAAGCTGCAGCTGCTAGTGTTATGCAGCCAAGACTTCTGCACAAGATTCCTCCTGATGATTGAGGCCGTGGCACCGGTGTCTATTGTTGCCATCCATTTTTCTTTTCCACTGACTACTTCTACTAGAAGGCTTTCGCTGCGTCGTTTTGCCAGCGAGACTTGGATGATGGTCCTGGGGCCGTCGACTCCTGCTACCAACTTCTGCCCCGCGAAGTTGGTGCTTAAGCATTTCCCGACTGATGGCTTCGGGAAGGTTGACTGGCTTCTTGATAGCTGTTTCTGCGGGTTTCTTCCTCTATTTGCTTGTCACCACAGTGAGGGCAGTCTTTTCGTCGCACCGGTTCTTTACACTGCCTTTGAAAGTGTCCTATTTTATTGCAATTCCAGCAGCGCATTATTCGTCTATCCCGTCGAGTATCTCGTTCCTCGGCACTGATTCTTGTGCAGGAACATTCGGCAGATGCTACTTCCCTGACGAAATGTGTTCCCCTGGAGCCTGATTGGCTGCTTCCATCGCCAGAGCGAAGGCAAGTGCTTCAGCAAGGGTTCTTTTCCCGGCCATCTTTACTGCTGACTGTAGCTTCGAATCTGCAATTCCCCTGATAAATGCATCTTTTGCCATTTCGTCGATAATTTCCTGGCCGGCGGTGGGGTATGACTCTTTGCTGCGTTCGGCTTTGTAATTGGACCTTGTAGACCTCCTGCATGTGGCTATCCCCAAACCGTTTCTCTATAGCCTGTACTAAAGTCACATAATCTTTATGCTTTTCGATGTCTACTGTTTGCAACAATTCTGCTGCAGGACCGTGCAAGGCCATCGTTAGGGCAAAGCACTTTTCCTCATTGTCCCAGTCGTTTGCACAGGCAGCCATTTCAAACTGCTTCTTATAAGTAGACCATGAGGTCTGGCCATCGAATGAGGGAGGCTTCAAATCTTTTCTCCTTGGACCGCTTAAAGAACATTCTCGCAGTTTCTGTTTTCGCACTGTGTCGAGCTCTTTTGCCAGTTGGTGAACTTTGCTGTCCATTTCTTCGAATTTTTCGCCAACATTCTTCTCTATTGTATCAAATTTGTCATCAACGTTCTTCTCTATTCTATCAAATTTGTCATCAACGTTCTTCTCTATTCTTTCAAATTTGTCATCGATTTCTTCGAATTTTTGCTGGAGAGTGTTATTTTGTTCTTCCAGTTTTTGTTCTAGACTATTCTTTTGTTCTTCCAGATTATTCTTTTGTTCATCCATTTTCTGTTGAAGACCGTCCATTTTTTGTTCGAGGCTATTCTTTTGTTCTTCCAGATTTTTCTTTTGTTCGTCCATTTTTTTGTTTTGTTCGTCCATTTTTAACAAGAGGAGTTGCATCATCGCAGCCATGTCATTGCCGGTACTTGCCAGTTCATCCTCGTCAACATCAAAGGAATATGCATCAGGATCATGTCCCTCGTTGTTCAAAGCCTCCTGAAGTCGGAGCACCAGGTCACTTTTTCCTCCACTGGCGCTGAGGCTTCTCTTGTTCAACTCGGATTTGAGTTGGACGAGGGTCAACTGCAATAGTTTTCGACCCATTCTAGCTTTTTCAAATAGTCAGAAAACACTTTTTTTTTTTTTTTTTTTTTTTTACACACAATAAGTCCTATCCCACTTCTGACACCAATGTAATATGTTTGTGTGGGTACAAATAATAGAACTTATTCTTTTCAATACAAATCCCTTTATTCACAATTCACTATTTAATTCTTTCTCTCAGTACAATTCAATTCCTCAACCACTTATACTTTTCTTATCTTTTACTTAAACCACTTAATCACTTCTTCTAATTAACACTTCAAATTCAACTTTGGAACTGATCTGCATACCTTTGGGATGCTGGTATTTATACTCGAATGACATACTTCGAGAACAATCCTCGCCACCCAGCGTCCCATACAATTTCCAATTTGCTAGAAAATTCGATTCTACTCTCCAGTCGAGACTTTGCTAATCCAGTATCGAAACCTTCTAGTCTTCGAGTTTCGACATTTTCTGCTAGATGTCGCTGCTCACATTTGAGTGGTTATCACAATATGAAAGAAGTTTACAACTGAATTTGTTGAAGACAATTGAAGAAAAGAGAGTTGTTAGAGAGAGAGCGCGAGAGATTTGGGGGCAATTCTGGTGGCTCTCTATTGTTTCAAAACGGAAATAAAAGCAAACTATCAAACCGTTTATCTATTTACACATCACTTTCTTTTTTGTTTGTTTAAAATAGTCTTTATGTTCATTTTGTTGTTTTTGTTTTGTTTCGTTTTAATTGAATGTTTCGGAATGAAGGGACCTTTTCGCATCACCTTTGGTTTAGAAGCTCATGTAACCACGTGCAGTGGAACAACGACGAGCACACAAGTATGAGATCAAAACGATCAGAATGAGTACAGCCAAAGCAATTCCAACAGCAATTGGAACAATGTCTGGTGTTTCGGAACTGTCACAGTCACGTGCTGTGGAGAATTGAGTAGAGTTACTATCGGTGCGGAAGGCTTCGATTTGAACGTCTGAAATTCGAAGAACACCAACGGTGATCTCGTCAGCGATCGTTTCGGTTGAATTGAATTTCTGTGCCCGGGTACAAGGTAGGACATTTTGTAAGGAGCATCCAAGATGTCACCACGGTAAATCTTTTGCATAGTTTGGTTAGCCTTAGCGTTGGGGAATTCAACTGCATCGATTGGCAGATTGAACATAATCATTTCGACATTTACTTTAGTGTCGTTGTGTTCGAATTGAATGGTTAACGAATGGACAGCATCAGCAGGTCCCCAAGTAAGAACGATTTGTTGATGGGTCTTCGAATCGCAGGTTGCATCATGAACTACAGCTGTACTTGGGATATTGTAGATGGCTGTTGTATTCTTCTTATCAGAAGTTTGGTATGTGAAGTTCAATTGAGCAGCAATTTGAAGTAAAATGCACGAGGAGTTCCATTTACCAATAACTGGCTCTGGAATTGGAGCTGGAGTTGGGGCTGGTGTTGGTTCAGCGATTGTTGGGGCAGGAGTTGGTGCTATGGTTGTAGTTGTAGATGTAATTGGAGCTGCTGTTGTTGTTGATGTTGTTGTGGTCGTTGTCGTTGTGGTGGTGGAGGTGGAGGTGGTAGTTTTCTTAGAAGTTCTAGGTATTGGAATAATAGTAGAAGCTTCTAGTGGCACTTCTTCCTTAATTGGGACGGCTGTTATGTCCAAAGATTTTTGATCTTCAAAGGTTTTGATCAGTGGTTCTGATGTAGGTTTACCACAAATTAGGGAGCCCCCGGCAACAAGCAGGCACAGCACAATCAACTTATTACGAAACATTTTACTTTTGTTTTTTTTTTCTTGTGCAAATCTGTTGTCAGGAAATTATTCCTTCCTTTTGTTGTCCTCTTCTGGGTTTCTTTGTTTTTTTTTTTTTCTTATTTATTCACACTCTGCGGACTCAGACGATGAAAATTCTTATTGTTGAGGAATTTTTTGTTGTTCCCTTTTGGGATTGAATTTCTTCAATTTCTATGGATAATGCGCACAGCACTCGGACACGGCGTTATTTGAACTACGAATGAATTGTCAAAGCCAGTTGTTAACGAATGCTATGGGGCGGTAGAGAGAAAATGAAGTTCTCTGGCTTTCTTCAAAAATTTGATTTCAAAGTAAGTTTATGTGACCCTTGTGTATTCATTAGCTCTTCCAAGGGAAAGAAAATTTTGCTTGCCATCCATATCGATGACGGCTTGGTAGCAGCATAAAGCAGAGAAGACGTGGACCATCTTCTCAAGTGCCTAAAACAAGAGTTTGAAGTAACGTATGGTGATGCCGACTATTTTCTTGGAGTAGAAATTTTGCGAAGGAAGTACGGTGCGGTAATGATTCATCAAGCGGCGTATGCAAGGCGGCTTTTAAAGAAATTCAACATGGACGAATCAAAACCAGTTTCAATCCCATCTGAGAAGATATCAAGTGCCGTCGTCAGAGGTGTTTATGGAGGACAATTCCCTTTCCGCGAGGCAGTAGGATCACTTATGTATTTGGCTGTTGCAACGAGGCCTGACATCTCTTTCGCCATCAGTTCAGTTACCAGACACTTGGAGAATCCCGATGAGAGCGATATTTGCGCAGTGAAGCGTATATTTAAATACATCAAAGGAACTTTTAATCATGGTATAATTTATAATAATACTAATGAACTGCATTTGCATTGTTTCAGCGATGCTGATTACGCGGGGGATGTTGAGACCAGAAGGTCAACGAGCGGTGCTGTTGTGACACTGAGTGGTGGTATAGATGTGCGATATCATTTTATTAGAGAAAACTATGAAGATAATTTGTTTAAATTAGAATATGTTCCTAGTGAAGAACAAGCTGCTGATTTGTTAACTAAACCTTTGGCTAAAGAAAAATTCCAAAAGTTAAAATTAACTTTAAATTTATATTCATTTACTCATTTTAAGTAATTTTTTTGAACACACACCATTGTACTAAGATTGAATTACTACTGTATAAAGTTTAAAAAGTTTTGGGATTTTGAAAAATGTATGACACAAGTGGAAGTGTTGAAAATTGAAGCTTGCTATGTGTCAACATATGTATGTACTATGTAGATCCTAATTTTTCTTTCTTACTTGACATACCAATAAAACTAAACAGTCTCTTTGTTACTCTCGTATCGAAATGTTGCTTTTCTCTTTTTTTGCTCTAAGTTTCACAGGTTCATTATGGATATGTCTAAAGCGTCATTAGTTTTTGGTATTGAGCCCTTATAACTTAACTGCCCCTATTATAATGAATAATGATATGCAAGTGTAGTTCTGCGTTTGATGTCTGACAAAGACAGGGAGATACCTTAAAATCTAGCTGTCTCTTCTGATGTTCTTTTCAAATTATTTCAATTCGTTTACTTTATTTATTTATTTGATCATTTGATCATTTCAATAGGTGAACTGCTTACAGAGTACAATATTATTAGGTTGATAAAAATAAAAATAAGAAATAAGTCAATAAGTGGCTGGGAGACTATTCCAAATGTGATTGCTTACCAGATGTAAGACAAGTAAAACGGTTTGGTGTTAATGTCCAAGTGCCACTGAACTGACATTTTAAACTATCTTGTCATATAAGGCGTTCGATATTAGATAAGAATTTTTAGACTGCATCCAACGATCTTTTGAGTGTATGCACAGATATGGTAAAATTTTCTTAAGTTAGAAATGTTTAGCGCTACAGAATTGAAAGTAACATTTAGCTTTCTGTATAGGATAGGATCGGGAATAGCAAAGAGTTCGCAGTCATAAGTTATTATGAGAACGTGTGAGTTATCAATAAAGTACGGAGGCTTCCGCAGATTTTAGATGTAGTTTACGTGATATGATCAATCCAAGTTAACGAGTTGTTAAATAAAATTCAAAATTTTGTATTCTAGTCACAATTTCATCCTTCGAGTTGTTTAAAACGATTGAAGGTATGTACAATATATTACTAAAATGAATGTTGTATACAGTGCCTTTACTGTATGTTACTTGTGTTTGTGTTTGATAGACCACGGTTCAATACCGTGACTATCGGCGGTATTACTAGTGCACAACTAGAACACCAAGAGTTTGAGATATATGTTATTAGCCTTCCAAGCAGACTCACTTGGAAATTAAAATAAAAGTCTTTCTTAGCTGTTTGATTATATCTGACCTGTTCAAACTTTATTGGGCGATATTTATACAAGAAAAATGCTTACTCTAACATATTACAGTAAATACAACAACAAAAGTTCTTGTGATTATTAATACAATAATTGAAAATAAACGGAAATGCAAAGTGCTTACATTGCACAAATTATTTTAAGTGCGATACATGAAGAAAAAATGTAGAGAAAAATTGAGGTTTTGTATTGCTTTGGGTTGAACTCAGTTCAACTGCGAGCATGTGGGTCTAGTATCACATTCAATGTCAGGTGCCATGTAAATTGACGCTGACGTACTGGGTGTGGCGGCAGGCAATCAAATGTGAAGTCGACAGTTGTCAACAAATGTGTTGCCTAGATACTGGTAGAATCTTCGAATCGGACGGGCTTATAAATAATTGGTTCAGAGATGACCATGATGCTATGGCAGATAGGCTCATTTAGCTTTCCTACTGCATATTCTATTAACCCTATTGGAGAGCTCAAATAGAGTTGAAAGTCATCAGCATACATATAGAATTTACAATGAGATAATTACATTGGTAAATCATTTATAAACATTGAGAATAATAAGGGTCCCAGTAATGAGTATTGAGGGATAACTTGACGAACATAACACAAAGAAGAGAGTTTACTATTTAACGACACAGCTTACAGACGATCACCCAGGCACGAGAAGATAAATTTAACTGTTGTGACAGACAGATTAAAGAGGTTATTAGAGAGTTTATTACACAGAATTATAGGGTGAACTGAGTCAAAGGCTTTAGAAAAATCAAGTAGTGCCAGAAGTGTTATGTGCTTAAGATCAGTTGCAACTTTAATGTTGTAATACAGATGTGGCCTCCACGGAAGCTTTATTGGAAATGGGATAAAAGTTAGTTTTGCTCTACGTAGTTTTTGATTTGTCTTGATAAGATTAATTCAAAGCCCTTTGAAAGGAAGGGTAGTATAGCTATTGGTCTGATGTATGTAGTGCTGCTTTTTTTTAGGAATTGGTATTATATTATTCTTGCTTATTTCCAAGGTTCAGGATGTACTGAAGTTGTTATTATTGTATTAAAAATATGTGTTATATAACGGCTCACAAGTGGAAGAATGGTTTTAAGAAAACCAGGGTTAATATCATCTAATCCCACTCATTTTTTGACTGCAAAGATAGCCTCTCAAGCATCTACAATATTGATCGCCGACAGCGAGAAGGCTTCTTCAGAATTACTAAGTGTCAATAATTGAGGAGAAAAGCATTGGACTTTTGTGGGTATTGCATTAACAAAATTCTTATTTATCTCTTCAATATTCACATTAACGCTTGGAGATATTTTTGTAATGCTTTCGAAACTACTTCCAGAGCTGCTTAGGGGGTTGATTTGAAGTAAATCTGTTAGCGTTTTGCTTTTTTCAAAATGATGTTAACTCGATTTCTGGATCTTATAAATTCATCATGCATTTCGGTACACCGAAAACGTTTCCAGCTTTTAAACAACTTGTCTCTTCGTAATATTTCATGTCGAATGTTATTAGTCATCCAAGGACATTTAACGTTTTTTACGACGTAAGTTCGTAAGGACATACATAAAATTGTATGTTTTTGTCAAGAATTCCGACCTGTTTGCTCACGACAGTGGTATTGTAGTGAACGTCCAATTGATACAGTTCGTTCGCAATATAAGTCAACTTAATGTCTCAGAACTTGCGATATAAATATAAATCGTAAGCTATCACATTTTGCAGATATTTAATATTTGCAAGACAGAGGAAGTAATAATATCACAGAATGGCCACACGACCCAAAAAGCTGCTTTACTCTGGCCTAAGAACGGAGGACAGTTGCTGACATACATATGTATTATACATCTAGACTTAGAGATTGTCTACCATACGCCCATGCGCTTACCGAGTTTGTACAGCAATTATTAATTTATTCTGAGTCCGAATGAAAGATACCTCCTGCAGTTCCGCAATAAGGCGTCTTGTTGGGAATCTTAAATCTTTCTCCTTTTTTCGCGCATCCAATTGCATATTATAAATTACTAAAGGCAACAAAGTCCGAAGTTCTTTTTTATTATGTAATCTATACTTACATTGTGTAAAACCTAAGCAGGTAAAGTCTTTGTAAAATAAATTCGTTATAAAGTCCGAGGAAAATAACAACGCGTAATCTTCAAAGTTTATTGCAATACAAATCGTTAATGACTACAATGAAGTATCAATTTGTACAGTTTATATAGAGCTAAGTTAACAGTTTTAAGTTTTATATGTATAAGTCTGGCGTTAAGTATATAATGTAGATTTAAGATTTTAAGTAAATAAGGAAATAGCTGTATGTTTAGGTAAATTTATAGGGTATTACAAATGAATTTCAAGTTTTTATTAAAGAAAAAGAAACAAAAAGAATAATGATCTAATTTTTAACATCCTCCGGGCCGGAATATGTGGAAACTTCAAGGGGATAAAGCAACTGTATAGCTCGTCTCAATCGTTTTCCATCAGCAAACTTCAATTCACAGGCTCGAATTCTGTTGTCTCGTCCGAGATAACATGTTTCTACCATCGCTAACCGCCAATGAATTTTGGGTAGAACTGGATCATACACCATAACGACATCCCCAGGCTTAACACTCTTCGGCAGAACTTGATGAGAATGATGTGCAGACCTTAAAAGATGCAAATATTCGGTTTTCCATCTTCTCCACAAAATAGAAATGTAGCTTTTCCTGGTCTTGGAACTTTTTCGAGTTAAGTTTTCATTGATCGCAATTGACATCTGACCGATGAGAAATCTATTGGGAGTAATTGGAGTCAAATCTAATTGGTCATAGCTAATGTACGTCAGCGGTCGAGAGTTGATTACTCATTCAGCTTCGATTAAGAAGGTCTCACGCTCTTCAGTGCCTATTTTTGCCATCTAAATTGATGCCTTCAAGATGTCCTTCACGCTTTTAATAAGCCGCTCCCTGAAACCGCCTCACCATGGTGCTCGCTCAACACTAAAATGCCAGTCAATGCTGTGATTGGTCAAGAATCCTTCAAATGATTCACACTCTTAAAAGTTTTAGCATTGTCCGAAAAGAAAGGAAAGAAAGCTTTATGTACTCTTCTTCTTGAAATAAAACGCCTAATAGCTAGCAGGCAACTTTCAGAAGTCAATCTTGAAACCAGTTTTAGATGTACAGCTCTTATAACAGCGCAGGTGAAGATCATTAGGTACACTTTTCTTCTTCCAGAATTATCCGTCGTATAGAAGGGGCCTGCAAAATCCACACCAACTGTCTCAAATGGCTTAGCAGCTATCAAGCTTTGTCTTGGCAGGGGTGCAAACGGAAGTGAGCAAGATTTGCCCCGTAGCCGTTGGCACACACGGCAGGACTTGATGACTTTCTTTATAATTTGCCGACCACTGGGTAACCAAAATTTTTCTCTCAGCCATGCTATTACCGTGTTGACACCACTGTGCATAGCCAGTTCATGTGTATAAGAAATTATTAACTTCGTGATATATGCACCTTTGGGAAGCAAAATCGGATTAACAATATCTTCAGGCTCTTTAAGTTGCTGTAACCGGGTACCAATGTGCAGCAGGCCGTCTTCATCCAAGAAAGGATTTAACGTTAGCAGGGTCGAGGAACTTGAAATCGGCTTACCCTGCTGTAAAGAAACAATTTCACTATTAAAATAAATATTTTGAAAGTACCTAAGCCATTAATGCTCCGCATTTTTTTAAATCAGCTGCCTTCAAATACTTCGTCATTGAAGCCTTCTTGGAAAAAAGACTGCAACGGCTTTAATAACATATGCCGTTATCTGCAGAAGACGCCTCCAACTGCTAACATCACTATATGAAAGTAATGGCTCACGCTGGTCATCTTTATTTGTAATGGCAGAATCCTCAAATGCCGATAGCACCGTTGCGAACAGAAGATTCTATGAGTAAATTACGCCATTCCTCCTTTAGCCAGTCAGGACCTTTGAGCCAATTCCTCGAAGAACAAAATCTACTGATCGAGATCCTCTTGTTAAAAGATCGGCAGGATTCTGTTCGCCCGAACAATAATGCCAGTCTGATACATCCGTTAATTCTTGTATCTCCTTAACACGATTAAAGATGTATGGTTTCCATCTTCTTGTCTCACCCTTTATCCAATGGAGAGCGATTGTAGGGTCTGTCCACAGAAAATGCTTGTTGAACGGCATTTTTATTTTATTAAAATAAGCACAGAGGCGAGATGCTATGAGGGCCGCTGTCAACTCAAGCTTTGGTAAAATTAGGTCACTACTCTTGTCATTTTTCAATGGCGCCACTCGAGATTTAGCGCACAAAAATTGAACGTCTACACCTTGACTTCCCTCAATACGAACATAAGCTACGGCTCCAAAAGCTGTCATGCTAGTATCTGCGAATATATGGACTTCGTTGGAAATGGATTCCTTTGAGAATCCCAACCATCTGGAAACACAAAGCTCATTTAATCTATCCAAGCCTTTAATGCAGGCATACCATTCCCGTGCTAATTTTGAATCTAAGGGAACGTCCCAATCTAGCTTCATCCTCCATAACTCTTGAAACAAAATCTTCATGCGGATGACGATCGGTCCAAGAAAACCTAAGGGATCATATATGCGAGCTATATCGTTCAAGTCATTTTCTTTGAGGTTTAATGACAGCTCGTCAGTGAAGATGTTCTATCTGACTCCCAACACTGTTTATTCGCTTTCATAGTTGCCTTTCCCAATGTATTTTCGCACAGATTCATCGTTAGTAACCCACTTTCTTAAGTTCATAGAAGCCATTCTGAGGATGTTTTTGGATTCCCGATGAAAACGCTTAGCTTGACACACATCGACAAGACTAGTTACCACGTCGTCAACATAAAATGACTGGCGAAGTATAGAGCAGGTTTCCGGATATTGATGCTCTTCGAGAGACAAATGTAGCTGAATAGTGATAAGAGAAACGGACTGCATGTTACGCCAAAAGTGACTCGATTCATTCTAAATTCCTTCAAAGATGTTATCAACGTTACGGACTTTATCGGTTCTGAGTACCAGAGGAATCGATGACTGTCACGATCATGCTCCGCCAATAAAATTTGTATAAAGGCTTTCTCAATGTCACAATGCCACTAGTCCTATTTTCCCTATCCGAAACTTGAGAAGTACCTCCAATATATAAGGCAATAAGTTGGAGCCTGTCAATAATCATTTAACGATGGCTTTTCTTCTTCATGAGAAGAAGCATCAAAGACTATGCGTACCTTCGTCGTCGACTTTTCAGGTCGATACACTAGTCGATGTGGCATATAGTATGTCTTTGTCGGCGAGAAATCTGTAGCTGGTTCTGCGAACCCCGCACCAATGAAATCCCTCATCAGTTTATCGTATTCAAATAGCTGCGTTGGTTGTCTTGTTAGGCTTCGATGTAAAGATCTAAGTCGTGCAATCGCCACTGCACGGTTGTCATCTAAAGAACGGTTATTACTCCTCCACGACAAAGATGCTTCATACCTAGTAGCGGATGCGTTCACCTTGTAAATTTTTAGTATGAACAGATTTTTCCAACTCGTCGTCTTTAATCCATATGCTTTCGAGATTCCACATATTTTCTAAAACTGACAAATTGCAAAGTGATGATGAGCTTTTGGAAGGACGGTGGGGGGATGAATCAGAGGGACCTTCTATTGTCCATCCAAATATAGTTTCCACAGCGGTTAAGTCTGATGTTAATCGCTCACACTTTCCCGACGATACTTGCCAGTAAAAATCAACTCCTATGAGCATGCTCAATCCTTCCTTCTGCTCGCGATCGCAAAAATTTGTGTCGGCCAAACGCAGTTTCTTTGTTTGTATACCACAACTGTCGTCATCAGGAACTGGTAATACATTCATGGAAATTTCTGGAACCACCAGCGCAACAATTTCGAGGGACTGGTCAGAGAACTGGCTTCTAAGCAATACCTTCACTAGACGAAAAACTTCGCTACGTTGTAAATTTCCTTGTCCAAAGGGAATAATATTAAGTTTCGTTACACCAACAACTGGCAAGTTTAGAGTACTTACAATTGATTCTCCAAAATACGATCGTTGGCTACCACCATCGAGGGCTATACGGACAAATAAGTGATTATTCTTATGCGGTGCAAACAAAAAAACACTCGCCGTTTGCAAAAATATTATTGACGAAATTCATTGAAATCGGTTAGGTAAAAGCAAGCTAGTGGTTTATTGATCACTTCTGACAGTAGATAATTTGTTTTTCGTTGAGCTGTTCGAACTGACTTCTTTACTGTAAATGACTATGGCGTGCTTTCCTGTACATAGTTTGCACTCCAGCCCGTTAACCTTGCAATTTTTTGAAATATGTCCTCTCTTTGTGCATAGATAACACCTTCCGTCCCGCTTTAGCAGTTGTTTTTTCTCTCCTATGCTCATTTTTTCACTCATATCGCAGTCTTTGGTGTTATGGTTGCTTGCTTTGCAACAAAAGCATTGAGAACCGTAAGATGGAGAAAATAAACCAGCGGCGTTGACGGTCGTGTGTGTGTGGCAGACTTATATACTTGCATCTTCCCAGCAGGCGCAACTGCAGCTCGTTCGATTGACTCCACTTCTTGACGGAAGAATCGTAATATATTTTTAACTTCTTTGTCACCGTCAAATAAAAAAGTAGATACAGTTTCAGATGATCTCTCGCTACATTTTTCATCCTCCTCCTCCTTACATTCCTCACTTGGTATACCAATTTCTTTCTTTATTCTGTGGTAATCTATGCGTAACTCACCCGGCATGCATTTTAAAAGGATTGTTTTGACGATTATATAATAGTGAGGGAACTCCAAGGGTGGTAAGGGAGCGGCTCGAAGCAATGACCGTATTGTGCAGATGACGTAATCCTATAGCATCTATTTTTTGATGAACTTTTGGTAAAGACATCAATTGTTGCATGTTTTTGTCAATTAGCTTTTCTTTATCTCCAAATTCTTCTTGTAGAAGCGATATTGCGCCATCATAACAAGAATCGGAAGGGGTAAAACCTGCAATTGCTTTTAACGCACTGCCTGACAAAACTGACTGGAGATAGTTGAATTTATCAGAGCCTGTGAGGGAACTATTGTCATGGATGGTCGTACGAAAATTTTCCCAGAAATGAATCCACTCCTGATAATCACCAGAAAATCTTTTAAGCGGCAAGGTGGGCAACTAAATGCGGGCGATACTTTTGCTATTAGGTATGGTAGATTTATTTATTTCAGGTGAATTAACTGGAGCAAGTCGAGACCGAATTTTTGCTAAGCGTGATTTTAGTCGAGCAATAGCTCCGATAGCTACATCATCATATTCTGCGATTTTTTGACATTTTTGTCTTCTAATCTCTTCGAACGTATATCTGAGTTTATAGAACGTACATTTTCGTTCGCGGTCGACAAACGTTGTAAATAAACCGTAAGGTCTTCTTCTACATTTTCCAGAGTGGAAATATCTTCAGTTATGCTGGATTCCGCCGTTTTTAAATATTCGGTCGATTCTTTTACTATTTTCGTAACTTGACTACGGAATCCGGCACGTGCAAGTAGATCCATTTTCGTTAGGTAGAATTTTGTATACAATATCACAATTATGCGTCCCGGGTTTCGGCAGCAAAATGTAAAATAAATTCGTTATAAAGTCCGAGGAAAATAACAACGCGTAATCTTCAAAATTTATTGCAATACAAATCGTTAATGACTACAATGAAGTATCAATTTGTACAGTTTATATAAAGCTAAGTTAACAGTTTTTAGGTAAATTTATAGGGTATTACAAATGAATTTCAAGTTTGGTTTTTATTAAAGAAAAAGAAACAAAAAGAATAATGATCTAATTTTTAACAGACTTTACCTCTATTTCTCATACCAGATAAAAATCACTTAATACGCACTAATTGTTAAAACCATCTTCATGTAATTTTAACTTAAAAATCACATTTCCGATTTTTATAAAAAGACAATTGTAATAGATATTCGTACTTCAAAAAAGAACTACTAACAGTTTTTTACCAGTGGGATCACACATGGAACATAGTATACTGTTAAAATTGTTTTCGGAGAGTCCCAGATGTCATAAGCTATGAATATGAAATGAAGCGGCCAGTTATTTCCCTTCTGATTCTTAAATAATGTTTCCTAAATGTAAATTATGAGGCAAGGCCACGTACAATAACAAGAAGTATGTATAAGTTTAACTGAAGCTCTTGAAGCCCGTCGTTGAAAATAACATTCGAAGTTAGAGGCCGTGCAAAACACCGATGCTTACAAAAAAGCAATTGAAAAAAATGCTGTATAATTTAACTTTTAACCCCTCATTCAATCTTAATTCTTTCTTCTTTTTTTTAAAAAAAGTACCATACTCAATAAGTGTGTGTGTGTGTGTGTCGGAACAATGTACTATGCTCTAGTGCTAGTGGACTGGCTTCCAAATCGGAAGCTTCAGTGTTCTAATTTTTTCAGTTAACAAGAATCAAGTAATCTGAGCAGTTGACTAGAAATCAACAACAAGCCAACTTCCATTAAGATTTAGGCTCCACCACTGAGCCCAAACATCTTTCTCTCTCTATCACATTTTCCAATAAAAAAGGTGGCCTGGAAGAAATACCCAAAACATCAACGAGAGCTTAAACAACATCATACGCCTACGGCGAGAAACGGGTATGTTTGGCAGAGAATACAAAAAGAAAAAGTGACCAAAAAAGTTCGGATTTCCAAGGACAAAGCTCGTAAAGAGCAGAAGGCGGCATTCGATGAAATGTTTGGTCCTGGTATCGATAAATAATGAAATATGCATAAGTTTAAAGCGTGAACTTACTAGACAAAATTATGTTTTTTTATGTAAAAAAAACTTCAAACGATTTTCTGAATCGGTAAACGAGGTTTCTCAGAGACTAATTGTTATTTTGACCCAAAGTTTTATGTCCAGAAACCTAGAAGGGAGATGGGCTATATAAAGAATAAAGTTTAGTAAATTGCATATAAGCAGAATCCCAGCCACGGCAATCCCTTGTTTACAATTTAAAATGACAAGCAAACAATATAACGAGGCGCCATATTGGTTTATTCCAGTCAGCGAGGGGACCCATTTTATGGATGAGCAATAGGAAATGGTAGCGGACATGATCAAAGAAATTTGAGGAGAAGTCGTTACTGCCGTTGGGACTTCTCCAGCTTGAAACAGAAAGTAAGAAAAACTGTAGCAATAGATACGGGCATTTTTAATGAGAAACGGCAAGAAAAACCGACGTGGCCGAAGATTTTTTCACGTTCGAGTTCGAGCGGAGACATAAAAGACACAAGTCAAAAAGAAAACTAATTAAGTGTGAATAACAAATAAAAGAATTAAAATAATTTAATAAAGAAGAAAAAAAAAAATCTCTCGGGAATCAGAGATTCGAACATTGTTTGTTTTTCTTTGCTGCTGTGTCGAAATCCTCCGAGTCTGCTGAAGAAGGCTCATACCGTGATATCGGAAGGCAACATTGGTGTCAGGTGTGGGGTTGCGATCGCAATTCAAGTCTGAAGCAAACTACGCTAAGCGAAATGGAGCCAGGAAGACAAGAAGAAGGGAAATCCGCGCGATCGAGTGAGTGTACTCAGTTGCGCACTATGCTACAGGAGTATCTGGTGAACCAGAGCCAATTCTGGGAGAAAAAACTGACAGAATGGAAGCCGGAGGAAGCAGTACAAAGCTCTGCCATTGTGAAATGGGTGGAACACCTTGAACGTTCGGTCAGGTGCCTTTTCTTTATGAACACGGTAAATAACAGCCACCATTCGACTCCAAATGATTTACAAGGTAGTGAAGCGCGTGCAGAAAAACATACATTAACATCAGCAGGAAGCCACAAATTTGCATCAGATAGATGTGGAGGTGAGCAGCAAGACGGCAACGAATTTGGCCGGCGAAGTTTCTGGTTTCCAGGCCGTTACCTCAGGCCAGAGCGCCTATACCGTTGACTTTGCAACCTTTCGCTGGCACCGGTTCCTGAGCTGACTATGAACCACAATTTGAAATTGCGTCGCAATGCGCCCGTTGGAGTGGGAAAGAAAAAGCAGATGCTCTAGCGATGCAATTACATGGACAGGTTCTCTCCGTGTTGAGTGCATTACCAGAAAGCAGCGAAGGCGATTACGGAGCATTGACGAGTCTACTGCGGCAACGGTTATGCGAAAATACTACATCTAGCTACACCCAGCTGCACATTCGAGTTAAGGGCCCCAGGGAGACAGTTGCCGAATTTGCGTTGAATCTGCGACGACTGGTAGCAATAGCTCCCCCCGGATGCCGAGCGAAAGTGATAGAAGAAGTAATCGTTAGTCAATTTACAGAGGGACTAAGGGATGAGTCAACTTAAGATTTGCTGACAGTTAGTCGTCCATATACACTAACAGATGCCGTGAACATAGCACAAGAGCTAAGTGCGAGAACAAGAAGAAGACGTGTGTTTTATGGGGAGAGTAAACCTACAGCAAGTAGTAAAAACAAAATGTTACATGGTCATGAAACAAAGTAGTGGAGGCAACAAGGAGCGGTTGCCCACCATTAGTTCTCTACAAAGCGCTCCAGAGACATCGAATTTAAGTGGAATCAACGAGAACAAAAGGAAGGTGAATGATGGAAGAATTGACTACCTGGACGAAGACCAAGAAATAACAATAGATGCTTTCATAGGAGCAACCGGTAAGGGAAGTCTTGGCTTAGAGGGTTTTGTGGGAGGCAAAAAATGCTCGCTAATCGTGGACCGGAGAAAATATCTCCATCTTAGCGTCAAAACATCTGCATGGGAATACCTTGGTGAAGGGTTCCAAAACAAGGGTGGTGACTATAGCTGGCACGGCCATATGGAGCGAAGGATGGTGAGTTTTATCTTGAATAATAAAGAGTGCTCTCATTCTTTTGCAGTAGTGGAACGTGATGTTCCTAACATACTTGGGGTCGATTTCTTGATGAGACAACGATGTCAATTGGAAATGTCGATTGAAATTCAGAGCTGAAAATTTCTGCTGCTGCTTTCATCCGAATCTTCAAGACGACTGTTAAATATGTCCGCAAGTCAAAAGCTACCACCGATGACAGAGAAATTGATAAAGTTCAAAATCCCATCTAATGTTCAAGGATGTGCAGCGATAGTTGAACCTGCATTAGGGTTGGAGCTGCCACAAGGAGTGAAGTTGGGAAGAGGCCTGATCAATCCAAGTGAGAGAACATTTTTTGTAGGCATGGCGAACAGTTCTGCACAAGACATCATTTTGCCTCCGAATACAAACGTAGGACGAGTGGAGTCGGTAGAAGTCCGCAAAGTGCCTGCAACGTTTCCATCCAGTAAGTGTCCCAACATACAAGACCTTTGTGATGAAGCCACAGGGTCCACGAAGCCTGTCAAACTACGAGCCAGAAGAATTCCTCTAGCCAAGCGACAGGAGATGGATGAGCTCATCAGGGATATGAGCGAAAGAGGGGTAATAGAGACATCTAAGTGTCCATGGGCTCTACCGATTGTACTAGTCAAAAAAAATGGAAGGTTCCTCCAGGTTTTGCGTCGATTATCGGTAGCTCAACGAAGTGACCAAAAAAGACTCCTACCCATCATCACTGGCCGCCTCCAAATGGTTTTCGATCTAAAGCGGTTATTGGCAAGTTGAAATGGACCCCAACGATAAAGAAAAGACGGTTTTCACTAATGGCAGTGGGTTGTGGCAATTTAATGTAATGGCTTTTGTTCTGTGTAGCGCTCCGGCAACGTTCGAAAGGGTAATGGACGAAGTGATGCGACGACTATCATGCCGGACGGCCCTGATATACTTTGACGATATCATTGTTTATTCTGAAACATTCGAGGAACATCTTATCAATCTGGAAGCGGTACAAAGTCGACTTCAAGCTGCAAATTTGAAACTGAGCCCGGGTAAGCACAATTTTTTCAAAACAAGTGTGAGTTACTTAGGGCATGTCGTTTCGTCTAATGGACTTAGTACATAGCAAAATAAGAGCAGTTAAGGAATGGCCAACTCCAAAAACCAAGCGACAGGTTCGAGGCTTCCTGGGATTGGGTTCTTACTATCGGCGGTTCATCAAAGAGTTTCCAACCATGGCAAAACCCCTCTCAGAGTTAACCGAAGAAAAACTGCGATTTAGTTGGACTGAGGATAGCGCACTAGCCTTTTTCATATCGAAAGAAAAGCTAACTACGGCCCCTATCTTAGGATTTCCTTATCTTAGATACAGACGCATCAAATTTGGGCATTTGAGCTGTCCTAAGTCAAAAACAAGGTGCAACGTAGGTTGTAATCGAATATTTTAGTCTCACCTTGAATAGATCAGAGAGGAATTACTGTGTGACGAGAAGAAAATTGCTGGAAGTAGTCCTATCCACTGATCACTTTCACCACTACCTCTTCGGCCGACAATTTCTCCTTCGAACGGATCATGCTTCGATCCGATGGCTGTGGAAATTCAAGCAACCTGAGGGGCAAATGGCGAGATGGGTGGAAAGACTACAGCAATATAATTTTGAGATAGTTTATCGATTTGGGCCTCAATACGGTAACGCAGACGCATTGTCTAGAAGACCTTGTGGGACTTGCAAATACTGCACCAAAGCCGAGGTAAAAGAACATAATCAATGTCAAATCCTACGGTTGGAAAGCGATAATAGCAACTTGCAAAAAGAGCAACATAATGATGCAGCGCTTAGTAAAATTATCGGATTCTTTCTTCTGAGGCCGACGGCCTAAGATTCTAAATGAGAACTCAGAGGTAAAAAGTTTTGGTCCATGTTTCAACATCTTAAAATGGAAGCAGGAATCCTAAATCGGGTATGGGAAGCGGGGGAGAATCAAGAAAAACTGTTACCGGTAATACCAAGGCAATTGATTCCAGAAATTCTTTCGCATCTTCACGATACTCCTAGCGGAGGGCACTTGGGTTACAGAAAAACAATTGGTAAAGTAAAAGACCGATACTTCTGGATTGGAGGAACAATTGATGTCAAGCTATGGTGTCACAACTGCAAAATTTCTCAATCGAGGAGAGGTCCTACCCGGCTAACCAGAGGTAAGCTACAACCTAGTCAACCAGCAAGCCCCTTTGAACGAATAGCAATGGATGTCCTGAGTCCCCTTCCCACACCGGCAGTAGGGAATCGATACCTGGTTGTCGCAATGGATTATTTCACGAAATGGCCCAAATGCTTTGCAGTTCCTAATCAGACAGCAGAAGTGGTAATTGAACAAATAATTAATAACATATTTTGCAGATTCGGGGTCCCACACATAATCCATTTCGACCAAATGAGGAACTTCGAGTCAGAAATATTTAAAAAAGCAATGGAGTTGTTGGGCAGTCAAAAAACACGTACAACACCCTTACGCCCTCTGTCAGATGGAATGGTTGAACGCTTCAACCGTACGCTTTTGGACTACCTGGAAAAGTTCACTAACTCCCATCAAACAGATTGGGATCTCTGGTTACAACTATCGGGCAGCAGAGCACGAGTCAACTGGATTCTCCCCAGCCATGCTGAATTTTGGACGAAAGCTTTGGCTGCTTATCGACCTGGTCTACGAATCGCTAACAGAAAATGATCAAGACGGACGGAGCTATTTGCAGGAACTAAAAAACAGGCTGATAACCGTGCACGAGGTGGCAAGACATAGGTTAAAGCTAACAGCAGAGGCCATGAAGCACAGATACAACCTTAATTCCAATGCACTTACCTTTAGTACAGGAGACCGTGTATGGCTTTACTACCCTAAAAGACGAAAGGGTCTGTGTCCAAAGCTTCAAAGCAATTGGTAAGTCCCAGGTAGAGAAGAAACTTTCTGATCTGGTGTACAAAATTAAATTTATGGACCCGCGGAAGCGGAAGGCAGTTCCGTTAAACCGCTTGTCGCCGTACACCGATGCAAGATAAACTCAGTTGGAACTCTGAGTCCTAAGGAGGGGATAGTGTTACGGAGTCCAGGAAACTAGAAGGGCGATGGGCTATATAAAGAATAAAGTTTAGTAAATTGCATACCACAGCAATCCCTTGTTTACAATTGAAAATGACAAGCAAAGGAGTTAACACCGCGCATTTGGCCCTGAACCCCATATAGGGTAGCAGTCTGTATGAGAATTGCTGACTAAGTTTATTCAGGTGCAAACCTGTTCACACGCTTATGGAAGATCAAGTTGCGTTGCGCTATTCGCACGACCACCGAACATCAAATTGCATCGCACCGGATACACGAGTCGGCATAAAACTGATGAGCCTGCATTCTGGATGGTTGGAGCAGCGGCTTCCTATGGGAATCAACTTAGTTTTAGAATTTAGTCTGATTTGGGACATTGTCGACAGTAATTGCATTAATTGTAATCGCAGACATTATATCGAGAATAAATTCGTATTTAAAAAATCAAATATTGTTTAATTAGCGTAAGTCGAACGGTTGGGGGGAGGCGTTGCCTCCCCGTTCGCGATTTTTTTCAGGAATCCCGGTATGGATTCCTTAACTAAGGTGATGTTCGATTCAACAAACAACACAAAAACAATATAACAAGGCGCCATATTGGTTTATATCAGTCAGCGAGGGGACCCATTTTATGGATGTCCAAAAGGAAGTGGTAGCGGACATGATCAAAGAAATTTGAGGAGAAGTCGTTACTGCCGTTGGGACTTCTCCAGTTTGAAACAGATAATGAGTATGAAAAACAAATAAAAGAATTAAAATAATTTAATAAAGAAAAAAAAAACCTCTCGAGAATCAGAGATTCGAACATTGTTTGTGTTTTTTTTGCTTCTGTGTCGAAATCCGCCGAGTCTGCTGAAGAAGGCTCATACCGTGATAGCGGAAGGCAAAAGTATTATTGCCGTGGATGTATTGGCTAGTAAGTGAACCAGGATCTTAGCTCAGGACACATTCTTGTTTCATGGTTTGGACATGTTTTTCGGCATGTGGCGTTGGCCCATTTTATGAAATCGAAGGAATTATGGACAGGTTTTAGTACAAATCTACCTATATGTTGGAAAATGTAATGAATTAATTTGCAGAGTGGAAGACGCCCCTTCGATGGATCTTTCAGCTTGACAACGGTTCAAAACATATGTCGAAGTTGATCAAAAAGTGGGTTGAGGATAATGTGATTCAAGTCAAGAGAAAACCTGTTTGGCATACTAAATTATCAAGTCGCTGGACAACGCTTTGGAAATAAGTTTGATCTGTATAAGGCTTTAAAATAAGGCTTTAAGAGGGAAAACTTACCTGTGGACACAGTTACAAAGCTTATTGATTCTATGCCTCGTCAATGTGCCGAGGCTATCAAAAATAAGGGATGTTAAGGTAAGTATTAAAAAGTTGTTTATTTTGAAGTTGGATTGTAATTTTTTGTTTATAAATTTTTTCTTATAATTTCTTGGAATTTTAAGTTGAAGCAGTTGCTTAGCAATACTGTAGTTACTTACCATGGTTCTTCGATTCAAATTTTGCTACGCATCACCCCCAAAGATGTTTCAAGTTTTTGATATTTAAAATGTTTTGAGACATTAGGGCGTTTAAAATATTTTTGCACTATTTCATTTTTATCTCAAATTATGGGTTAAGGGAATAATCAGAGACGGAACAATGACCTTATCTTATCTTAGTTCATTGACATAAATTTTTCGGCGCGACGTTCAACAAACTTATGAAAAAGTAGATTACAAGCTATTTACAAATCCGGGGCAACGAAATTTTTAGCACTTCTAATCAAAAATTGTTTTTCCACAATTTTTTCGCATTCTAATGACAAACTTGTGGATTACATATTTCTAGTTTGTAAAACAAAAAACTAGATTACAAATTTGTAGCTGTGATTTACAAGTACAAATTTGTGACTGTAATTTGTAGATTGGTGAAATTTCTTTTTTTAATATCAAAATTGACGGTGAGATTTTCTCTCCACGGAGACAACCTAACGATTTCGCGTAGAAAAAGAAGAAAATTGTTCTTTCCTCTTTACTACGACTTTTTTACAACATGATTTAATTGAATGCACTTTCAGCTTAAAAGGTTTACTCGAAATTGCACTCACACTAGGTTAACTGACAGAATAAAATATCAACATTCTAAATCAACTCTCTTGATATGGATATCAAATAAGAGGGTTTAACGAGTAAAAAATGACGAGATACGTCATCATACGGCAGTGCTCCAAAGATTGTCGATTAAATTTCATTCGCCAGGCACACGACATGGACATCAAATGGAAAAGTTTGGCGAGTAAAGCATAAAATATATATGATCGGTGACCTAGGAAGTGCTTAAATGTTGTGATATGCCTTTGAGCCTAAAACTTCGTCCAACAGTTAACTTTTATCCTTGATTTGTGTTTTTGTTTTTTTACTTTTATCTTCATTAATATTTTCAGATAGTTCTATCCATCAATTACACGTTCTGATTTGTTGTACTTTTCTTATATTTTCTTATTGGGGTATTGCTATTACGAATCATATGAATAGTTGCATTTAAGTATTGGGTTGCTGAGGTGGGAGGGTTTCGTAGCGTTTGTGGATACCTTTAGTTTCGAAAACATAAATAAATGTGAAAAATTAAAAGTTTCATACCTGTTCCACCTAACTAGAGCCTCTGGTATTGTATCAAGTGGATCATGCAGCAGATATTGTCTTATCCCACGAAAATATTGCTGCAAAAATAGATCCCAGTCAAGTTGCGTCATATCAAAGAAAAATATTTCCTTGTCATAATCGGATAATCGATCCCACAGATTTCGTACATTATCGATCTGAAATTCCCATTGTCGCATCGAAAAATACTCGATCACGTGCATGAATCTATGAATTTTCTTGTACGTATTAAGTAATCTGTTAGAATAAAAGTGTTAAAATACCCATTGCATATGTTGTTAAAATACTATGTCATACCTTGGTTTCCTTCCCATGCACACTGATATTATATCAAAAATTATTGCGGGTATATAATGCAGAAAGAAGATTGAAATCAGGTGTATTAATTTATTTGGTGTGTTTGCGTAGCATAAATACCAAAGCGCTTTAATTGTTGGGTACATCAGGCCATATTTTGTGGTTTTTGTGGTAAAATCACCCCAAGTAAGTTGATTTTCCCGTGATGTACAAAAATTGTACACAGGGATTTCCTTTTCAACGGAAATTGTACTGAAATAAAAAAATCATGTAACGAACAAATGAAAATTGTAATCAACATACGAGTAAACTAAAAGTAGGGAATGTTTTCCTCTAATAGTAGGTCAAAATAAAATAATACGCCGTAAGTGGCATGAGAGCCCATATGTATTTTTTTTCTTTTTGTAAATATTATTTTTACAAGCATCTGGAAAGTAACTTTCAGTTACAATATAATTTAAAATTTCCTGAACACACATACATAATACTGATGTTTTGATAATATTGTTATTGTTTTTGTTAAATTAATTTTACGTTCTAAGTCATTTATTATTATTGAAAGGTTTCGATGAGTCACTGCACATAAAAATATCGGAACAATTTGCATACGATAAATCGCGCGATCGTGTGTTGCTGTTGGTATACCATAGTGTGCAAAATGCACCATGCTTGAAGTCGAACTAGCCGTCCACTTGAATTTCGATAGCAACAGTGATCACAGCTAAGTATATTTAGTTCTACGAAATCAAATAAAATATTGATAGCCTTTTATTATTAATGTGATAACCACTTAAATGTGAGCAGCGACATCTAGATTCACAGACCAGAAGATTTCGATACTGGAATAACAAAGTCTCGACTGGAGAGTGGAATCGAATTTTCTAGCAAATAGTGAATTGTAACTGTACTGAATAAAGGGATTTGTATTGAAAAGAATAAGTTCTATTATTTGTACCCACACAAACATTTTACATTGGTATCAGAAGTGGGATAGGACTTATTGTGTGTAAAAAAAAAAAAGTGCTTTCTGACTTTTTGAAAAAGCTAGAATGGGTCGAAAACTATTGCAGTTGACCCTCGTCCAACTCAAATCCGAGTTGAACAAGAGAAGCCTCAGCACCAGTGGAGGAAAAAGTGACCTGGTGCTCAGACTTCAGGAGGCTTTGAACAACGAGGGACATGATCCTGATGCATATTCCTTTGATGTTGACGAGGACGAACAGACAAGTACCGGCAGTGATATGGCTGTGATGATGCAACTCCTCTTGTTAAAAATGGATGAACAAAAGAAAAATCTGGAACAACAAAAGAATAGTCTCGAGCAAAAGCTGGATGAACAAAAGAATAGTCTCGAACACAAGTTGGATGAACAAAAGAAAAATCTAGACGAGCAGAAGAGCAGCATTGAACAAAAATTCGACGAACAAAAGAATAGTCTAGAACAAAAACTGGAAGAACAAAATAACACTCTCCAGCAAAAATTCGAAGAAATCGATGACAAATTTGAAAGAATAGAGAAGAACGTTGATGACATATTTGATACAATAGAGAAGAATGTTGGCGAAAAATTCGAACAAATGGACAGCAACGTTGAACAACTGGCAAAAGAGCTCGACACAGTGCGAAAACAGAAACTGTGACAATGTTCTTTAAGCGGTCCAAGGACAAAAGATTTGAAGCCTCCCTCATTCGATGGCCAGACCTCATGGTCTACTTATAAGAAGCAGTTTGAAATGGCTGCCTGTGCAAACGACTGGGACAATGAGGAAAAGTGCTTTGCCCTAGCAATGGCCTTACGCGGTCCTGCGGCAGAATTGTTACAAACAATCGATATCGAAAAGAATAGAGACTATATGGCTTTAGTGCAGGCTATCGAGAAACGGTTTGGGGATAGCCACATGCGGGAAATATTCAAGGTTCAACTGCAAAGCCGTATGCAGCAACGAGGAGAAACAGTGCAACAGCTCCAAGCAGACGTGAGTAGACTGGCACATTTCTCATATCCCACCGCAGGCCAAGAAATAATCGACGAAATGGCAAAGGACGCATTCATCGGGGGAATTGCAGATTTGAAGCTACAATCAGCAGTAAGGATGGCCGGGAAAAGAACCCTTGCTGAAGCACTTGCCTTCGCTCTGGCGATGGAAGCATCCAATCAGGCTTCCGAAGGAATGCATTTTGTCAGGGAAATAGTATCTGGTGAATGCTCCTGCTCAAGACCAAATATCCCGCGGGAGAGACGAAGGATGCGCTGCTGGAACTGCGATAAAGTAGGACATTTGCAAGGGCATTGTAAAGAACCGGTACGACGAGAAGGCTGCCTGCACTGGGGTTACAGGCAAATAGAAAGAAAAACCGGCAGAAACGGCTACCAAGAAACCGGTCAAATTTCCAGAACCCATCAATTAGGAAATGCTTACTTCGCGTGGCAGAAGTCTGTACCAGGAGTCGACTCCAGGGTAATTATCCCAGTCTCACAGGTAAAACAATGCAACGAAAGCCTCCCAGCAGAAGTAGTCAGTGGTAAAGAAGCGAAAGAACAGGCAACTATCCAAATGAACACGAGGAAAGACCAAGCTGGCAGCAGATATCAGATCGGAGCCAAACTCTGAAGGCATACTGAGCACAGTGGGACTCGCTTTTTGTGCAAGATGGATTGCTGAAAAGAAAATGGGAAAGTGCAGATGGGACAACATCTCGTATGCAGCTAATTGTGCCACGGTCCAGAGTCAACCAAGTGCTCCATGAAATACATGACGGAATCTCAGGAGGCCATTTGGGAATAAACAAGACGTTGGAAAAGGTAAGGGAACGTTTCTATTGGTTAAGCGCTAAACAAGATGTCGTGAATTGGTGCAAAAAGTGCATAAGATGTGCGGCTACCAAGGGTCCAAAAGTAAAGCCACATGGACAAATGCAACAATACAATGTCGGAGCACCTTTCGAACGAATAGCCATCGACATCCCTGGGCCGTTTCCCGAAACCTTTAATGGAAACCGATATACTCTCGTAGTCATGAATTACTTCAGTAAGTGGCCGGAAGTGTTTGCCATCCCAAATCAAGAGGCTAAGACCGTAGCCGAACAGATAGTCAACAACTGGGTGAGCAGATTTGGGGTCCCAATGGTCAAGGGCGAAACTTTGAATCAAAAGTCTTCCAGGAAATATGTCAATATTTGGGAATAAGAAAGACAAGGACAACGCCACTACACCCTCAATCTGATGGAATGGTCAAGCGATTCAATCGGACCTTGAATGAGCATCTATCTAAGGTTGTCAGCAACTGCCAGCGGGATTGGGATCGACACATACCCCTCTTCTTAATGGCCTACCGAAACGCGGTCCATAGCTCAACAGGGCACACACCATCCGAGATCTTATTTGGTCAAACAATTCGGTTGCCAAGTGAAGCAAAATTCGGATCCCCACCGACGGAGTCCAAAGAGGTGAACGAGTACGTGAATGACTTACGCAGCAGGATTCGTAAATTGCATGAAGACACCAGAGAAAAGATGAAGCTAGCAAGCAGCCGCATGAAGACTAGGTACGATATCAAGGCGAAATCTTCCGGTTTCAACGAAGGAGATCTGGTTTGGCTGTATAATCCTCAGCGTAAGAAAGGCAAATCACCAAAATTGCAACAGGACTGGGAAGGTCCATACAAGGTGATAACCCGCATTAATGACGTTGTCTACCGGATCCAGCGTGGGGATCGAGGAAAATTGAAAGTGGTCCATTTGGATAGAATGTGTCATTCCAACGGGATGCTGAATGACGAAGTTGTTCGGGACGAACAACTGTAGGGAGGGAGCAATGTGATAACCACTTAAATGTGAGCAGCGACATCTAGATTCACAGACCAGAAGATTTCGATACTGGAATAACAAAGTCTCGACTGGAGAGTGGAATCGAATTTTCTAGCAAATAGTGAATTGTAAAGGGATTTGTATTGAAAAGAATAAGTTCTATCATTTGTATCCACACAAACATTTTACATTAATTTCAATAGCTTTTTGTGAATATTAATCTACACTGATGTGAGAAAAATAAATTTTTATTTATTTATTTGTCATAAAAAAAACATTTTTTTTATTTTACGGCTAAATGCCAACTTTATTATGACAACTTTAAAAAGTGTCTTAACACTACGTGAAGACTAAATTAGAACTCAACTACTTATTTCTAATTACTCCTGTTTAGTTATGTTTATAAATCTTTATTTTACTTTGACCTTGCAAATATTCCAAATTCTACTTTACAACAAGAAAGGAAAAGCACGTATGTGTGCTGGCAAAGCAAAAATTGAATACAAAAAAAAGAAATAATTTGACAGCTTCATTGTGACAGCAGTTGCAGTAATAAAACTTGGCAAAGTGGTGTTGCCAAATCTCAGACATCCTGCCCGGTCGAAGCATCTGGCTCGAAACATTCCAACAGCCGGAACAATTTTTGGACTGCCCGGCTACATTTGCCATGTGCGGTCTTCAATGTTACGTTGCGGGTAAGCCCATCACTACCAGGATGAACTTCCGTGATCCGGCCCAATCACCAATGGGTCGGAGGTTAATTTTCATGTCGTACTAAGACGATGTCACCAACTTGTACGTCCTCTTTACGTCGTTGCTATTTGCTTCGAGTTTGTAATATGTGCAAGTACTCGTCGCTCCAGCGTTGCCAAAACTTCTGATGGACCTGTTGCAACTATTGCCAAAGCTTGAGTCGATTACGGGGAATCTCGGTAAGATTTGGCTCGGGCACTGCGATGATGGAGGACCCAATAAGAAAATGGACTGGGGTCAGAGCTAGGATGTCGTCTGGGTCATCGTTTGATTGGACGCGAATTTAGGCACGCTTCGATCCAAGGTCTGCAACTGACTATACCATAGTGTTTGGGCTCCGACTAGGCGCAGTAGATGACGTTTAGCCGCTTTCACCGCAGCTTCCCATAGTCCACCCTGATGAGGAGCGCTGGGTGTGATAAAATGCCAATTCGTTCCCAGGTTGGCGAACGCTTCACTGGTCCAAGAGGCTAAGTCTTCTTTAAGCTTGCTGTTTGCCCCAACGAAGGCTGTGCCGTTATCGCTAAATAGATCTCGACAGGGCCCGCGCCGACTGATAAATCTCGTAAAGGCTCCTAGAAACGACTGGGAAGTAAGATCGTCTACGACCTCTATATGTACAGCCTTCTTAACCATACAAATAAAAATAGTCAAATAAGTCTTGATGGTTAACCGGGACCATTTTGCTCTAGCACGCAGAAAAAATTACCCACAATAGTCAACGCCTGATGCACTGAAAGGGCGGGCAGCAGTAACCCTTTGCCTTGGTAGCGTGGCTATTTGTTGCGCAAGAACAGCACAACGATGACGTCTACAAATAGTGCAGTTGTGTAGAAATGTTCGTACGGCCTGTCTAGCGTGCAAAATCCAGTATCGATGGCGAAGGGTCTGTAGCATAATCTGTGTGCCGCCGTGAAGCGTTGTTTCATGCGTCTGCAGAATCAGTAGCCAACTTAAAGCCGCAGACTTTAGCAGGATATTTGGAAAACAGTAGTCATAGGGTAAAGGTGAATTCTTAATTCGACCACCTACTCGGAGAATATCTTTGTCATCCAAGAATGGGTTAAGTGAGAGTAGTCGACTCGAGTTCGATAATCTGGAAGCATTTCGAAGTTTAAGTAAGTCATTAGCAAAGCATTTATCTTGTTCCAATAATTTCCAGGTCCTCATCCAACTCCTCAGTCCCAAATACAAATCTTCGAAATAGTTGCCGTCGTTTCGGCGTCCAGCGTCTGATGCGCGCTACGGTTCGTAGAAGACGAAGAAGAGAACTGAACCCATCTATCAGTGGAATGACTTTCCCATCTCGCTTCTTCCAACTGTTGCCACCACTGAACTCAAAGACCCCCTTTCTTTCTTTCGCACTGTAAAAATTTCTTCTTCACTAAATAAAGTATTGTGTTGTGAAGTGGTTAGTTCGTCCATGAACCACTCCGATCCCTGCAGCCATAAGCGATGTTTTAAAAGAGCATCCGCCCCGATGCCTCTACTTACGCAATCCGCTGGATTTTGAGCCAACCGTATGTGGTGCCATCGGTCGGGAGATGTCAGTTCTTGTATCTGTCCAACTCGGTTTGAAACGTATGGTTTAAGTGTTGCAGGGTGCTTGTGTAGCCAACAGACCACAACCAATACCCCGTGTTTTGCAGTTCAAGTGCGATACGAACGTTCTGCAGTGTCACAGCCAACAAATGCGCCGCGCATAACTCCAATCGAGGGATTATAGCACCCTTCACTGGAGCTACCTTAGTGCGAAGAGTCAGAAGCGAAATATGCGGTGGTTTTTTCGGACGAGTTGTTCTGGTGTAGAGAACAGCAGCATATGCCCTTAAGCTTGCATCGCAAAAACAGTGGATTGTTGCAATTTCTCCATCTGTCATACCTAACCACCTGGGCACTCGAAAACGTTGTAGTTCGTGGAGACCATTCCGAAATGTAAGCCATTCTTCAGATAATTCCGTAGATAGGAGAGCATCCCAAGTAATACCCCCAGACCAAAGACTCTGAATGAAGATCTTGCTCTTTATAATGACTTGTGCGAGCAGAACTGTTGGATCAAACAACTGTGCAACTTCACTAAGAACCCGCCTTTTCGTAGCTGGTTCAACGAGATTTACACTGAAGAGTAATTCGTCGCTCTCTGGGTCCCACTTCAATCCAAGCACCGAAGTTTTCGCACGTAAAGCATTGAACCGGCTACCAGCCATCCCATACGTTACTGTGGCCAGATCGCAGACCCCAATGTTCCTTTCAGGTGACTCACGCCAAAGAATGCGCTGGTACTGCCAATGCTCAGGTGCCACCATTATCTGGCGGAACATTTTTTCAATGTCCGCTGTGAGAGCGATGAGGTAACGACGAAAGCGAAGAATTATATTTATCAGGGAATCTTGTATTGTGGGACCAACCAGCTGAACGTAATTTAACGAGATCCCTGTACTTGTTTTAGCTGACGCATTGAATACAACGCGGAACTTTGTGGTCACTGCGTGATGTGGAATGAAATACCCATTTAGATGGTCGCCAGGTTGACCAACATATTCCATATGACCGAGGGCGGAATACTCACGCATGAAGGCGACATACCGTTCTCGCAGATCCTCATTCCCAGCCAGCTGACGTTCGAGGCATCGAAATTGCCGCAGTGCACTTAGATAGTAATCTCCAAGCTTGTTAACGTCAGGATGAAGTGGTATATATACCACATATCTGCCATCTCTGGTTCTAGGGTGTGTCGTTGAAAATATCCCTTCACACTCATCATTCTCATAGTTAATCTCCTCCCCAGAAACACCTTCGAGCCTCCAAAAGTTTTGTAGGATTTCCTCCAAAGTTAATTCAACCTCAGACACTTGAGCAGCGAGACTGTAAACAGGGCGCGCTGATGTGGGAGTAGTCGAAGCTGGACCAAAGATAACCCATCCAAATTGTGTTCGTTGCGCATGCGGTTCATCTTGGTTACCACTAATTATGAAACCTGTGACAATCAGACCCAACACATCAGCCTCTAAAAGTACATCTATTCCACCAGGTGTACCAAAATTCGGGTCAGCCAGTTGAAGACCATCCAAATGCGTCCATCGAATCACTTCGACGTGAACCGCAGGAGTTATCGACTTGATTGACGAGATTACCAATGCATGGATGCTTAGTGAAAATGTTGTGTAAACTGCCTTGAGTTCAAAGGAAACACTTCCCTTTGTACGAGTTTGAGCCAATGCACCAATTCCTTCAACTTCCAGCTCACACTTAGTTCTCCGAGGATTCAAATAATGAGCTACTCTATCTGATATGAAGCTTACCTGCGATCCAGGATCGCAAAGTATACGGACGAGGCGTTGTTCACTCTGTTCTCCATGTGCATATGTGCGCGCAGTAGCAAGCAATACCGTGCGATCTCCTCGAGTTAGGTAAGTTGTTACAGGATCGTCTAGTCATAAAGATGGCATCAGCTGTTAAAGGGTCTCTCGACTGCGAAGCCGACGTGGTAGAGGGATCCTTAGTTCCACGGCAAAGGAGAGTATGGTGCTTCCGACCACAGTGTCGACACCCACCTGAAGGGCACTGCTTTCAATTATGTCCATTTTTGAGGCAGTTGAAACACAAACCAAAATGTTTCAAGGCATCAAAGCGCTGTTCTGGTTTCATGTTGATAAGAGATTGGCACCGCGAAACCCTATGTGACTCTTGGCAATGGCAGCACTTCGCATCATCCGCTGCCACCAAGCAGGATTTAATAATAAATTGAATTAAATTGAAAATTGGTACAGCTAGGGCGCCCCGCTGGTCCACTGGTAGCTGTATAACCTTCAATGCACGAAGCGATTCTTGGACCAAATCTCAGATAACTCCTATTTATAAGATGCAAAATAATGTTTGCTCAGGTGCAGACATAGCTTCAGCAATAATGCACCTTGGGAAATATTCTGTGCGAAGATACTAGGTGTCTGATGACGACATGTGCAGCCAATATTATCAACTAACCGTCAAGCAGAAATCGCCCCTTATAATCGAGCACAAATTGTCGTGCCCCAAACTTCTCCTCAACAAATACCTGACGCAAGTTACGTAACGAGATCGCACAGCCACATAATAAACACATTCCGTAATGCGATAATACTATTTTGCTTACGTTTGTTTCCCACGTTACCTGAAACACATGCCGTAAAGCGAGCATATTATTTTGCTTATCTTTGTTTCCCCAGTACTAATCGTCTGTCTGATCTAATCAGACGTTTTTTCTGTGCGGTACATTCCAAGAAACTAACATTCGCAAACGCAATCGTACACCAACTTTAGTTGAAGACATTGATTTGTCTTTCAACATTAAAAATCGGAAAATGAGTGCGGATGACCAAAACTATAGGTTTGGGCGGTTTACCCCCTTGTAATGCCTTCCGGGCATTATACATTATACACAGTGTTTCAATGGAGAAAAAAATTGTCACATCAAGACCATAGACTAACTATACCTAGATATCAAACTCTACTAATACTTTTGCAAACCTTTAACTTTCGCACAGACACACTGTGAGTGAATTCCAACACTTTTGCATCTCTATAACTTTGTCAAAATTTGCTGGAATGAGAGCAATTTACAAGTAAAATTTCTAGAATGAGAGCGATTTGCACGAGTATGTGTAATGTGGATGAAATTTTTTTGATTAAAATGGGCATGGTTTGTATAAAGTGGGAAGGAAATTTCCATTGATGACAATTCACACGTATTCCCAGTCAGGGTCACACGGTAGAGGCAATGAGTAGAAAACCGGTTTTGATTTTCCAATATCTGGAAAGTTTGACATCTAGGTTAGTTTATCTATGGTTGAGAGCCCACTGATGGGACGGCCATTTTCTACCTGAGGTATAATCATTGTGCATATCCAGTTTTCCAAAAAATTATTACATCCCTGGTGGGAGAGGAAATGTAGATCCTTATATGCCAAATTTACTTTGAGAAAATTATATTCTGATAAAATATAAGGAAAAAGTTCTGTACGAGTATATCTGTTGGTACTGTATTTGATTTACGTATGATGACAATTGGATAAATGAAGCAAGAGGTCTCGCATGAATTGATTGTTTGATTATGTTTCTATGTAGCTATACGGTTTTTGATTATTTGCGCATAGGGTATTGTGTCCCACATGAGAAAAGTATTCCTCCTCTGTCCTTATAACTTTTGGACAAACTTTGCGCCAATCTTCAATTGTAATTTTTGAAAATTCTTCTTCAACTAGTATCTGGACATCTAGTAATTTAAATGTTGTGTTTCGGTTTCCCACTCTTACCTTGACAGTTGCCCAAATATTTTCACGAGCGTTGAGATCTGGATGATAAGGTGGCAGTCGTAGTACTTCGTGTCTCGCGCCGTGAATTATTGCGTCAATCTTATCCTTTGGATAGTGTATAGTTCGATCTTCCTTTATAAGCTCATACAGCAGATGCTCAACATCTGTGAACTATGTGATATATTGTAGTGGGCAAGCTATTGTAACATCTCAAATTTTCCGGAACCAGAATTGATTTGCTTGTCTTCCCATTTGTTGTGATATGATGAGTTGTCCATTACAATAACTAAAGGTTCGTCTATGTTATTCGAAACTTGATCTGTCATCCATTTGGAGAAATTTTCAAAATTCATCTCATCGTGATAATCTCCTGTTTTAGTTCCAGATTTAAATAAAAGCAAGGCATTATTTACGAAGCCTTTCTCGCCACCTGCATACGCCATTGTCAACATCTGACCCTTTGAAATTGGCGCCTTTAATCCAGGTCTGGTACCATCAGTGCATGCCCTTGGTCTTGTGTGTGAGCTGTGAATATAGTTCTCGTCGAAATAAATGATCCCATACCCTTTTGATCTGTATTCCCGTACCTTTTTCAGATATTTCACTCGTAAAAACTTAACTTAATTTTGTTCGCACATAAGTTTACGGTTGTTCAACGTTTTTATATAGGAAAATCCGTTTCTTCTTACAATCCTGTGCAGCGACGTAATGCTAAAGTTAAGCTTCAAATCTTCCTGGACCCGTTTTCTCAACATTTCTAAGGTAATCATAATTTTTTCCTCAAAGTGAAAGTTGTATATAATTCGATATAATTCGCCAAATACCTGTCGTCTAATGCAGCTTTCCATTTTTTGTGTGGTACTTTTTTATTTGGTGATATAGTAACACCTTTCTCCTCGTATTCCTTGATAATCATTCGTATTGATCGGGCTGAAATTCCAGTGAACTCCTCAGTAACCGAGTTGCGTACGTTATGGGATTATCCAAACATAAACTCATAGCTTTTTGTTATCAAAGTCAAGTTTTTGTTATACATGTTAACAACGATCTACGGACCTTTTTGCGATGATTCCATGACAATTTCCTGTATTTGTATAAGCTTGTGTTCGAGCAATGCTATTGTTTTCGTAAAACTGGATTTCAAATAGCAAATCCATCGTTTATATGCGTTGGGTCTACCTTGATTACAATTACATGTAATTAATAATTAAACAATTACTATTACTAATTAGGTACATGTAACTAAAAAAAGTAATGGACTTTTGGTAGTAATTGAATAAAAAGTATGGCGTTAATAATTTTTTAAGTGATTACCAAAAAAGGAAATAAAACACTTAAACAATTCTATTTCTAAGACCTAAAATCCTATCTGAAAATCTATGAACTAAAGTCCCACAGGCAGAAGCAAACACCTTAAAATAAATGGAAACACGCCACATACACAGATACCTAAACCTAAACCACAAATAATAAAACCATAAAAAACGTTGAGAACCTAATCAATTACGATCGGGCTAGTGTGTACAAATTCAGCAAATATGCCCCGAATTTTTTACCAATCCCACCCTAGATAAGAAGTAGCATTACATATGAAGTGCGTTGAAATTTATCGACCATATAATAAAAAAATTAAAGTAATTTATGCAACAGCATTTTAGTTCATAGCCATGTAAAGTTGGGTTAGGCATTGTAAACTTCAGGTAAAAACATTTACACTTTCGTACCATTTTTGTTCTCTTAAATCATCTCTCTGCACAATCGACCGTCCGAAAACTGAATTGATACGGACTATAGAGTACATCAATAAGTATTACACGGCACATGAGCTTAATGCGCATCTTTTCGTTATTGCCTTTTGAACTGTCGCGAAACCTTTTTCTCATTGTTTAGTGTCGCATGTTATTTGACGTCTATATTTTATGTCATCTTTCGGCTGTTGTGTTATTAATTCGCTTGTTAGCTATTTAACCCAGTCCGCCATGCTGAAATACTGCGCTCACACCACCAAACTATGTGCGTGTTCACATTGGCGCGGGCAGGAAGTTTGTCCGAAAAAGAGGGAACGATTTTTGTTGAAGGGTTACTTCCATCGAGAATCCATTTCTAAAGTCCGCTTTCACACGTCGCAAGTGTGTAATGCGCATGTTCTGGTTATTTTCTTTTGAACTGTCATTCAGTGATGCGCGCAAATCCACATGAAGAAGTTCCCCTTCTTTGGGTTTGCATGTTATTTGACAGTTCTCTGTCATTTCATCTTTGGCGCTCAGTCTTTCATAATTGAAAATGAGCCCCCTTGTTAATTCTTTGGTCCATTTCAGTTCATCCGCTATACTGAAATGTTGTGCTCGTAACACAGCGAAAGAAGTAATGAAGCAAATGTGAAAAATAAAGAAGAAGGAGAAAAAAAAAGTCAAAAACTTGCAATGAAATAGCTACCCACATGCAGTGGGAATTTGGTTAATTGGGTATTTTTTGTTTCATTATCCCTCTCTTTTGCACTCATTTGAATCTTTCGAAACTTGCGACGTGTAAAAGCGGACAAAGTGGATTCTCGGGTGCAGCACATCGTTTTTTTCCATATCGTTTCATTTCTGACATATTTTTTCATTTTAGTTTTAATCGTTGATGAGAAAGGAAGTGTGAAGAATAGGAAAAATGGTATGTCTCAGGCCAAGTGCTCAAATTTAAAAATTAAAAATGCTCCGATTCAAGTGTTCCACTTGTTAAAAAGTCTTTCAACCCCATGACAATGTAAACATGGCGTTCATGGTGAGGACTTTCATCCCGTCGCCAATGTAAACAGGCACAAAGTGTAATAGTAATGAAGCAAATTCGAAAAACAAAAAAGAAGGAGAAAAAGAAATGTCAAAAAGATGCAAAGAATATTTTACCCACATGCAGTGGGCAAGTGTATTTCATGTTTCATTATCCCTCTCTTTTGAACTCATTTGAATCTAAACATGTGCCGTGTAATAGCCGTCTAATTTCAAATAATATATTGCAAGTCTCCACAACATTTGAAGAATCAATATCAGGAAGCCCAACAATATCCACAGCACATTGTTTGTGCCCGTTCACATTGTGGCTGTTTACATTGGCGACGGGATGAAAGTCCTCACCATGAACGTCGTGTTCACATTGTCATGGGGTTGAAAGACATTTTGACAAGTGGAACACTTGAATCGGAGCATTTTTAATTTATAAATTTGCGCATCTGGCCTGAAACATACCTTTTTTCCTATTCTCACACTTCCTTTCTCATCAACGATCAAAACTAAAATGAAAAAATATGTCAGAAATGGAACGATATGGAAAAAAACGATGTGCTTCACCCTTCTTAACCCTTAACCCTTCTTCGTCCAAATTCAATAAAAAGCGTTCCCTCTCATTCTTTTGCTCTAGGAACTTTGCTTTACTTTCCAGTGATACCACTTTTATAGTAAGAGAATCACTGCCGGCTTCCAAAAATTTAAGTTTATCGAGAGTATTCAAGATTGCATTCTTAAGTTACATTATTTTCGTTAGAAGCATTTGCATAGTCACTGCTTTGTCTCCCACCTTGTTGTCACTGAGGTTGGATGGTATTGGTGCACTGTTGCCGCTATTATTGCTGTTGACTGGATGACTTGCATTTGAAAGAGGAATAACAGGAGAATCCACAAGAATAGAATTTCTTCGCAGAGAAATGTATAAAGATCATTTGAACACTTGACTACTCTTTGCATAAAAGTCGATCTCTTCTTTTGGTAATTTTGGCGCACTTCGTATAAAGTTATTCTTTACAAACCACACACTTGTGAGATCCAATCTATCAATTTTTACGTAACACAAGTGACACTTCATATTGAATTTGTTTTGTAACAGTTGTACGTTAAGAAAAAACAAACGGTTAATCACTGGCAGTATGAGTTTATGAAATATATGGAAATATGATAACAAATTGAAAAGTAAAGTTGAAGTGCGGCTTCGCAACAACACAACTACTTGGACTGCCATTCCTGCTTAGCTTCTCTTATCTCCTCGATCGATGACCAAAATTTTATCCACAGATTTGCTTTTGCAAATATTGCAAAACACACTTGTTAAACTGTTTTCGATACAGTGGATCTATGGATCCCAATGTCCTCACCAACTCCAACTTGGAATTCCGGGTCACCAATATATCTTAGTAATATTTTCATCTTTTCCACTCTTGGCATTGCACCACCAAGGGTTTCTTCAGCAATATAGGAAAGGAATTGACTGCTTTACCATCCCACATTACGAAACTCGAATCTATATAGGCTCTTGAAATTATATTTTTTTGTTTTTCGTGTTTGTACGTTTTAAAAAATAAAAAAACCTTTGAAAACATGAAAAAATTATTTTTCCTTTCACTTTTGTTCGTAAACCACCGTAATTTTAAGCTAGAATTTAAGCATTTTTTGTTAGCATGTAAGAGTTAATGATTAAGTAAATAAAATGCATTTAAAACTAACTAACTAAACTAACCACAGACAACTTGACAAATGAATTTAACGGTTTTCCACCCAAGTTTTCAAACTGCAACTTGAGGGGAAGAATCTACAATACACGCTACAGGGCCATGATAAACGACTTCTTACTGCCGGAATTGGATGAGCGGGCCTTTGTGAACATCGACAACGAATGTTTGCATAGGACGGGTCGCCTGTAGCCAAATAACTAACGAAGGCCCTAACATTTTATAAAGCTGATATCAGCATCAACTAGAATCCTGTAAGATGAGTAAATCAATTTATTTACACTAATAATTCAGCTTTAAACCTGTGCAATTTTCTAAAAAAAATAATTATCATATGATCAAGTATTTTAAGAGTACTCTTGACCTCTTGAGAACTAAGTGTTGTTTTTTTTTTTTAACGAGTAAGTTCGGACAAAAGAAGGATGAAAAATAAGTGTCTATTACGTTCAAAGCCATGCCGAGGAAATATTTTTGGTCCAGTCATTAACATTTCAACTCTACCATGAAGACATCGAAAAAATGCAGTATATGCAGTGTAAATGCACTGTCTGGATTTAATTTGTCTTCCATTCCTTCTTCAGGTCAGGCAGATATAAGAGTTCAGTTCGCAGTCACCGCACTCTAACAGATACCTAAGGTAATTGCATAAAAGGTCCTGTGTGATCTTGAAGCACCTCTCGAGCCTCTTTCGGCTATGAACTAAAACAAAGGAATTTTTACTTTATTTTTATGATGTTTGGATCCTTACTTTTCCATTTAATTATTAAAGAAAAAGTACTGCCATAATGGAACACCGAGTCTAATATTATACCACCTTTTAAATAATTTCAAATTTACTTTAAAGTGGCAACTTTGGTATGTAAATTAGTATTGGCTGGATTTAAATGTGGAAATATATTCGTCTCCTTTTATTAGAAAAACACTTCGTGACAAAAAAATTAAATCGCGTGAATCATTTATCGTCCCTTCGAGAATGCCAGTTCCCCATGGCGGTATTTAGTTTTGTGTTCCTACCAATTGTAAGTAAAAAAAAGAACTTATTGTTGTAAAATATATTTAAAAAAAAAGAAACCATTTATCACAATTTGACAGAAAATAAAAGTGGATTTGATCCAAAGAAGTTCCCCTGTTTTATTTGGAATAACCTTCAACAGGACTCCCAATATTTAAATTTTGGATGTGGATGCAGCGGTGTGTTCTAAGTAAATAGTTTTGTGTTTATTTGAATATTTTTCAATTCTAGATAGCGCTCTCATATTTCTCTGTTCTGTTAAAGCTTTATAAATTGTTGTTTGTTTAATTGTTTTTTTTGTTCGTTCTAGAATTTTGTTTAACAATCAATAAAGTTTTTGAAATTCATAAATGTAATTGTTTTTTCTTCCTTTTATGAAGTGTAATATAACAAAATGTTATGGGCCCAGTTCATACCAGATAATCTGGAAAAGAAATGTACAATAGAAGGGTTCTCAGCAGAGTTGGCGTTTTTTGTAGTCAACGTTTTTTTTTTATTACCAAAGAATGGAGGGTGATACATTTAATATTTATAAAATCCACGAAATTAATATAGAGGTATGGAGAGGTCACAGAAAAATTAATATAGAGGCACCAGGTTTATTGAAAACAAACATCAAAGCAAGGATAAATGAATAGTTTGGGTCCAGTGCACAGACAGAGTTTATATCCAGCGGTCTTAATGGCCACTCTAAAACAGGTATATTTGCCTACCTAAAGTACTCTTTAACCAATTTGGCAGAATGGACAGCTGGAAAATAAATCCTGGGCCTCCGATATCTTCGGCAAACTCATTCAACGTATACGTTGGCATCTCTAAGTATTTTTGCGAATTCATTTGTAGAGAAACGTAGAGAATAAGCATCTTTCCAAATTTTGACTCATTCTGACTTCTGGTTTGTGTCGTAAATCATGCCAATAACTGTGACAACCATCCGGGTCATTCAAATTAAATTTTTTTCCATATGGGCGGAAGTCAGCGTAGGCTTTTTGATTTTTTTTTTTAGAGAAAACCGTCGTTAGATTTGGATGTAATATTTGTTGGACACGACGTACCCCAATATTGAGATCCAACTTCGTTTTAATTTGCAAGGCAAACAGCTTATTTCTCAGTGCCTCCTCGATAATCTGATTTTTTTTCACGGTTTGTCACTTTTTTGAGTACCTTTCGCCAGGTTTTGTCCATACTGTTGTCCTAAATTTATAAAATGATCAACAACGTTTGGAGATCGGGACAATTTTCCAGCAATTTGCCGATTGGACAAGCAATTTTCTTTATAAATTGAAATAATATAATTGTATTATAAAATTATAATTGAAATCAATTTTCATCCGTGAGGCACTTTTCACGTCCCATTATACTCGTAACCAATTAGAAAATTTTGCTCTAAAGTGTAAAAATTATTCATTTACCGATTCTTGATTCACAAAAATTAATAATTAGAATTCAGATTAGCAGAAATTACTATTGGCAACTATTTATCAAGTAGATTATTCTGCGGACAAATTCTTTTGTCTAAAGGCTTTTGTTCAAGGAGTACCACAAGGGTCAATTTTTGGCCTAATATTACTCTGCATGTTTGTCAATAATCTACCATCAGTGTGCATCCAACACTTTTACGCATCTATGGTATATGCATATGACGTCCAACTTCGTCTAGGCAAACCTTTTAACAAACTCTCCTGGTTAATGAGGATCTTACCCAAATCTCAGCTTAGTCTGTCGCTTATAGATTGCTCCTAAACCCGACAAAATCCTAACTAATACCAATATTAAAGATAAATTTCGATCTTAATATCCTGCTAGACTGCATTAGCCTTGGTTTTATTATTGATCGTAACTTTTCAGGCTATAGTCATGCTCATACAGTTATTGGACGGGTCTACGGATGTTCACGTTAACAGTGGCTTGCTTCGTATTTTATTACCGTCTAAACGAGACGTTAATAGTGATACTCATCACATGTGCTGAGGTTGCCTATAGTGCTCTTGATTCACTATCACAACTACAGGTAGCATTCAACTCCCACCGCGAATCGAATTAATCTGTAATCGTACAAACTCTAAGAGTTCAGTCCTCTTTCACTTCTCTTCCTCAACAACCTAACCCTAAGCCCCAGCCCTCCTCTTTCCCTTAAAATCTGTACCTCATAATTTGGTATAAGTTAATTTATAGGATACGAGTATGTTTGTATATCATAGTTTTTAAGTTATTAATGCTGAATCATCTAATTTTTAATATTGTACCTACATAAGCACTAGAAAAGATACAATCTTAATATGTTTTATTATTATCAATAAATGAAAATGAAACGAAGAAATGAAACATGTTCAAAATCCTAATAGACATTGACAGCAGTGAAACTCCCAAATTGTTTCAGGACTGCTCTACAATTGTCAAACAGGAAAGCGGTGGAGGCTGTAGACCGAACATTGAAGGACACCCACGAAAAGTACATGGTATTGCTCGTGGTACTGTAATAGATATGCTCATTGTGAATTCAAATTATTATTATTATAATTATTTATTGTGAATCCATAAACTTGCATGTAGTAGGTACTCGTATGTTAGCAATAAACGTCAAGCAGTTGAGCTTCAACCATTATCGCCAACGGACTAAAGAAAAATAAAGTAAACTACCGGAATTTAATTGAACGTGTTTTAATCATATGGTAGTATAACATCTAATATTAATGACGCTCATTACATGGTGTCAGAAGTGAACACGATAATTTTAAAATTTGGAAACGTACAAATAGAACACGTGCATAGATTTATGTTATAACCCTAAAAATGACATCGACCGATCGTTTGCCAAAACCATTGGACTGCTCCAATTTGGCCAAAGAATGGACAACATGGAAACGCACATTCATGGTCTACATGATGGCAAATAATAAAATGAGCGAACCGGAGCAACAAAAAATCGCAACATTTCTGTGGTTAATCGGCCCAGACGCAGGAAATATCTGCAACACTCTGTACCCAAACGATGGAACACCTGATAGCATGTTTGGGTTAGCAAATGCACGTGCTGATGTGAATGCAGGTCAACCCGATGGTGAAGGAAACGGTGAAGAGCAGAGTGACGTTAATATGGAGCAAACGGGAATTACATTGGAAATCGTCTTAAAGGCATTCGATGAGTACTGCCTCCCCAGGAAAAATATTGCTATGGAATCGTATAAATTCAATACAATTGTGCAAAAAGAGAACCAGACTTTTGCTGACTTTGAAACCGAATTAAGAACTCAGCTGCGATTTTGTGAATACAATTGTAAATGTGGCGCTACTTATGAACATCGAATGTTACGTGATCGCATAATTATCGGTGTTTACGATAAGAAATTACAACTAAAACTATTGGACGGAAAGGATGATCCATTGAAAAAGGTCATTGAAACTTGCAAAATCTATGAAGCGGCAAATGCAAATAAAATTTTGCTAGATCGACGTTACAACAACAATGCATCAAGTGTGAATACTGTATCGGAAACAACAGCTGACCAAGCATGCAATGCTATATCTCGCTATTGCTTCAATTGCGGTGCACCTTTCACACCAACTCATATGCGTTCTTGCAAGGCAAACGACGTCAATTGTTTAAACTGTGGAAGAAAGGGACACTTCGCTAAATTCTGCAAACAAAAGGGAAAAGCAAAACCAAATGGACAACATCAATCATCAGGGAACCAACAGCCAAGGAGGGACAACAATAACCACAACAAGAAGCAGGCAAACAGTCTCAATTGGAATGAGGAAGGTAATTGTTGTAGTTTAGAGCAGGTTTATGGAACTAGTATATTAAGTAGAAATTGTAATGTTAATGGTAATGTTTTTAGATTAAATGCAAATACTGATACAGTAAACAGAATAAGATGGACGAAAACATATCGAATTAACAACTGGTTAACCACATTCAAAATTGACACGGGATCCGATGTGAATTGCATACCAATTAATTTAATTAAGAAGTTGAATGTTACTTTTGAAAAGAAAACACATGGATTTGTTGTGCTCGATTATAGTGCTAATAAAATTAACATTCATGGTCTGGTTAATTTAAAATGTTTTGATATGGAAAAGAGAACTATGAAAACGGCTGAATTTCTTGTTGTTGATGATGCGACTGGGATTGTCGACTTGCATTAAGTTCGATTTAATAAAACGCTTGAATACGGTGAAGTCATTTCCATGTTTGCCACGGGAGAAAGGGGAGTTCTTAGAAAAATTTAAGAAAAATTTTAGTGGTGTGGATAAATTTCCAGGTACTTGCTCCATTAGGTTAAAAGAGGATGCCATACCCTCGTTGCACTATAAAAAACGCATTCCTTTGGGTTTGTGTGATCGTCTAAAATTGGAACTCGAATCGATGGTCCAGCCTGGAATCATTTCTCCAGTCGATTATCCCACCGATTGGGTAAACAATGTTCAGCTCGTAGAAAAACCTAATGGAAAACTTCGGGTTTGTCTCGATCCGAAGCCCCTTAATGCATGCATAAAGCGCGAGCACTTCCTCATTCCAACGATCGAAGACGTGATGGGGCGACTGGCAAATAAGTATGTATTTTCTGTGCTTGATCTTAGTAACGGATTTTGGCATATGGAACTTGATGCCAAGAGCGCAGATTTAACTACGTTTATGACACCGATTGGTAGATTCAAGTTCAATCGCGTGCCATTCGGTATAAATAGCGCACCAGAAATGTTCCAGAAAAAAATGGTGCAAACTTTCGGGGATATTCCAAACCTTTTCATATATTTCGATGACATGGCTATTGCGGCCGCAAATGACCTTGAACATGACCAAACTTTGGCAATCGTAATGGAGCGAGCTCAGAAGCATAACATTAAATTTAATGCGAGTAAAATTCAATTTAGGCAAAAACAAATTAAGTTCATGGGGCATTTAATTTCAGAGGGCCAAATTAGACCGGATTTTCGATTACCAGAGCCATTCTAGACATGCCGAAGTCAACAAACAAATCCGGGGTTATGAGATTACTGGGGTTATTTAAGTATCTTGCGAAGTTTATCCCTAATTTGTCATGCCAATCCGCAGCCTTGCGTGAGTTAACCCGAAAGGAGGTAGAGTGGAGTTGGACGGATAGACATGAGAACGAATTAAAAAAATTGATTTCCATGGTAACGTCAGAGCCTGTACTGGCAGTTTATGATTCGAGAAAACCAGTTATCATTCAAACAGATGCATCAAAGGATGGTTTGGGATGCGTTCTAGTACAGAATGGACATCCAATTGCTTACGCTTCACGCACTTTAAGCGCTAGTGAAAAAAAAATGGGCTCAAATTGAGAAGGAATTGTTGGCAATTGTCTTTGCCTGTGAACGCTTCCACTTCTTCCTATACGGACGAGAGTTCACGGTTCAAAGTGACCATAAGCCACTCGAGGTACTTGTCAAGCGTGACATTGATGATGTCACTCCTCGATTACAGAGGATGTTTATGCTTCTTCTCAAGTATCCAAAGATGAATATCGTTTATACACCGGGAAGGGAAATGCTTGTGGCGGACTGCCTTTCAAGGGCACAGTTGCCCGATCAATTGGAAAACCCAGATCTTCTTGGAGTAATACATACAATCACTCGGAAGGTGTGCTTATCGGAAGATAATTAAAACTTATACTTGCGTGTAATTAAAGATGATGAAAAGTATATGCGCATATGTAAATATGTCCAGACGCAGTGGCCCCGACATCATCAGCTTGATGATTTGAGAAAAAATTTCACAAATATCGCGATAATTTGCATTTCGAAAATGGACTTCTTTTTAAAGACCATAGACTTGTAATTCCTTCTGAACTGCAGGCAAAAATTTGCAAGTGGTTACACGAACCACATTTGGGTGTTGAAAAAACTCTTGCACGTGCACGTTCTCTTTATTTTTGGCCTGGTATGTCCGACAAAATTAAAACAATCGTTTTGCAGTGCATTATTTGTGAAAAATTTAAACGCAATATTCAAAAAGAACCGTTTGTTCAAGATTCTAATCCTGAGTACCCATTTCAAAGAGTCGCGATTGATTTATTTGAAATTGCAGGGCACGATTATATAGCGATCATTGACGCATATTCGGGCTTTGTCATGTCAGAGAAACTGATTCGGAAAACTTCTAACCATATAATTGAAGTAATGTTGAAAATATTTGATAGCGTAGGATATCCATCGGAAATCAAATGTGATAATAGCCCGTTCAGGTCAACGGCATTCAAGGAATTTGCCAATCAGACAAACATTTAGTTTACTTTTTCTAGTCCGAGGTATCCGCAAAGCAATGGATTAGCGGAAAAAGGCGTTGCCATAGCAAAAAATCTTCTAAGGCGATGCTACGAGGTACAGGAAACCGATCGTTTTCAATATCGTATTCTCGAGTACAATACAACACAAGTCTCTAGCATGAAACTGTCGCCGGCTCAATTGTTCTTTGGGCGCCAAATTAAGACCAGGTTGCCTGTAGCGGGTCAGCTGTTGCATCGAAACAACTTGAACGAGGTCGATATTCGAGAAAAAATTCAAAACAAGAAGGATAAACAGAAGTATTACGAGTATTACGATCGAACTGCAAGATCCTTGCCAATATTGAATGTGGGTGATCAAGTTATATTTAAAAAAAATGGAAAGATTGGCATTACGCGCAAATTGTAGCTAATATTAATGATAGGTCATATATTGTACTAGACAACTTTGGTAATTATTTTCGAAGAAATCGAAGATTTTTAGCTAAGACACAAAATAATGAAATCAACACAAGTGAATTGCTATTCGAAGATCACACTAGAAACAATGTAAATGACGAAGACAATAATGTTAAGGAAATGAATACTATACCAAGTAAGAATAGTAATTTTGATGTTAACGTAGAACTAAGTAGAAATTGCCACAATAAAAATATGGCACCTGGTAGCAGCTTATCAAACGAAGCCGAACGAACAGTTAAACAGACGGATTCACCAGTAGTTCCTGATGGTCCAATTGATCGCGACAGCTTCCAACCTAAATTAGACATAGAGGTACCTAAAGTACCTGATGTAAGTTCCACACCTTATGTGACTCGAAGTGGTCGCGTAAGTGCACCACCTATTCGGTATGGTAATCTCGCTACCAAATAATTAAGATTAAGATTAAGATTAAAAAAAAAAAAAAAAAAAAAAAGAAGCGTGTAATAGATAAGATATGCTCATTGTGAATTCAAATTATTATTATTATTATTATTTATTGTGAATCCATCAACTTGCATGTAGTAGGTATGTTAGCAATAACGTCAAGCAGTTGAGCTTCAACCATTATCGCCAACGGACTAAAGAAAAATAAAGTAAACTACCGGAATTTAATTGAACGTGTTTTAATCATATGGTAGTATAACATCTAATATTAATGACGCTCATTACAGGTACACAAGCTGACGAGATGAATGCTGAAATGATCCTCTCGTTGGCCCAAGATTTAACATAAGAGCAGAACTTGACCTCATACGCTTAAAAATTATCTACTATGTGTTTGAAAGTTGGCAAAGGAAGGAGAATTTTCAAGTGAAACTGTGAGAAACACTCGACAAAATTATTTCCACGGTAGAGGAACTTATTCGCATATTCGCATTAGTGCACATAGAAATTGCACAGATACCACATCAATGCAGTTCTTGGATATTTGAACAAGCTATTCTGACACCCAAAAACGACAAAGCGATCAAAATGATGCCACTAAAATTATTTCTGAATTCCTTTCACGTCAACGAGCTTCCTGCACATCGGATTACACTGAAAGTTGGTGTTCCAATAATTCTTCTTTGGAACGTGAACCCTCCAAAATTATGCATCAAACCCGACTTGAAATGATCAAATTGCAAAAGGAATTTGCTTGAGGTGGAAATACTTACGGCTTGTGGTCTAGTAGGCGAAACGGTGTTTATGCCCTGTATTCCACTCATTTTCAACAATTTCCTATTTCAATTTAAAACAGTACAGTTTCCTGTGAGCATTTACTTTGGCATGACTATAAACAAGTCGCAAGGACACTCAAGCCGCTCAGATATACTGGTGTTGATTGAGAACCAGGTATTCCTCGCAATGTATGTTGCTTGTTTTCGAGTTTACAACCCTGAGAGTCAACATTTGAACTCCAGAATCAAAAACAACAAATATTGTTTACAAAGAAATTTTGTATTTATGTATTTATTTTTGCTGGCCTTAATAAAAATTTTATAATCTAGACTTCAGCCAATAACCAACATATAAATTTCAAAACCGTTTAAACGTTTTCTCATATGGCTCTAAAGAACGTAGACCAAGTCGCGGGTATCTGCTAGTATGTAATAAAGTCACAATCGGTGCTGAAAATTTGGATGGTAACCATTTAGCGTGAATGATAATCGACAACAACTTCGTCCGTCAAACTAAACACAATAATAATTTCAGTATGAGAGTATTTTGGAGAGTGAATTGGTGTCCAGTTTAGGGGTCCTACTTATAAAGCGGAAGAGGATAATTTTCTTTAGAGATGGAATTCTTACCACACATAGTTGATGCCATATTGGAACATAACTACGCACGTAAATGATGAGACGGCGATTAGAATAGAACAATCCAACTAGATCATATCCATACACTTTAAAACTTAAGTGATCTAGACCGGGGTATTCCTGTATTTCAGTAACTTACTATTCTTTGGCATGCTAATGTTCTGTACATCTACTCTCAATTCCTGGGTCCTGTAATAGTTATACCCTTACAAGAGTAAGATATTGTGATAACCACTTAAATGTGAGCAGCGACATCTAGATTCACAGAGCAGAAAATGTCGATACTGGAATAACAAAGTCTCGACTGGAGAGTGGAATCGAATTTTCTAGCAAATTGGAAATTGTATGGGACGCTGGATGGCGAGGATTGTTCTCGAAGTATGTCATTCGAGTATAAATACCAGCATCCCGAAGGTATTCAAGTTAGTTCTAAAGTGTTAATTAGGAGAAGTGATTAAGTGGTTTAAGTAAAAGATAAGAAAAGTATAAGCGGTTGAGAAATTGGATTGTACTGAGAGAAACAATTAAATAGTGAATTGTAACTGTACTGAATAAAGGGATTTGTATTGAAAAGAATACTCGTAAGTTCTATCATTTGTACCCACACAAACATTGTACATTGGTGTCAGAAGTGGGATAGGACTTATTGTGTGTAAAAAAAAAAAAAAAAAGTGCTTTCTGACTTTTTGAAAAAGCTAGAATGGGTCGAAAACTATTGCAGTTGACCCTCGTCCAACTCAAATCCGAGTTGAACAAGAGAAGCCTCAGCGCCAGTGGAGGAAAAAGTGACCTGGTGCTCCGACTTCAGGGGGCTTTGAACAACGAGGGACACGATCCTGATGCATATTCCTTTGATGTTGACGAGGATGAACAGACAAGTACCGGTAATGACATGACTGCAATGATGCAACTCCTCTTATTAAAAATGGACGAACAAAACAAAAAAATGGACGAACAAAAGAAAAATCTGGAAGAAGAAAAGAATAGCCTCGAACAAAAGAAAAATCTAGACGAGCAGAAGAGCAGCATTGAACAAAAATTCAACGAACAAACCAACAATCTGCACGGTCTTCAACAGAGAATGGATGAACAAAAGAATAATCTGGAAGAACAAAAGAACATTCTCCAGCAAAAATTCGAAGAAATCGATGACAAATTTGAAAGAATAGAGAAGAACGTTGATGACAAATTTGATAGAATAGAGAAGAATGTTGGCGAAAAATTCGAAGAAATGGACAGCAAAGTTGAGCAACTGGCAAAAGAGCTCGACACAGTGCGAAAACAGAAACTGCGAGAATGTTCTTTAAGCGGTCCAAGGAGAAAAGATTTGAAGCCTCCCTCATTCGATGGCCAGACCTCATGGTCTACTTATAAGAAGCAGTTTGAAATGGCTGCCTGTGCAAACGACTGGGACAATGAGGAAAAGTGCTTTGCCCTAGCAATGGCCTTACGCGGTCCTGCGGCAGAATTGTTACAAACAATCGATATCGAAAAGAATAGAGACTATATGGTTTTAGTGCAGGCTATCGAGAAACGGTTTGGGGATAGCCACATGCGGGAAGTTTACAAGGTTCAATTGCAAGGCCGTATGCAGCAACGAGGAGAAACACTGCAACAGCTCCAAGCAGACGTGAGTAGACTGGCACATTTGTCATATACCACCGCAGGCCAAGAAATAATCGACGAAATGGCAAAGGACGCATTCATCGGGGGAATTGCAGATTTGAAGCTACAATCAGCAGTAAGGATGGCCGGGAAAAGAACCCTTGCTGAAGCACTCGCCTTCGCTCTGGCGATGGAAGCATCCAATCAGGCTTCCAAAGGAATGCATTTCGTCACGGAAATAGTATCTGGTGAATGCTCCTGCTCAAGACCAACTACTATGCAACGAAATATCCCGCGGGAGAGACGAAGGATGCGCTGCTGGAACTGCGATAAAGTAGGACATCTGCAAGGGCATTGTAAAGAACCAGTACGACGAGAAGGCTGCCTGCACTGGGGTTACAGGCAAATAGAAAGAAAAACCAGCAAAACGGTTACCAAGAAACCGGTCAAATTTCCAAAAGCCATCAGTTAGGAAATGCTTACTTCGCGGGGCAGAAGTCTGTAGCAGGAGTCGACTCCAGGGTAATTATCCAAGTCTCACAGGTAAAACAATGCAATGAAAGCCTCCCACCAGAAGTAGTCAGTGGTAAAGAAGCGAAAGAACAGGCAACTATCCAAATGAACACGAGGAAAGACCAAGCTGGCAGCAGATATCAGATCGGAGCCAAACTCTGAAGGCATACTGGGCACAGTGGGACTCGCTTTTTGTGCAAGATGGATTGCTGAAAAGAAAATGGGAAAGTGCAGATGGGACAACATCTCGTATGCAGCTAATTGTGCCACGGTCCAGAGTCAACCAAGTGCTCCATGAAATACATGACGGAGTCTCAGGAGGCCATTTGGGAATAAACAAGGCGTTGGAAAAGGTAAGGGAACGTTTCTATTGGCTAAGCGCTAAACAAGATGTCGAGAATTGGTGCAAAAAGTGCATAAGATGTGCGGCTACCAAGGGTCCAAAAGTAAAGCCACATGGACAAATGCAACAATACAATGTCGGAGCACCTTTCGAACGAATAGCCATCGACATCGCTGGGCCGTTTCCCGAAACCTTTAATGGAAACCGATATACTTAGTCATGGATTACTTCAGTAAGTGGCCGGAAGTGTTTGCCATCCCAAATCAAGAGGCTAAGACCGTAGCCGAACAGATAGTCAACAACTGGGTGAGCAGATTTGGGGTCCCAATGGAGCTGCACTCTGATAAAGGGCGAAACTTTGAATCAAAAGTCTTCCAGGAAATATGCCAATATTTGGGAATAAGAAAGACAAGGACAACGCCACTACACCCTCAATCTGATGGAATGGTCGAGCGATTCAATCGGACCTTGAATGAGCATCTATCTAAGGTTGTCAGCAACTGCCAGCGGGATTGGGATCGACACATACCCCTCTTCTTAATGGCCTACCGAAACGCGGTCCATAGCTCAACAGGCTAGTAGCAGCCGCTAGTAAGCAGCCGCATGAAGACTAGGTACGATATCAAGACGAAATCTTCTGGTTTCAACGAAGGAGATCTGGTTTGGCTGTATAATCCTCAGCGTAAGAAAGGCAAATCACCAAAATTGCAACAGGACTGGGAAGGACCATACAAGGTGATAACCCGCATTAATGACGTTGTCTACCGGATCCAGCGTGGGAATCGAGGAAAATTGAAAGTGGTCCATTTGGATAGAATGTGTCATTTCAACGGGATGCTGAATGATGAAGTTGTTCGGGACGAACAACTGTAGGGAGGGAGCAATGTGATAACCACTTAAATGTGAGCAGCGACATCAAGATTTACAGCGCAGAAGATGACGATACTCGAAGACCAGAAGATTTCGATACTGGAATAACAAAGTCTCGACTGGAGAGTGGAATCGAATTTTCTAGAAAATTGGAAATTGTATGGGACGCTGGATGGCGAGGATTGTTCTCGAAGTATGTCATTCGAGTATAAATACCAGCATCCCGAAGGTATTCAAGTTAGTTCTAAAGTGTTAATTAGGAGAAGTGATTAAGTGGTTTAAGTAAAAGATAAGAAAAGTATAAGCGGTTGAGAAATTGGATTGTACTGAGAGAAACAAGTAAATAGTGAATTGTAACTGTACTGAATAAAGGGATTTGTATTGAAAAGAATAAGTTCTATCATTTGTACCCACACAAACATTGTACAATATGTACAATGCACCAACTAAAATGTGCAACTCACTGGTGGTCATTGCCTTTGTAGTTAGATAGAAACGAAATAATCAGAAATTTTCAGTGCATAAAGATTGTAATAAAGGGACAATTCAGAATTTTTATATACAGAATATATATTCTACTAAATATACCTATATTTCTGTGATATATCCCATGATGCAGCAATTATACTATTTACACACAAATCCACGGGCACCATATTAGCAACAGCACTCGGATCGCATCGTAACGTTCTTATTACACCTGTTCCAGCTCCGGCGATTGCCCCAGTTGGTCCATAGAAGTTGTCAATCCATCCACAAACAGGGTCGCGGTAAGTTGATATCACTTTAATAGAATAAAAGCATAATATACATATTATTAATTAATAAACGTAAAATTGCTCACCTATTCCGGGTCGAAACATTCCAACTGGTAAAGAATGACCATGAGTTCGCACTACATCCTCAGCTACTGCTTTGGTGAATGTATAAGTGTTCGGCCATTTGTCTAATAATCTGATAGAGCAGAAAGAAGAGAATTTAGGTAAAAAGACTTTTATTACACTTGTTAACGAGTAGAGTACAGAACTATGCAGTTTTAAATTTATTTTATTACGGAGATAGAATGACAATTGCACACTCACTACAAGGTCAGCGGTTACAACGAATATCGCTTGAGTCACACTTAAATCAGACTTAACATTTACAAATTAAAATACTCGTACATGCAATTACTCCAGGACAATATTTTCAGGTAATTTATATTATTTTACTATCTGTAGATTCTATGTCCCTGGCGAGTCTGTGTCTTCCTCATCGGTTTGCGGATTTCAATTTCAATTTCAATTTCAGTTTATTAAGATGGCTTACACAGTAAGATACATTATCTTTTCAAGTGGTGATAAGCTTATTTAAATGAGTTAATAAAAATAAAGAAGAAAGCTGCTAGCAAATTAGACTAACAATGTTACAAAAAAGTATAAACGATCGATCAAAGGCTAAATAAAAACAAGAAGGATAATAATTTAACATAGCAATTAAAAAGGTGAAATAAACTACAAAGTCGAAGGATAAGATTTGAGTTCTTTTTTTTTTTTTTATTTCTTTAATTAGGCGAGGGAGGGAATTCCAAAGTCGAGTAGCGTTTACCAAGAATTGGCGTTCTGACGTTAAACAAGAAAATCGCGGGAGTAATTAGTTGCCCTGTTCTTGTATGATGTATGATGTTATGCAGCATAGTTATTGTACGGTATTGCAAAAGGCTATCAAACGTGAGGTTACAGATTCGGTAGGGGAAGTGTGAAATGCGATCATACCTTCGCAAGCCAAAAGTGTATCTAACGGCGTTGTTATATGCGACATTAAGTTTCCGCCTGTTGATAGAGTCACACTTTCCAAAGACTTCGCAACCATAAGTGAGTATAGGAGTGATGAGTGTTTTAGTGAGAAGAATTCTTATTTTTAATGGAGTGAAGGTTTAAGTGGCCCACAGGGAGCGAAGGATACCATGAACTTTGCCCGCAGATTTATTGATGTGATCGATCCATGTTAAGGTATTGTTGAAAGTCATACCTAGATTTTTAGCGGTATCCACATATTGAATGGGATCGTCATTGAGTTGGAGCGGTGAGAATCGGGAGGTGTTTAAGGCTTTTCTCGATATGACAATGCACTTTGACTTTCTGGGATTCATCATCAGCAGATTCTGTTGCGACTAGTTAAAAATGTTTTCCAAGTCAGAGTTTAACTGGCGAACGCAAAGGTCGATCGAGTCAAGTGTACAGTTGTTGTGTAATTGAGTGTCGTCGGCATATATTTCAACGGAGGAACTTGTGACAATGGTAGGTAGCTCGTTAACATATAATGAGGGGTCCCAATGTAGATCCCTGTGGGACTCCACAGGAATTGGGAAGAAAGTCGGACATTCTACCATTCACAAATAATGCTTGGTAGCGACCTACGAGATACGAAGCCAAAAGTCTCACTGCTGAAAGGGAAAACTGGAATCTGCTTGAGAGTTTATCGCATAGAATAGCGTGGTTGAAGGTATCGAACGCCTTTGAGAAATCAAGGAGGACTAGAAATGTTAGCTGATCATTATCTAAGTTACGTCTTATGACGTATACTACCGTTAGAAGTGGTGCAGCTATGTTTAGCGCGGAAGCCGGATTGTTTAGATGTCAATAGATTCTTCACGTTAAGATACATAGTTATTTGTCTATGCATAATTTTTTCGAAGACTTTAGATAGGAATGAAAGTATCGCAATTGGCCGAAAGTCGTTATCTGTAGGGTTCTTAGGAATGGGTAAGATTTTGGATTTCTTCCAGACTGAGGGAAATACACCCGTAGTTAATATATGATTAAAGATATGGATAACGTACGGTAATATTATGCCAAGAATAACCTTAATAAACTTGGGGTGCATCTCACCTACTCAGACTGAATTAGATTTGATGGAAAGTAGACTCTCCACCACATCCGCCTGGTCTATAGCAGAAAACTCGAAGGTTTCGAAAGGCGTTGAAATGGTGCTGATGTTGAGCTTGGGACCATATGGAGGAGGATAAACAATCGGAGGGGAATACGACACAAAGTTTTTGTTGAGTGCGTTACCATCGACATTGTCAGGAAGGGTACTCTTTTGCTTAGCCACGCCAATCTCCTTAGGTTCTTCCACAACTGTTTACCAGACAATGACGCGTTCAGGCGTTTAGAATAAAGCTGTGTTTTGGCTGCGCGAATTTTGCGAATAACGTTATTACGGAGAGTTCGATGCTCATCTATTCTAAAGCGCTTCCATCGATCATACGCCTGGTCCCGTTTTTTCATAACTATTTGAATATCAGTTGTAAATCATGAATTTAGTCCATGTCTTGATGTTTTAGTCTTTAAGGGTACGTGATTGTTGAAAAGTTGATAGACTTTGGTTTGTAGGAATTCGACTTGTTGATTAGGTGAAGACATGAAATATAACTGCTCCCAGTTTATGCTGCGCACGTGGTTTCCCAACACCAAGTCTTCAAGATGTCTGAAATCTCTAAAATTAAATGTATTGGCTGAAACGTGGTAACTAAAATCGAATGTTAGGTAGATAAGGTCGTGTTTTGAGAGCCCAGGAGCTGACAATTGATCATAAAAATGAATTTTACTGGTTTCGCTAACGAAGAACACATCAAGTAGTGTACTAGAAGAGTCTAAAGTGAGTTGGTGTAGTAGAGTTAACAGGAGAAAGGTTAAGTGAACTCAGATTATCGATAAGTTTACGCTCCGCCAAGAGATCACTATTGATGTCTCCGTACAGTATTACGTTCGATTTCTTCCAGCGGGGAAGAGAGATGACACAGGTTAACTGATTTGTTTGGTCTATAGACGACTCCAAGAAGAACTGTATCAACGTTGCCAATCAGATCCAGAAACAAATAATAACATCTCATAGCTGGGACCGACACTTTATTTTAACGTTATGGAAAATATAAACTCTAACATATATTGCGACTCCTCCACCAATACGATCAATTCTGTCACCTCGATAAATTTGATAACCTTTTAAGCGATACAGTTCATCATTTATATCCTCACTATCAGAAACTGAAGTGAACAAAGTTTCAGAAACGCAAATGATGTCGACCCCGGAACCTTCAAACAGATAACGAAATTCATCTATTTTTGGCCAAAGACTTTGTGCATTGATGTGGCAGATCTGAAGCCCATGTTTTTGTTTAGGAAATATTCTAACCAACGATTGTAATATGCCGCAGCAACATGCCTCTGGAGAATTCCGGCTCTGAGTTGCCATAGATGAAAAGCGAAAATAAATGTTATAAAGAAGATTTCAGAAAAAAAAAATAAATAAATGAATAAATAGATAAATTAATAAAATACAATCAAAAAATATGATAAAGATTAAAATGGAAGAAATTAAAATTAAATAAAAAAATTTAAAAAAAACATATAAGTTGGCCGCTACTGTTGCCTCTGATCGGTCGTGAAGCTTTCTGAGCTTTCGCTTCTGTCGATGATCTTATGAAGGTCATCATGAGCTTTTCCTGTTGCGGTCAACTTGACGTATACGATACCACGTGAAGAATATACAGACACTAATTTTTTCCCCCTTTTGTAGCCGAACGCCCGCTGCATCAACGAGTGGTTATGTTTTGTTAGAGCTTCGTGGATGTGTATGTAAACGTCAGAATGTATTCCGACGTCTCGCAGGCGAAGTGGTGAATTTTTTTGTTTACAATGAGATGTTACGGATTTTAATATGAAGTTTTTGTCATAAGCGGAGTTGAATTTAAGCATTATTGGCAGATTTTGTGTGTTTCTATTTTTAGGTTTAGTGCGATATATGTTTTTAAGTAAAGGGGCCTGTACGTTGAATGAGCAGCAAAGTTTACTAAATAGTGAAGTGAGGTTTTCGCCTTGCACAGTTGGAACACCGTACAGAAGGGCATCTGCAGCAATGGATTTATTTTCTTGTACCTCGATATATTTTTTTATAGCGTTTACTTCGTTTTTAAGAGCTGCGATACAGAGTTGGTTTTTTTCGAGATTTAACACTCTTTCATCTAAATCGGTGATACTGCGTTTAATAGAGTTCACTTCGATTTCGATTTTGTTGAGGATCTCTGTTCTGACTCCGCCAATCTTGATAAGAGCAAATTTACAATAAACTCGCTCTGTTTCACAAGTTTCGCATCCAGACCTTCCATGGAAAGCATCGAAAGGGTTTCAATTTGGCCAAGAAGATTTATTTGTTGTGGTTCAGATGTTTGTTTCAGATTGAATTTTTGTTGTTGGGCAGAAACTGCAACAGGAGGAGTGACAATAGAAGATTGTGCTTTGCACTGGTTGGTTGTTTGTTGTTGTTCAGAAGTGGTAACAGGGATAATGACAGCCGGCGATTGCACTTTGCACTGGCGAGCTTTAGGCGAACGGAACATTTTTTTTTGTTTTAAGGAAATCTTAACTATGGGGTTTGTTAACTTAAAAGTCGCAAGAAATGGGTGAATTTATAAAAAAAAAGGATGGGATTGGTGTCACTTGTTCATTTCACTATTTGGAACGAGCTGGCAATTGCGGATGTTGCAACTTTAATGAGGTATAACGCAATCAACAGAGAGGCAAAAAGAAACACGTCTACTCGATAGCTTTCATCAACTTTCATCCCAACTTAAAGCTTGGAACTTTATGCAGCTGTTATTTTTGCGAAGCGAGTTCTCAATTAATTGCTACTTTTCTATTGCTTTATCCCGTCTTTAGTTTACCTTTTTGACACGTTGAGTTGTTCAGCGGATATACGATTTGACCGTAATATATATAATTCTAATGCAGCGATAGACAGAAGCTTGTTGCTGTCTTATAGTATGTCAACGCTGTTCATGTTCACGGTACTGTACTCACACAGCAGTACTGATTCAACATTTGAAGTGAATAGGCGCATCTTCGTATTTAAGCTAAGCTAAGATCTTACAGGAGCGGCCTTGGCTTTTTGACTTTCTTTATACGAGTACGGAATTCCATCCGGGTGCCACTTTTATTTAGAACTATTGACTAATTGACGGTTTTTTACAAAACTAACTTGGGATATTTGCTGATTGTTCAGTCTCAGGTTTTTCTTTCTTGCGGCTGTAATCTTCAAGCACATCTTATTTGCTAACCTCACTAAACTGATCGCTGTTTAGTGTAGGTTCATGATACAGTAGTTGGTATGTCTGAGGTAAGCGTGTAGGCTAAATTGAATTCTGCAGTATACATCATACAAAACAATATGAAAAACGTCACTGATGTCTCCTTCGAACGGCACACCATACATGTGTGTATATAAGTTAACAAACGTTTCACTGATTCAATGCAGTGAACCCAGTTCATTTACCAGACACGCATTTCGCTGCCTAAAATCGTAAAACAACGAACTCAGGTAATTCGACCTGCATTATCAATTTCGATAAAAATGCTGATGTCACATTTTGTTGCTCTACATTGCACGTAGCTAATTTTAGACATTTAGTATTATATAATATTATAAATAAGCGTGTGTTAGTTTAAGTTGATACAGTTTCAGATTCAGTAAACCCAATAAAGGACAGACAACCCGCCTGATAATTTTTTAAAAGAAAAATAGTATTTTCTATCTAACTGGCGCCCAACGTTGGGCTGCATTATGTTTCACTATCTTAACAGTTAACATAATCAGTGATAACTAAGTTGAAACGTAGCTGTGAAAATAAGCGAAAACGAAGTTTGACAAAGTAATTTTTTTTTAGGTGGACAACCAAGTCACAACATAGCGGCTATTAAAAGTAAGCTATAACCGAGCTTACCAAAACAGTGAAATATGTGTGCAACGTGTTAAAGAAACAAGGCCACTAATAATTCCAGTAAGAACTAAAAGAGGTTGGGATTAAACTGACAACAAAAGCAGCCAAGAAATTACCCCGAAACTATAAGGAAATGCTATTAATTCTCAATTTTAAATTACCCACTATTCAATGCTGTTATGAAAGCAAAGTACAAGGTTGCGCAAAATTAATCACCCTATAGGGAGATGGTATAATTTTTGCAAATGACGTCGTATGTCAATCATATTTGACATTTGTGAACTAGAGAGCTGCAGTATACAAACAGACAAGCAATGGAGTGCTATATTCCGCAATGTGTCGATGTTTTGGACCAATAGTCGGTCGGTGGTGTTAGCGCAGCGTGAATTTCGACGTCGATTTCTTAATCGTGTCATGCCAACTGGGAAAACATTCCGGCGCTTAGCTACTCGACTTGAGAGTGGAGTTTCAGTTTCAGTTTCAATGCATTTAATTTTCTTAATCACTAACTCTTACATACTAACAAAAAATGCTTAAATGCTAGCTTACAATTACTTAACAATCTTATACTAACTTACCGGCCCCACACAGGCACTCTAAGCTACTCTAAATTCTTATATCTATGTCTTTCGACTTCATTTACATTTTATTTGGAAATATTTATTTTATATACTTAGGGCTAAGAAAAAAATTTGATTACAAAAACTTAGCATATGGACAATTTTTTATTTTATATAAAAACTTAATATCTAACTTAAAATCGACCTTAGACTACTTAACCTACATACACAAAATACACATAAACACACTTAGACATTATACACAATAATATACATATGTTAGTATGTACCTTTATATGCACGAACACATGAATATATTACTTAAAAGCTAACCTAAACCTATGTAAGCTGGCCATCGCTATTTACAAAGCAAATATATTGGTCAGCCCTGCCTCATTAGTGAGGCTGGTCCGTAATTGACCACTGAATTGAAACGACGACGAAACATCTTTTCCATCATTCAACCACCAGAAATGCTGGTGCTGCCGAACGACATCCCTCTTATCGCGATTCCCCACCGCCCTACTGAACCTGAGACGATCAACACTGCCGTGTGCGACGTCTCTGTTGTAGTTGAGTCGCCTGTCCCCAGCTGTCCGAGCGACATGGAAGATTAACGGGACCGCTGATCTATCCTGGATCAACCCTATCTGATCAAGGTAGAGGAATGCTTCCGGTGGAACGAAGCCGTCACAGCGCACACTCTCGTGGTAAAGGTAATTGGGGTACTAAGCCCCAGATATTAGGTTATTCGTCGAGGTCATTGCTCTTGCAATGTGCCTTCGAGTCAGCTTAATTACGAAGTTGTCCACTCGTATTAGGTTCGCCCTGTTGTAAAGGACCTCATTAGGATAAAATTTTTTGTACTCCGACTCTGGTGTTCTGTACAAGCGAAGGCAAGCCCTCTCAAACACGCGAATCTTTTTCATTAAGCTTGCTCGTACATTGAACCACACGGGACACCCAAATACCAGCATGGGCCTGATAAGGGCCATGTAGCAGATTACCTTTACCCTCGCATCCAGTTGGCTGCTATAAAACAGCCTCTTTGTAAGGGCAAAAGCGCCTTTAGCTCTGGCCAGAGCAGCATCTACATTTTTGCCAAAATACAGAAACTGATCTGGCCAGATTCCAAGGTATCTGACTACATTTCGACAGGCATGAGCCTGCCCCTATTGTCAAATGATCGAGTAAAATTCATTTTACTGTTCTGCACGGTAAGTATCACTTTTTGTTTTCTTTTTTTTTCAAATATATTAAATAAACACTTCTCTTTTCATCGGTAATTACTTATTATGTTAATATTTAATATAAATTCGTATTTTACTATAACAATATAAGAATTCTCATACGCTTCTTGCCAATTTATTTGAATTTATTTTGAACAATCCTCGGCATTTATTGTTAAATTTTTTCGCAGTAAAACTAAAACACTTACTTAATATTATGTTTTTTTCTTTTACAGTACTTTTTAATCATACAAACCTTTGTTTTACCTCCGCGTTTTTCCCTAACACTTTTTCTGTTGTCTTATTTTTATTTTACTGACTGACGTTTTCGTTTTTCGCAAACAACTAAATACAAATTATCATCAGTGTCATCCGTGCCATTAGTGTCATCTCGTGTGATCGCTTGTCATCCGGCTATGTCAACCGGATGACAAAGCAAGCGTGTCATCCATTTTGGGACAAAATGACACTCGGATGACACTAGCGGATGACATGCAGATGACAACCGAAATACAAAAGTTCGCTGACGTCAGTATGTCATCCGGATGACAAGTTTGGATGACCGTCTGATCGTACCTTAAGTCAATAGAAAAGCTACAAACAGCAATAGCTGAAATACAACGCTGGACAGCTAAATGGCGCATCCAGCTAAATGAAAATAAATCCGTTCATATCGAAGTATACATAATATACATAAAGTATACATAAATCAACAAATAGTTCCGTACGAGAATACAGCGAAAGATCTTCGCATGACCCTCGATGCAAAACTTAGTTGGAAACCACTTGTTAAAAAAAAAATAAAAATACAAGAACAATTAAATCTAAAGTATAGAAAAATGTACTGGCTATTGGGTAGATACTCAGCCTTGTCAATACACAATAAGCTACTCTTTTATCAACAAGTCCTTAAACAAATCTGGACTTATGGTATCAGTTTCAGTTCAGTTTTAAAGCATTTTATTTCCTTAATCACTAACTCTTACATACTAACAAAAAATTCTTAAATGCTAGCTTACAATTACTTAATAATCTTATACTAACTTACTGGCCAGACACAGGCGCTCTAAGCTACTCTAAATTCTTATAACTATGTCTTTCGACTTTATTTACGTTTGCTTTACTAATATTTGTTTTCTATACTTACGGCTAATAAAAAATATTCGTTAAGAAAAAAACTTAGCATATGGACTTTTTTTTTATTTTTTTATAAAAACTTAATATCTAACTTAAAATTAACCTTAGTCTACTTAACCTACATACACAAAACACACATAAACACACATAGACATTATACACAATCATATACATATATCAATATACACCTTTGTATACACTGATATATGTATATGTTTCTTAAATGCTAACCTAAACCTATGTAAGCTGGCCATCTCTATTTACTGAGCAAATATATTGGTCAGCTCTGCCTCATTAGTGAGGCTGGCCCGTAATTGACGGAAACGACGACAATACATCTTCTCCATCATTCAACCACCAGAAATGCTCGTGCTGCCGAACGACATCCCTCTTATCGCGATTCCCCACCGCCCTACTGAACCTGAGACGATCAACACTGCCGTGTGCGACGTCTCTGTTGTAGTTGAGTCGCCTGTCCCCAGCTGTCCGAGCGACATGGAAGATTAACGGGACCGCTGATCTATCCTGGATCAAACCTATCTGATCAAGGTAGAGGAATGCTTCCGGTGGAACGAAGCCGTCACAGCGCACACTCTCGTGGTAAAGGTAATTGGGGTACTAAGCCCCAGATATTAGGTTATTCGTCGAGGTCATTGCTCTTGCAATGTGCCTTCGAGTCAGCTTAATTACGAAGTTGTCCACTCGTATTAGGTTCGCCCTGTTGTAAAGGACCTCATTAGGATAAAATTTCTTGTACTCCGACTCTGGTGTTCTGTACAAGCGAAGACAAGCCCTAAGGCAAGCCCTCTCAAACACCTGAATCTTTTCCATTAAGCTTGCTCGTACATTGAACCACACGGGACACCCAAATACCAGCATGGGCCTGATAAGGGCCATGTAGCAGATTACCTTTACCCTCGCATTCAGTTGGCTGCTATAAAACAGCCTCTTTGTAAGGGCAAAAGCGCCTTTAGCTCTGGCCAGAGCAGCATCTACATTTTTGCCAAAATACAGAAACTGATCGAGCCAGATTCCAAGGTATCTGATTACATTTCGACAGGCAAGAGGTTGTCCGTGTTGTCCAATGATAAAGAACTTTCGCCAATTTTTTCTGGTATCCCTAGAGGCTCCAGACAACGGCGTCCTAAAGAGAATGGTTTCCGACTTCTGAAAGTTGATTTTCAACTTCCAGTCATCGCAAAATCGACTTATCTTATCGAAGTCACGCTGCAAGAGAGTATTAATGACCTCGATTTTTGGACCTGTTCTGTACGCTATCAAATCGTCTGCGTACGCAATAGTATGGGGAAGTGAACCTATCAAGTCGCTTGTATAAATGTTGAATAGGATCGGCGAATTGACCGCGCCTTGCTGAAGACCATTTTTAATTTGAAATATTCCAACAGAAGTCACATCACCATTCTTCACGATGAACTGTCTGTTAGTTAGCATATTATAAAGAAAGTACAAGAGAGGTTTACTGATCCCCAGCCTAGTCAGCTTATAGAAAAGACCCTCTAACCATACGGTGGCGAAGGCCTTCTCCAAGTCAACAAGGCAGGCACCAGTACATTGTTTTTTGCCTTTATTCCATTGGATATCGGACACCAGTTTAGACGCGGCATGTGAGATATCATGTCCCGCCTTAAAACCGAATTGATTATCCGGAACTATATGTTTGTCCTCAACCCACCTTGTCAGAGCTCTATTGATTACTTTTTCAAAAACCTTACTGATATTCGGAAGGAAACTTATCGACCGGAGATTCGCCGGATTGGATATATCCTTTCCCTTTTTGGGGATAGGTTGAACACCGCAGTTTTCCAATGCGCTGGATAATGTACATTATTCATTGCATTATTATACAGGGTGATGTAAATGTCCACCGCTTCTAGGGGAAGTTGTCGAAGCACGATGTTAGGAATACCATCGGTCCCCAACTGATTTCTTAACACTGATTGTGTCGAAGATCTCACGGAGTTCTTCCTTCGAAATGAACGGGGGTAGGTCATCCTCTCTGGTAATGACATTATTTGCCATATTTTCGTCGCTGAACCGGGTGAAACCAGAGCCCTCGGATCGCCAGTTCTCTACTTCATTTCGAATATAGAAGTAGTGCACCAAGACGCGATTGTCCAGGTCATAATTAGGGCCAATGATATCAATGGCCTTGTATACTTCCTGGAAAGTCGCCCCTATGGTCTCAACCTTCTCCTGTGGATCCTCGATCACAAAGAAGTCGTCATCATCAGCGGCCTCATTTGGATCAATACCTGCTATTGTCAGTAACCGTTCGTTGTCTGTTGTCCGGGCTATTTTAAGACACTGAAGGTCGTTTTGATTTTTTCTCTGAAATAGTTTATTTATTTGCTGGAACATATTCGGGTTGCTGGTGTTTACAGCCCGAACCTTGTTGTTCCAATACAAACTTACAGAAATTCTGCAATTCTCTTTTATTAACGTTTGCACATTTTTAATCGACGACTTCAGTATCCTAATCTCCGGGTTTTGTCTGTCACTTAACTGTCTGTACAAGTTTTTAAGTCTTGTCAGAAGTCTACTCTTCTGTCGGTGCAGTGCGTCAATAGTAGGATTGCGGAACAGGTCTTCGTTAGTCGTACGTCGATACCGCGGTATTGTAGTGTCCATAGTTTGTTTAATTGTCTCGTCCATTTGTTTTAGGTAATTGTCAATCTCCTCGTTTGACAAATTTCTATTGGACGGTGGATGGAGCGTGTTCGAGGAGAGCGCTCTTGTCAAGGTTGCGGAGAAACGTGTCCATCGAGTCTTACTGTTGTTGTAAGAATATCTTTGGACAAACTCCTCCAATTCCGCAATTTCGTTGGGAACTGTAATTTCGGTGCTAAAACCGCAATGGTCGCTGTCATACACGAATGTGCGCAGACAGTTTAATGTTTGTAAATTTGTACCTGTCAGTCGTATGCGTTCGTCGTCCAGCAGTAGATCCAAATAAGACCCGCCTCTGGGAAACGACGGGTTATCCGTCGCTTTAAGACCGAGTCTGTACATGACATCGTGCTGACCCCACCAATCGAGTAGTAGGTTCCTTCTAGTATTTGGCAAATTATTTCCCCAATCTCTGTGTCTAGCGTTGAAATCCCCGCTGATTATAAAATAATTCTCCCCCGATTCCAGCCTCAGAAGTCGAAAAAGCGTGTCGAGCTCTGTAATGAATAGGGCGGATTGTGAAGCCTCAGGTGCATAAACAGAGGCCAAGTATAGCCGCTTTCCACTGCGGAGCGGTATGTAAATGACGACTGCTTCCAACACCCGGAACCTGCGCAATACTCCCTTGTATACTCTGTGAAATTTTATACCTTCTTTAATGAAGATCGCGACACCGCCTCCACGTTTGGATCTGGGCCGATTTCTTCTTCTAACAATATAATTATTGTACTCCAGTTTGTTCTTATCGGTTAGCTTGGTTTCGCTAGCGAAAAGCACATCAGGAGTTTGGTCTTGTAGCAATTTAAACATCGCGGCGCTTCGTTCGATCCTAATCAGTGAATTCACATTCACCGTAAGGACCTTCAAAGTTTGCTCCACCATGTGCGTACCCATTACGGCATGTGTTGCGTTAGGCCCGGCAGCAACGCGTAGATCTGGTCCACCCTCTTGGCTTGTTCTTGCAAATGCTTTTGCAGCTGAGCCATCTCTTTTTTTTTTTATAATTTACGCGCGCCTAAGGGGTTAGATACCCTTTTGCTGTTGCAGGGCGCGGGCGGAAAGGTAGGAGGAGGAGAAAGGAAAATTGTTTTGTAGTGGTTTGAAACTCAGGTGTATTTGGTTTCGATATTAGCTCTCCAGGGGTGGGAGTCCGAATAGGATGGAGAGTTTTTTCTTCACTCAGAGTGATTCGAAGTTATAATTCGCACTAGTTTTTTGTGGTTGAAACTCTACAGCAGCCAAATCTACGTGTCAGGGTTATGCCTTCATAGGCAGAATTTTTCTGTCTGAGTTCCAATTACACAAATGAAAAATTGACTTGCCATGGGCAGGATTCGAACCTTGGACCCTCAGAGTGAGAAGCGATTGCTAGTACCACTACACCGCGCCCACCCCTTGGATTGCGAGCAAGATGGCCAGCATGTTAGGTGCAGCTTCCGTTGTTCTCGGCATTGGCGCCGGAGAAGCAACAGTCGCTTGCTGTACCGTAGCCCCCCTACCTGACGCCATTTGGGTGTAGGAAATTTGGGACGTAACGGCTGTTGTTTGAAACCTAACAGGTGAACGTTTGACCTCCACCTTCTGCTGCCGAGCCAGTTTTGCTTTCTTAATGTCGGCGAACTTAGGACAACCCCGATAGTTTGCGGTGTGTCCCACGTTTCCACATGACACGCACAGGAGCTGCGACCTATCGGATGCTCCGTCAACACCCAGAGCACACTCCTCGGAACTGTGGTTCTTAGCGCACTTCACGCACCGAGGCTGCATTTGGCAGTTCGACGCGGCGTGCCCGAACCTCTGGTAGCGAACGCATTGTATAACGCCTTCGCTCCTTTTTAGTTTTTCCCAGTGAACCACCTTGTAGTCTAGGACATTGATACTCCTTAGACTATGCAGACGGTTTTCGGGACTAAGCTGCACCAGGAAGAACGGCAGACTCCGTTTCTCCCGCCTGGCTCTAGCTGTGGTAAATGGCTTTACCCCCACAAACTTGAGTCCTTCGCACTCCTTCTCTTTGAGCAGCGCCAGGATCTCCTCAGGATCAGAAGACGGTTCCAACCCCTTCAGCAGCATCGATTGCCGCTTTTCACACTTCGCTGTGAATGAGTAGTGCTCCGTCGTCGTTTCTTTTAGGAGCTCTTTCACTTTCGCGTAGCCCTCCACTGTATTACAGTGGATGGCATGGCGATTGTTCCCCAATCGCTTAATATTAAAATTATTACCAATGACCAGCCTACACAGGTCCTTGGTTGCCTTACCTCTAATTTATAGGTGTTAATAGGAGGCACTTTCTCCTTCTTCTTCTGCTGTTGCTGTTGTTGTTGCTGCTGTTGTTGTTGTTGCTGCTGCTGTTTTTTCAGCTGCTGTGTTTTCAGCTGTTGTTATTTTTGAGGCTGTTGCTGTTTCTGCTGCTGCTGTTATTTCTGCTGCATTTGTTGTTTCTGCTGCTGCTGGCTTTGTTGTTGCTGCAGTTTTTGGTTCTGCTCTTGTTGTTGGGAGCTCTCTAGTTGTAATTGCTCCCTCTGCCTGCGTGCAGTTTGCCTTTGTTTAATAGCAAGCACTGTTTCCTCCAGCTTTTGTATGCTGCTGTTAATATCATTTATTAGTTCATCCTCGTCTTCCGACTCAGATGCCGCTAGAGAGGCAAAGTTATCATCTTCATCTTCATTAGCTCTTAAAACTGCACTTATTTTTCTTTTTGATAAATTGGGAGGGGTTTTCAACCTCTTCCTCCTTTTCATGGCTTTCGCCACGGCACCGTCAACAGTATTGTTCCCTTTTGCTCCCGTTATGGGAAGAGCGCAACGCTCTCCACCATCCATCACGTGATTTATTGTTTTTGTTTTGAAGCACTATATTTGTTTCCACAATTTGAGCCAAAGTAAAAAAAAAATAAAAGCTTCAAGTTTGGCCCGGGATCGAACTCGCGTCCCACGATTTGATAACCGACGCAGCTAACCGCTTGGCTGCCGAGTCAACTAAGAAAATTGCGACCAATTATCTTTACGAAGAAAACTTTTTCACTTTAGGAAAAGCCGAGACACATCTATTCTCCTCGGAGATCTGCGAACGACTGACTTAACATTTTAGTTTGCATTTAAATGTCTTAAACTTAACACAAACTATATTCAGTAGTTTTGCTGGCACATTATTCGACGGCTTAAGCTTAATAGTTTTTACGTAGCAGGATTTGATGTCATCACGACTAATGTTTTCCCCCAGTCCCTCTTCCAGCAGCTGGATCGTACAATGCAGCGCATTTTGCTTGCCACGATACGCTGTAAATTGACGACCTTCTTGGAAAGAATGAAATTTTCTATCGTTTCCCTCAGAGCAAGGATTTCATTATGTACATCCATCGTGACGATCGTTGGGGAGCTGCTGCATTCTGAATTTGTGGGTAGCAGAGGAGATGAAGTGTTGGAGGACAAGAAAACCTGCTCGACATGCCGTTGCGCTGAGTTTGGGATATCTTCAACCGGTGCTGACGCTGGGTGATGAGTTCCTGGCGGAGAGCCTTCGATGATTATTACATAAAGTGCAGCGATAAGAGGTATTGCTCTTCTTCATATAAGCTGCATCACTTCCGAGGAGATTGACACAATCAAAGTGGAAGTAGACTTTGCATGATGTACACTGGATTTTGGCATCATTAAATTAAACTTTTTTGTTGCAATGGCAAGACATTTGTAAAAGGAGTATATGTGTATATAGGTTAGATTTAAATTCCTTCCTTTGGATAGGTATCACTAATTTTATTTTTTTGTTTTTTTAGAACAACTTCATAAACTTCACTAAAACTATTAGATTGTACGCTCGTTCAGATAAAACGTTGATCTTTATAATCCGAAACATATAGCGAGTACCTCTCGTGTGTGTTCACCCCACAACACTCGAACTGAAACTTTTCCTTTCTGATCTGGTCTTAATATATAAATAAGACATTCATCCGCCCTAAATTGGAGCACAATACTCACATCTGGACACCAAATTTCTAACAAGCCGTCAATGAAAACAGTAAGTGCTTAATTTTTAATATATTCGATTTGCCCTTGCTGATATTTTTCTTTAACACCGCACAATCTAACCTGCATTTAACGTTTTTCTGGGGACTCTACTCTCTGTGTATACAGCGAAACTGATTCGTTTCTACCCTGATTCATGCTTATAAGCTCTCTATGCAATTGTAAACTGCTTTGGGGTTCCCTAAATATATTACTTAATTCTAATTTTAATGTTTCTAAATCCTTTATGTCTTTATTCATAAGGATCGTAGTTGCATTGCCTCTAATTCTAGTCTTTATAAACTTGAATAGGATTTCTTTCTGAACTGAACTGCCCAACTCTATTGCGTTATTGCATGCGTCTATAAAGCTAAACGCATCTTCACTACTGTTATTGAAAACGAGAAAGAAAGGTGTCTAAACTGCTATTGGTACTTCAGCTATTACTAGTCGATCTAAACTGTTCCTAATTTCGAGAGTATTTTCTGCAATGACTTGTTCATTGCTATCCGCCCTTTCACTATCACTTCCACTAACTGACATGTGTATAAGCTCGTCTTGTTATCCACATAGACAGAAAAATCTTATAGTTGCCTTCGTTATTTTCTTATTTTCAATTTTTTTAATTCAATTTCTCCTGAGGGAATTTTTACCTTATAATTACATCTCTATTAGGAGACTCTCTTATTTTATCACCGTGATACAAAAGAAAATATGTTAATTTCAATTAACTTACAGTAAGATAAAACTGCGGTGATTAGCTCTCATGTGGAACTTGGTCCACAATTGTTTGAAACTTCACAAGACGCACAGTTCTTCTCAGTTATTTCTTTTTTGTCTTTTTGTTTTGAATTAATTCACGTCGCGTCGTACTTTATTATGTTTAACTTTTTTTTTTTGCGTCCTCTTTTTCTTGTTCTATGCGATAACTTGGTATTCCACCGCTGCCACCAAAAATTTAATATTACACCTTGAGTGTTCACTAAAATTAAAATAATATCCCCGGTCGCGGATACGTCAGGCTGGCTAATATTGACGGGATTTTCTTTTGTCACCAGTATTACCTTTCGCATCGACCGAAAACAGGAAAAAAAAACAACCAACAAAAAAAATTATCAAGAAGCGATAAGAAAAATAATAATATCGAAACGTATGTTTAATTTATTATACTATAATGTAGTTTATTTGAAGTGACTTAAAAGTAAATTCTTAAGTTTAACCCTATACTGCATAGAGTAAGTTCAGGTAATGTGGACCCCTGCATTTCTCGTTTTCCTGTGAGAATACGAGATTTGTTACCGTTACTTTACCCCTCTTCACTGGAGAGGAGATGCCAATTTATCATCACCACATGTTCACGAGATATAGATTTTGCGCAATTCGATGATTCTTGTTTCGGTGTGAGGTCGTTGTTAATTTTGGTCCTATTAAAAAGTTTATATTTTTAAAATTAAGTCATATATTACTATAAGTGTTTCAATTTTGCGTTTTGTATATTTATAAGGTGAGTTTTGCTGTTTCTCTTGAATTTAATATAAATAAAGTAGAATTTCTAAAGATATACACATGTCGGATAATGTGGAGTACGCTCAAGCGGGTATAGTGGAGTAGTACTCAGCATTTGCCATCTATTTTTTTTGGAGAAGTCTAATTTTATATAAAAATTTACAGATCCATCTCAAAATGCCAAAGAAATGAGTACAAGTGAGAAAATTGGAACCATCTTCGATAGAAAAGGCACTTGTTGCCATCAAGAACAACGAAATGGGTGTAAAGCTGGCTGCCAAGACATATAATGTCGGGTCGAAAGCCAATTTTTAGTAATGCAATGTATTGAAGATTAAATGCAAAGACAAGTTTTGTAGATTTTAGATTTATTAGTTACCGCTTACCAAACCACGTTGTTCAAGGTACAGAATAGAAAAGAAAGAAAAAATGATTTTGACAGCTCAATTGAGTTTGTCGTCTGTGTCCAACTGAAGGTGTCGCGTGTAACGCCAAAGGGTGATTACAGGGTGATTATTCTCCGTTCGAATAGATCTCAAACATCCTGCCCGGTCGAGGCACCTGACTCGAAATCCTTTGACTCCAAAAGCCTGCATAGTTTTTGTACTGCCCGGGTAAAGATTCCTGCAGCCGTCTTGATAGTGGCGTTACGTGCCAGCCCATCGCTGCCCGGATGAACTTCAACGACTCGACCCAATCGCCAGTAGGTCGGGGGTAAATTTTCCTGACGAATAATGACGATATCACCAACTCGGACGTTGTCCAACGGCCTCTGCCACTTACTTCTGGTTTGCAATGTGACCAAATATTCCTCACTCCATCTTTGCCAAAATCGCTGTTGTATTTGTCGCAACCATTGCCAATGCTTGATACGGTTAGTTGGGATCTTGTCAACACTTGGCTCTGGTACGGCGAGAAGGGGGGCCCCGATGAGAAAGTCAGCTGGAGTCAATGCGAATTTGTCATCTGGATCGTCGTGCAGTGGAATAAGTGGGCGAGAATTAAGACACGCCTCAATACGCGTTGCTAAAATATGAAGCTGGTTCAATTCAATTTTCAATTTATTGCTATAAATAAGTTGTACATTAAAACAATGTCTCTTATAGTACTAAGTGATAATATTTAGTTACAAAATGATAAGTGATAGTAATTATAATGATAATAATAAAAAATAAAAAAATAAAAAGTAAAAAGAAAGATAAAAAAAAGGGAGAGGAAATAAAATAGTTAAGAAATTGGAGAAGGAAGGAAGTTTTGAAGCTAGCAGTATTTGACAGGCACTTTATATGAGACGGTAAGTTATTCCATAGTCTAATAGAATAAATGAAAAATAATGGCGAGGAATTGAGGTATTTGCAACGCTGAGTGCTAATGTTGAAAGTTCTTCTGGAAAGGGAAAATTCCAGTTTGGAGTAAAGGTAAGGGGGTTGCGTTGTGTTTATAATATGATGTAGAAATATGCAATTTCTGAAATCAAGGTACTTTCTCAATGTACAGCCAAGAAACCGGCATGAGAATTCCGAGATTCTATCGTATCGTTGCCTTGCATAAACATACCGAACAGCATCATTATAAGCAACCTGGAGCTTGCGAAAAGATAGTGAGTCAAGGTCACTGTAGACAGCTGCAGCATATGAAATAATGGGCATTATGAGGGTGAGCACAAGTCTTCGGCGAGTATTCAAGGGGGTATAGTTGGCAGAAATCCAAAGTTTACGCAGGCATCCGTACACGCGACCAACAACGACGTTAACGTGGTTATAGCCGGAAAGCTTTCGGTTTATGGTGAAACCAAGACTTGTAGCCACCTCAACTAACCTAATCTTACTACCGGCTAAGCAAACATCAGGAACTAGACTTAGCTCAAAAGACTTGTTTGATATTGAAAGTACTTGACATTTTTTTGGGTTCAAAGCTAGTCCATTTTTAGTTGCCCATTCAACAATGGAAGCAAGATCCTCATTTAGTAGTGACACTAGTTCACCTATTTTATTAACCGGATGAGATAGGTAAAGTTGTACATCGTCTGCATAGTAATGAATAAGCGCGTGCTTACAAATTGATGCTAAGTCATTTATGTACATGCAGAACAAAATTGGGCCCAATATTGATCCCTGCGGAACCCCTTGAGAAACTGACCGGAGACCTGAGCGATTGTTACCAACAACGACTATTTGTGACCGTCCACATAAAAAGTTTCGAATGAGCCTTACAGCTCTTTCACTAAAACCATAGTAATGGTGCAGTTTCCAACAAAGAATGGAATGATTTACTCTGTCAAAAGCCTTAGAGAAATCAAGCAGGCAGAGCAGCGTCACAAATCCTTTGTCAAAATCTTGCCTGATATCATCCAAGATTTTTACCATGACGGAAGAACAGCTATGGCTCTTCCTAAAGCCCGATTGGAATGGGCTCAACAGGGAATTTTCAGCCAAGTGTTTCTGAATTTGTGACTCTATTGCCTTTTCAAAGACCTTAGACAGGCATGGTAAGATACTGACAGGTCTGTAGTCAGAAGCATCAGTAGCAGTAGTATTTTTAGGAATAGGTACAACCTTAGCACATTTCCATATCAGAGGAGTAGTAGATGTTGCTATACAGGAATTGATTATATGTGTTAGATGGCCTATAACGTGCGGCAAAATAAGTTTTATGAAACGAAGTGGCAATCCGTCTTCACCAATAGCATTTGATTTTAAACTTTTAATAATACAAAGGACATCAACCTCCGTAACTACTTCAAAATCAATTTCCTGTTCAAGGCCTCTGCTGGAGACAACGTCATACTCGAAACAATCGGCAGCAACATCATTTGAAACAAAATAGTCGTTCATTTCATCTAAATCAATAGTACAGCTCCTGTCACTACGTACACCAATGCCAACTTGGCGTAGATTTCTCCACAGTACCTTGGAGGGTAAAGAAGTGCTCAGTTTAGATGAGTAGTAGTGTCTTTTAGATGCACGAACAGCATCGGTTGCAGCATTACGAGTAGCTTTGTACCTGTTCCAGTTAATCGCGTTTTGTCTACGCTTCCACTTACTGTACAGTCTGTTTCGCTTCTTTAGAACACCAACTACCCCTTCCGTGAACCAGGGACACGCACTGTTTCGGATCGCGACGGTTTTTATTGGTACATGATCATTGAATAATTGCATTACAAGCGTCTGGAAAATGATTAGCTTTTCATTTGGATTGGCAACCATTCTGCAATTCAACCATGGGACCGAGTTTGCTGCGGTCGTTAGTGCTTCATGATTTATGGATGAGTAATCCCTATAAGCAAAGGAGCTTGAAGAAGAATTGTGGTTAAAGACAACATTGTAGGTACAGAATAGGAGATCATGTTCGCTGACACCTTCAAGAGAAATCTGATCAAACAGTAAGACAGAGAGTGAATCAGATACAATAACAAGGTCGAAAAGGCTCGGTGGTGCACCTGGCCGGAAACATGTTGGATAGGAATTATTTACAATTTCAAGTCCACTTGCCGCCGCCATATCTTTCACTTGGTAGGACCGCGAGTCGTTTTTAAGCATGTTGGCATTAAAATCACCACAAACGACAATGTTATTATATAAAGGGGAGAATTCAGATAGAGAAGAGAAAAAAGGTTCAGTTGAAAAAACACGATTTGGATTGTAGCAGCAAGCAACCAAACATTTGACAGACCCATCGGAAATTTCTGCAATCAAATACTCAACATCAGTTCCTAGCGATTTTTTTATGACATTACATTTTAAGGTTTCCTTGCAATATATCGCAACACCACCTCCTGTTGTTTCCGTAACCCTATCATTACGTGCGAGCTCATATCCAGCTATTTTGTAAAAATAATTATCATTTCCAGGTTCAAACCATGTTTCATCAACACATATAACATCAACAGAAGAGTCATTAAATAGATAATTAAGGTAATAAAGTTTAATTTGGTTAAGACTCCGTGCATTAATGTGACATACCTTAAACCCTCTTCTTTGACACGAAAGAACGTTCAACATTGTGCGAGTCTGAACTTCATTCATGCTATGACCATGAGGAACATTTGTGCTATCGAAATTTGTAAACAAATAAAGTGCAAATCATACCATAGGGTTCCAAACAAATCCGTGTACAAGTAAAGAAAAAGAAAATGAAAAGAGGAAAAGATATCAAAATATTGCAGAGAAGAGATAGGACAAATAAGGAAAAAAACATACTAGAAATAGAAATATAAGTTTTTAGGTAGTATAAAATAAAAAGATCAGCGAAGCTTTCAATGAGAAAGCTTTTACCATTTGTGTCACATAAACAGACCCATACTTCGTGTGGGCGGATGAAATTAACTTTTTACCTCCCACAATCCACCTTGATGAGGAGCGCTGGGTGTGATGAAATGCCAATTGGTTCCCATACCAGCTAGTGACTGTTGACTAGTATCACTGTGCCAAGCCGCAAAATCCTCTTGAAGCACACGGTTGGCACCGATGAATGCAGTGCCATTGTCACTATAGAGATGCAGGCATGGACCTCGCCATGGAATAGGCCACAGTAATCCACGCCTGATGAAAGAAAAGGACGAGCAGCATTGACCCTTTGCTTGGGTAGTGAAGACATCTGTTGCGTGAGGGTAGCACCGCGATAACGTCGACAAATGGCACAATTATGTATAAAACTCCGTACTGCTTGCCTCGCATTTAAAATTCAGTATCGGCTACAAAGGTTATGAAGCATCAACTGCGTGCCGCCATGAAGTGTTTTTGATGCGCTTGCTGAATGAGCAACCAAGCCAGTGCTCCAGTCCGTGGCAGGATTATTGGAAATCGGTGATCGTGAGGTATTGCAGCCTTGCTCAGTCGACCGCCAACGCGTAGTATCCCGTCGTTGTCCATGACCGGGTTCAATGGAAGCAGTCGACTGGAACTGGAAAGTCTACCACCGCTCTGGAACTGATGAACCTCAGTCGAAAAAGCGCTGTCCTGCTCGATGCGGATAAATTTACCCAAAGCTTCGTCCAATTCATCAGCGCTGACAACTGCCTTCAACAAACGCCGTCGTTTCGGAGTCCAACGTAACATCCGTACCACTGTGTGTAATAAACGATTGAGAGAACTAAAGCGTTCCGTAAGGGCAATCACCTGGCCATCCCGTCGCCGTGTTGATAGCTTGGGCACGACCGTAGCAACTGCTGTCCACAAAGATATTTTCTCCTCCTCTTGTATAGCATCCAACTCGTCCTGTTGAAACTGCTCATCTTGTTCTGAACCTGGAGGTATCGGGTCTTCCATCAACCAGTTCGGACCATGCCACCACAACCGATGTTCTAATAGATCAGCTGCTCCCATTCCACGATTGGCACAATCCGCTGGATTTTGAGCAGATCGAACATGATTCAAACACTCGGGCGATGTTAGTTCTTGGATTTGACGTACTCGGTTAGAGACATATGGTTTCAGTGTGGTTGGCTGCTTCTGTAACCAACATAGCACAATTCGAGGGTCTGACCACAAGAAACAAGGTGTATCCAAAAGTCCTAAAGCCACACGAACGTTTTCCAGGGTAACCGCCAATAAATGCGCTGCGCAGAGCTCTAAGCGAGGAATAGTAGCACCCTTGACTGGTGCCACCTTGGTACGGGCTGTCAGCAGAGAGACACGTACATGCTTGCTGAAGTCGGTTGTCTTCGTATATAAAACAGCTGCGTAGGCACGCGAGCCATAGAGTGCTGTTATTTCTCCATTCACCATGCCCAGCCATCGGGGCACTCGAACGCGGTGGATTGAGTTGAGACCATTGCGAAATTGTAGCCAAGTTTCGCTGGCAATTCAGCATCCCAAGTGATGCCAGCTATCCAAAGTGTTTGTATAAATATCTTCGCAGTGATAACGATAGGTGCCAAAAGACCGGTAGGGTCGAAGAGCTGAGATACTTAACTCAGTACACGCCGTGAGACAACCATCTTGCGATTTGAGGCTTACGCTGTAGAACAATTCGTCTGTGACTGGATCCCACCGTAACTTCAGCACGGTAGTAGTCGGTGACTCGATAAGGAAGTCTGCAGTAGAAGAATTTCCACCAATTAAAGAATTAATTACCTGAGTGCTGTTGGAGTTCCACTTCCATAGCTTAAAATGTCCTGCCGACAGTATGGTGTTAACATTGGCAGCTAATATATTAGCTTCATTGACATCACTGCAGCTTACCAAAAAATCATCGACATAAAATGAAGTCAGAATTGTGTCCCGCGCAGCTATTGCTTGAGTCTTGTCTGCCACTTTGCCAAAGTTGTCGTACGCACATTGATGAAGTGTACGCACTGCGTTGTAAGGACTGCAAGTAACATAAGTAACAGTTGTCAGGCGATAAATGCCGATTTCTTCTGTGGGTGATTCTCGCCAAAGAATCCGCTGGTAGTCCCTATGTTCCGGAGTGACCAGTACCTGCCGGAACATCTTCTCGATGTCAGCGGTGAGTGCAACCCGATAACGTCGAAAGTGAAAAATTATGTTGATAAGTGACTCCTGAATCGTTGGGCCCACCAACTGGATGTCATTTAGTGAGACGCCAACACTAGTTCGCGCGGAAGCATTGAAAACAACGCGGAACTTGGTCGTAACTGCATGGTGTGGAATATAAAAACAGTTTGTGTGATCGCCAGGTTGATCCACGGTTTCCATGTGACCCAGTGCGATGTATTCACGCATAAACGCTACATACCTTTCTTGTAGCTCCTTGTCGCCAGCTAATCGTCGTTCCAGGCAATGGAATTGCCGCAATGCTTGCTTATATGAGTCTCCTGGATCTGGAGCACCACTACGAAACGGTATGTGCACCATATATCGTCCATCCTTTGTCCGAGAGTGCGTGGTTGAGAATATGCGACCGCACTCGTCGTCTCCAACCTCAGTCTCGGGCACTTCTTCCAACTTCCAAAAGTTCTGTATAAGTTTGTCTAGAGTCATATCCAATTCAGACACCTGAGCGTGAAAAGAATGCAGAGTTCACGATGACGATGGCGTCGGAGCAGCAGGGGCAAAGACAACCCAGCCTAGCTGCGTTCGCTGAGTGTGTGGCTCATTCAGCTTCCCTTTAATGACGTCGCTTTGTATGATAAGACCCCACACGTCTGCTCAAATGAGGCCATCAATAGCGCCAGGAGTTCAAAAATGGGCGTCTGCAAGTTCAAGACCAGCCAAGTGTGTCCATTGGTTCACGTCGATCGGCAAAGTTGGGGTGATCGAAGTGATTGACGCTATAACTAGCACTTCGGTCTAGCAAAACGGTCTGTTATAAAACTTACCTGCGATCCGGGATCGCAGAGTATACGAGCCAAGCGCTGCTGATCTGCTGACTGTCCATATATATATGCGAACGCAGTAGCCAGCAAAATAGTTCGGTTGTTCTGCACAATACAGCTACTTACAGCATCGGTTAGTCAGGAACTGATTGTCTCCGCTTGTGAAGCAACTGTTGTCTGGGGGATCTGCACTGGAATCTCTGTTGTTTGCACAGCAGGTGTTGACATCCTGGGTTCGCGACAGAAGATCCTATGATGCCTACGACCGCACTGTCGACATCCACCTGATGAGCGCTGCCTCGAAGAATGTCCATGTCTGAGGCAATTAAAACACAAATTCGATGTTCTGAGAGTCTCAAATCGCTGCTCTGGTTTCATAGCCAACAGTGATGGACAGCGACCAACTCTATGCGGACCTTGGCAATGAGGGCATTTCCCTTCATCTGTTGTTGCCATATATGCTTTCACCGCATGATAAGTACCATTTTGTTGTCGTGCCGTTGAAGTTTCCGATCGAGTTGATGTCCTAATTAACTCCGTAGCTAGACTGTGCGCTCGTTTCTTCAAAAACTTGAGTAAAAACTCCAAGCTCGGGATCTCGTTGGAAGAACAGCTCATGTTCCACTCACGCTGCGTGGTAACTGGAAGCTTAGACAGCACTATAGGTACTGCCAATTCGTCCCACTTGTCAACAGGCAGCTTCATAACACGTAGTGCACGCAAAGATTCTTGAACCGTATCGACGATAATCATCAACATCTTAGACGTCTCATCTGTTGCCGGCTTGATGTTGAGAAAGCGGGAAACGTGAATTTCGGCTAAAAGCTTGGGATTGTCGTACCGCTCCTTCAACGCTGTCCACACCTCCTCATATCCACCAGAATACATAGCGCCAATTAATGGTACCTTGCTCACATTGACTGCCTGCCGCAGCTTGCCGTTGGACCCAATTTTCAACGACTTGGCCACACATTTCGGCCAAAACGGCCGCTATTTCGCGTTCAATGTTGGCTCTGAGCTCTTCAAATCAATGACTTAACGTAGCCCCACAGAAAATAGTCAAGCGGCGTTATATCGCACGAACGAGGCGGCAAATCGACTGGCCCATTTCTTGAGATAACACGCTCACCATACTTACTCTTCAATTAATCGATTGTACCGTGTGCTGTGTGGCTTATGGCATCATCCTGTTGAAACCACATGTCGTCCAAGTCCATATCTTCCAATTCGGGCCAAAAATAATCGGTGATCATGCCGCGATAACGCTGACCATTCACAGTAACGTGATAATCGTTATCGTCGACGAAAAAATATGGCCCAATAACGCCGCCGGCATGCAAACCGCACCAAAGAGTTATTTTTTGTGGATGAAGTGGTGATTCATGAAGCACATGTGGATTTTCACCCGACCAATAACGCATATTTTGCTTATTGACACGAACCCATTGAGCCAAAAATGAGCTCGTCACTGAAGATGATTTTGCGATGAAATTCATCATCTTGGCGCATCTTCTCCAGAACCCAATCGGAGAACGTACGTCGCTTCAAATGGTCCATCGGCTTCAATTCTTGAGTCAGCTTGATCTTGTATGGGTGTAAACCAAGATCCTTGGCTACAATACAATACCATACTTACTCTTCAATAAATCGATTGTAGCGTGTGCTGTGTGGTTTGTGGCATCATCCTGTTGAAACGACATGTCGTCCAAGTCCATATCTTCCAATTCGGGCCAAAAATAATCTTTGATCATGGCGCGATAACGCTTACCATTCACAGTAACGTGACGATCATTATCGTCGACGAAAAAATATGGCCCAATAACACCGCCAGCATGCAAACCGCACCAAACAGTTATTTTTTGTGGATCAGATCAGATTGAGCGATGTCCAATACTTGAGAACGCCGTGGAATTGACTGATTTGGATCGTTTGCTACAGACGTCTGAACGGCAGCGATATTTTCGACACTTCAACCAATCCGTTATCGCACTGACACGGCAACATCACACAACGAATATGTAGACTCAAATTTCTGCACTAAACTTGTTATTGCCTGTCTACTAGGGCGAGAATTACGACCGAAAATTGGAGTTAACGCTCTTAAAGTTGAAGTCACCGACTCCGAATTTCGGTAGAAAATGTTCATAATTTGCAGACGTTGCTCGTTCGTGTACTTTATCGTGATGAAAATGTTGAGTTTACTGAATAAATTGACTGTGACAGTTTGTTGATTAGTGAAAGAGTGCGTTCACAAATTAAATTCAAAGTTGTCAAGTTACTATTGTAAATAAATTCAGCTGTTGCAACGCAACATGAACCACCTGAAAAATCCGACGACGTCATACCCACAATGCATTCGCCGTCGGCAACAATCAATGTCAACCACAAAACCCGCGACAACATAAATGCATCATGCCCAGCTGAACTACTCACAAGATCTATGTGCGGGAGCTAACGCGGCGAAAACCACATCATCAGTTGACTCCACCCACTGAGCTACAATTTCTGTGATATCAATCTGTGTGCGTGCACTCACTTGGTGGTTGGGGTCAATGATCTGCAACAATTGGTCAACGGCAAACCGTATGATGAACCATCGAAAGATGTGGGCGAACGGCGAAACCAGCTGATGCGGAGGTTTCCTTCGACGAGTAAGAAGCAGTAGAGGGCATTCCCAATATAAAACCGAGAGCGTAAAGTACAAAAATATAATAAAGAAATTTGAAGAAACATAAGTACCTAGTTTGTCTTTTTTTTGGTCAGTTTGTTTCTTTTTTTAATTTTGCGAGTGTCCTAGCGACACATAGTGGTCCTTCAAAACCGGATATAAGTATTCCATACGAGAGCAGTGCAAACGGTCTAAGAAAAATAAAACATTCTTTTATATACGTACTATCAAATACGAGTATTTCGGGTTTAAATTCAATATTTAAATAAAATATTCCGTGTGCGACTTGTAATTGACATTTGGTGCGTTCGAGTTACTCATTCATCATCATTCCTTAGAAGGATCTGGATTTGAGGTGCTGGTGCAGCGGGGGAGCAACGCTTAAGAACAGGTGTGTGGCAATTTATTTCAATTTTATCATTATCATAATTATAATCAATATAATAAATATAAATCGTGTGTGGTGTGTTCGACGGGTTGAAGTAACTCTTTCGCTTCAGTATGAGCAAAAGCAAAATTATAAATTTAATAGATGCGATTCAAACTATTTCGCAAGACTTAGATGCGGATTACAAAGCATATGTAGGTTTAGGAGTATCAAGGAAATCTGTTCACATGAATGAGGCACGTTTAACCAATTTGGAGGCTTCCTTTGATGAGGCTAGAGCGCTTCATCAAAAAATTGTTGAGGCTCCTACTGAGGAGGCAAAGGTGAAATATATGGAAGCGTTAACGTTCCATAAGTTAAAGGAGCTATTCTTCCAGTATTCATGCGAGTTGAAAGAACAATTAGCAAATGTCGAAAATCAAAGTCTTTTCAATAACTCCGTAATAGGATCAAAGACACCGCTGGTAGAATTGAAGCTTCCTCCTATGAAAATTCCGACTTTTGATGGTTCGCTACAAATGTGGCCAGAATTCAAGGGATTGTTCGAAGGTTTAGTGAACAAGAATCCATCAATATCTGATGCACACAAGCTGCAATATTTGAAAGGCAATTTAACCGGTGAAGCAGCGCGTCTGCTACGAAATACCGATACCAATTTTGAAGCTGCATGGGCGTTATTGGTTAAACGGTATCAAAATATTCGATTGTTAAAGGACAATCAATTCAAGTTGCTGTTTGACCAGCCAAAGCTCACTCAAGAATCATCCGAGGATCTTAAATTATTATTAGATACGACGAACGAAGCACGGCAATCACTCAAGAATCTTGGAGTGTCCGTGGAAACCTGGGAAGACGTTCTCATTTTTCACACTGTTCAAAAACTCCCATTTACCACTCGAGGGCATTGGGAATCCCACATATCTACTCATGTGGACTATCCAACATACACCGTCTTAGAAGATTTCATTTTAATGAGATCAAGAGCCTTGGATGTAATTGGACACGCCCCATCAGGTGTCAATCAAGCAAAACCAAAAAGGGGTACATCAGGCACAATTCGAGTACACAATGCCACGATTCCAAAATGTTCAATGTGCCAAGGCTCACATTCCATTAGGAATTGCTTCAAATTTAAGGCATTAAACACGAGAAAAAGACAGGACATTGTAAAGAAAAGGAAATTGTGCTTCAACTGCCTGTCAAGCGCGCATCTTACACAGAATTGTACAAGCACCTTTACATGTTCCATATGCCACCAAAAGCACCATTCCTTACTTCATGTTAATGAGCCAATTAACGCAATTCATTCTAGTGAACCAGCTCAAACAGGAGCTGTTCAAAAACCTACTCTTACAGCTTCCTCTTCCATTCAACCTCCTCAATCAGGTATATTAGAGAACCCAACATCCTCCAATGCAACTGCTTCATCCTATAACGCGTGTATAGCCGAAAACAACCAACAACCCTTATCAAGGCTTTGACAACAGGGGGCAAACCGTTACTGATGCGAGCGCTATTGGATCCTGGATCAGAGGCTTCCTTTATAACTGAATCTGCGACTCAATTATTAAATCTAAAAAGGGAAAAGAGCTGCGTCAACGTCATTGGAGTAGGAGAAACCAATACAAATACCTCGAAGCACAAGGTTTCTCTTACAATAGTCTCGAATGTGAACGATAACTTCACCTTACAACTGAATGCTTGGGTCCTACCCAAACTCACAGCTACTCTTCCAACGCACAATATTCCATGCGCTAATTGGAGTCACCTCCAAAATATCAAATTAGCGGACCCATTGTTCAATGAACCAAGTAAAATTGATATTTTACTAGGCAGCGATGTGTATCCATACATCATCCTTGATGGAATAGTTAAGGGACCACCAGGGACTCCTATGGCTCAAAGAACAGAATTGGGATGGGTACTCTCCGGAGGCGTCTCCCCCAGTAGCCACGCAAGAATAACATCTCTCCACATAACGATGGAAAATAACAGGCTAGACAACTTACTGCTGAGATTTTGGGAATTGGAGGAAGCGCCAAGGAAAAAACTACTGACACCGGAAGAAGAGAAATGTGAAATACATTTTTGCAGAACGCATCAGCGTAACACGGACGGCAAATATGTTGTTCAACTTCCATTTAAGGAAGGAACTCGCCCCTTGCTAGGTTTGTCTCAAAGATCAGCGCTAGTTAGGTTCATGCAGCTGGAACGAAAATTCCAAACAAATGTGGCGTTTTATGAGGAGTACAAAAAGGTTTTCAACGAGTATATGAAACTTCGGCATATGGAGCAGATAGACCCCACTTCACTCACCAATCCTCATTATTTCGTTCCCCATCACGCAGTGATGAAGGAATCTAGTTCAACCACAAAGCTGCGAATCGTTTTTGACGCCTCTTGCAAAACATCGGACGGAACATCACTTAATGATCATCTTTTCGTTGGTCCAAGATTGCAGGATGATATCTTTGATCATATTGCTCGATTTAGGAAGCACAAAATCGCATTTGTAGCTGACATCACTAAAATGTATAGGCAAATTTGGGTTCCACAGGCAGATTCGCTGTACCAACTTATCTTGTGGCGAGACGGCGAAGGAGAAGAGGTTAAGATATACCGTCTTAACACGGTCACATTCGGCACCGCATCCGCCCCTTATCTAGCAGTTCGTACGTTACAACAACTTGCGGCCGATGAAAGGGATGATTTTCCAATTGCGTCGAAAATTGTCAGGAGCAACTTTTACGTGGACGATGTGATTCATGGGGCAGATTCAGAAGCCGAAGCCATAGAGATGCAATTGCAGCTTCGAACAATGTTAAAGCGAGGAGGCTTCCCACTACGAAAATGGGTAAGTAACTGTGAGAGGTTGTTGGCATGTGTTCCAGAGGAGGATAGAGAAGTACAGCTACGATTATCATTCGACGAAGGAAACGCGATCAAAGCACTAGGCATCCAGTGGCATCCTGCAAAGGATAGGTTCACCTTCAAGATTTCTCTGCAGGACGAAAGGAAAACCACAAAGCGAACAGTTCTATCAGATATTGCGCGGCTATACGATCCAATGGGATGGATTTCGCCTTGCGTCATAGTGGGTAAGATGTTAATGCAAGAGATCTGGAAAGGAAAACAAACGTGGGATGCTGAACTCCCACCAATAATCGTGTCTGCGTGGCACAGCTTGAAGACAGAGCTTAACGCACTCAACGCTATCGAGATTCCTCGCTGGATAAATTTCACCAAGGATTCACAACACGAAATCCACGGGTTCTGCGATGCGTCGGAAAAGGCGTATGCTGCTGTCGTATACCTTCGAGTTATCACAGGAAACACAACAGTTTCACATTTGATCGTTTCAAAACCTAGAGTTGCACCGCTCCAAAAGAAGTCACTGGCGCGATTGGAACTATGTGGAGCCCAAATACTGGCGCACTTATTGGTGCACACCATGAATACAATGGAGCTACAATCTGCAAAGATGTTTGCTTGGTGTGACTCACAAATCACACTTGCGTGGATAAAAGCCCCACCATACATCCGAACAACGTTCGTTGCCAATCGAGTGGCAGAAATTCAAGAGCTTACAGATCCTAAATGCTGGAATTACGTACCTTCTAAGGACAATCCGGCAGATCTCGCATCTAGAGGACTTTATCCAAAGGATCTAGTTAAAAATAATCAGTGGTGGCACGGGCCTGAATTTCTGCAGTCATTTGATGAGAAACTACATCAGCCATACGAAATCACACCAACGGACCTTGAAACAAAGGTATACAAAATGTTAAAAGGCAAAAACACTTTTGTCGCAGTTGGGTACCCCATAAAAAATATTTTTCAGCTCTGCGCTCACATTACCGCTTTCGAAGCAAATAACCTCATGACTCGTTTTTCTTCTCTACATCGTTTACTTCGGGCTACGGCGTATTGGCTTCGGTTTTTTACCAACTTGAGATTTAAGGCAAAAGGGATGTCGCCCAGGATATCTGGATTACTTTCGGTCACCGAAATTTCCTCGGCTCAACGTCGATTGATCACCATCGTACAGCAAGAATTCTTCGCCGAGGAGATCTCAAAGGTAAACAAGGGTGAGACAGTCGGCAAGAGAAGCAAATTGGCAAGGCTCTCGCCAATCGTAGACGAATATGGGATACTGCGAGTTGGGGGTCGATTAGAAAATGCTGATTTACCCTATACACAAAGGCATCCGATAATATTACCTTCAAAAACCACTCTAACATCACTCATCGTTCAAGATGCTCACCTCAAAACTCTGCATGGTGGTCAGAACTTAATGATGGCTACACTCCGGTCTGAATATTGGATCTTGCATCTCAAATCTAGCGTCAAAAGGTGTATCCATAATTGTCTAAAATGCTACAGGTACACGGCAACCGAAATGCAACAACAAATGGGTAATTTGCCAGCGTTACGAGTCAACCAGGCTCGACCGTTTCAGACGTCCGGAGTGGACTATGCAGGTCCTGTTCAACTAAAGGCATGGAAGGGTTGGTGCAGCAAAATTACGAAGGCGTACATAGCAATTTTCATTTGCTTCTGTTCGAAGGCAATACACCTCGAGCTGGTAAGCGATTACACAACATCAGCCTTTCTTGCAGCGTTCAAACGTTTCATCGCGCGTCGTGGCATCTGCACAAATCTCTACAGCGATTGCGGCACCAATTTCAAAGGAGCAGCAAAAATCCTAGCCTCAGAAAAATCACACATGTCAGAGCAATGGACAAAGGATATTGCCCAGCAGATGCAATCCAACGGCACAACATGGCATTTCAACCCTCCTGCGGCTCCCCATTTCGGCGGACTGTGGGAAGCAGGCGTAAAATCAATGAAATACCACTTAAAGCGAATAGTTGGTCATTACACTCTCACTTTTGAGGAATACGCAACTGTGTTAGCACAAGTGGAGGCGTGTCTCAACTCCCGTCCACTTTGTCCATTAACTGAAGATCCAGATGATCTGTCCATTTTAACACCAGGACATTTCTTAATTGGGACATCACTTAACACCGTACCAGAAAGGGATTTAACCGAAGTCAAATCAAATATCCTAAGCAGATGGCAGCTCATGCAAAAAATTCAGCAAGACTTCTGGAGAAAATGGAGATCGGAATATTTGGTTCGGTTACAGCAACGTCCAAAATGGCTTACACCAAGCCCGGTACTTAAGGCAGGACAGTTAGTGCTTTTGACGGATGAGCAAACACCCCCCACTCTTTGGCGACTTGGTAGAATCATAGATACGCATCCGGGAGCAGAAAAATTCGAGTCGTCACTATCAAGACAGCAACTACATCTTTAAAGCGTCCAATAACTAAACTTTGTCTTTTACCCATGCAAAACGTATAAAGGGACACACACACACACACCCACACTAATTTAATTGATGTTTCGTAATATTTTTTATTTAATTTTTCTCGAATGAAAACAATAAGAATTAACTATAATGAATTTAATAAATATAATCTAATCCACATAACCTATTATTGCCACACACCATTCAAACCACCTACTTTTTTTTCTCTGCATGTACAAATTCACACGTCGAGGAGCTCAAGCCCAGCAACTATCATCAAGCAACATACGCCATTAATCGAAGCAGAACATCAACGTCACACAACTGATGATAATAAGACCAGATAATAATCTAACACGGCTTTGATAACTCTTTCTGTGGCCGGGCAGGATGTTGCAACGCAACATGAACCACCTGAAAAATCCGACGACGTCATACCCACAATGCATTCGCCGTCGGCAACAATCAATGTCAACCACAAAACCCGCGACAACATAAATGCATCATGCCCAGCTGAACTACATACAAGATCTATGTGCGGGAGCTAACGCGGCGAAAACCACATCATCAGTTGACTCCACCCACTGAGCTACAATTTCTGTGATATCAATCTGTGTGCGTGCACTCACTTGGTGGTTGGGGTCAATGATCTGCAACAATTGGTCAACGGCAAACCGTATGATGAACCATCGAAAGATGTGGGCGAACGGCGAAACCAGCTGATGCGGAGGTTTCCTTCGACGAGTAAGAAGCAGTAGAGGGCATTCCCAATATAAAACCGAGAGCGTAAAGTACAAAAATATAATAAAGAAATTTGAAGAAACATAAGTACCTAGTTTGTCTTTTTTTTGGTCAGTTTGTTTCTTTTTTTAATTTTGCGAGTGTCCTAGCGACACATCAGCTATGTCACACTAAGTGGTTATCACAATATATCACAGAGCGGGCCACTCTGTTATGCTAATTACGAGTTATATAAATTATACTAAGAAAAATATTTGTAAATTTACACTAAGGTACAACAATTCAACAATTTTTTTTGTATCCGCTCAAACATACGTCCACCTTCTACAACAGCAACAGAGGAATAAAGAAAATGCTCAAAATTACGAACGGGCCACAAAAGATATTGCAGCAAATGGATAGAAATCTGTGGACCAACCACATTTCACATTTCCTTCCACTTCTTACACTTTAGTATGAACTGAGTAGTATGAATCGCTACCAAGCGGAATGGTTTGATTTATTCTTAGCTCCAGCTCAGTTACAATTTTGTAATTAGCGACATTTTAACGAATGTAAACTTGTCGGTAGGCAGACAGAAGAAAAATGTGGAAAATACATAAAATAATATTTTTTTTTATAATCAAACTAAAAACAACAAAAATATATAACAGAGAGATTAAATATCATTTCAAGTTGTTAAAAATATAAGTTCTACGTACGCAGGTGTCATGCCTTCCAGTAATTTGTCTGGTGCGCATTCCATTAAAAGCATTAAATTCTTTGAATCGCTTGGAGGCGGATAAAACTTCTCCTCAATTTTTCTTAAAGGACACTGCGTGTATGCTGTGGAAACATGAATGACACTTTTGAGCCTTTTCATTTCATTGCATAAAAGCATCATGTCGCGACATGCTCTGACATTAATTTGCATTGCAACTTTTAATTTTTCATCAAATCGCACAGTAGCAGCCATGTGAAATACAATATTAACATGATCAATGAGAATTTGACGGTCAACAGAGTTCAAACCCAATCCTGGGAGCATGCAATCACCAGCTATCCCTTGAAAATGGTGTCGAAATTTCGGAGCCGCTGTTTTCATTGAATTAAAAATCTGAAAAAAAAAAAAAATATTATAATATGAAATAAGAAGTTTACTGTATATTTAATACAAAACAAAAATTATACTTTCATATAAAAAATCAAAACCTAAGACGAATATAAATTTTCTAGTTATACAATAGATACTTTCCAATGTGCACAAACTTTTATTGCTCTGTTAGAATAGGTCACAGCAGAAATTAGTGTCACTAATTTGTGAGAACCCAGCATTATGACCTCGTCAAATTAGGAACACAATTGACCAATAAAGTCGTTATTTGCTACTTCTATTCATACATACGCATGGACTTTTTCTTTTAATCAAATGATATTAAACATTGAATTGAAACATATATTTTTGTCAAGGTTCTGCTTTCTTCCCCTTTTTGCGTATCCTATAAATTGTGTGGCTTCAACCAATTCCATCATATAAGTTAAAGAAAATTATGCCATCTACACAAATTTTATCATCAAATTTTGTTTAATGTTATGAAAAATATGTTAGAAATTAGTCTTAGTCTTAGTCTAAATTTAGAAGTATAAGGACAACTTATGCCCAAAAGGAAAATAAATAATAAATATTTTTTTTTTAATTAAACTTATTTTAATTACGCCCTTAAACTTAAAAAAAAATAAAAATTCATTTATCCAGTCGCCTAAACTAGCCGTCATGTTTTCGCTTTTTGTTTTTTACACAGTGCAGTCACACGCCCCAAGAAACCGCAGCACCTCTCGTTAATTCGCACGTACTTTTCTGAAGAAACTTTTTTAAACACCTTTTAACTCAATGGGTGTTGAAGATAGACCCCACGTACCAGATCCCAATAATGGTGTCCAAAACCGGATCATCTTGTGTATAGAAGGTGGGGACAAAGTAATGGCATAATGTCAATTAGATGACATTTTGCTAGAAATGAAAAAAAAATTGGGCTCTGTTGTAACGAAAAGTTTACTTGAAGGTGTAAAATTGATAACATTCAGTACAAAAAATGATACCAGTCAAATGACACCAGTCAAATAACGGAATTTTGATTTGTTGCAAAACATACGGCTCCAAATTGGTGATTTCTTCTTTAATGTTGGCTTTTAAGACTTGCAAGGTTTGTGGTTTGGTTACGGCGTCCTCAATAAGTCCAATTATTACAATTACTTTTCCACCTCAAATGCCGCACCAAACAGTCACTTTGAGGGGATACTCTTTGTGCATTTCATGCGGATTCTCCATGCCCCAAGAACGCAAATTTTGTTTATTCACATATCCACTTAAGTGCAAATGGCCACTTCTGGCGACGTCTCTAGTGGACCCGCTTTTGGCGAGACGCTCAGCCAAACGCTTAATTGTTCGCGCACATGGTGCAGGAAGACGAGGAAAACGACGACGAAATTTACGCTGCGTTAAAGGTTAGGTTAGGTTAGGTAAGAGTGGCTGTTGGAAATACCAACCCACTTAGGCCTATTGGCCCATTGTGATGCCATGTGGATCTATGATCTTCTTACTACTGGAACAAGTTTGAGCTTATAATAAAGCGTAGGAGACTGTTAACGTCTTTATTTTCTAGATCGTTGTAAAAGAAAGTTCCTAGATGAAGCTTTCTTCTCTGCGAGAGAGCTGGATATGTACAGAGTAGGTGAAGGATTGTCCCCTCCTCTTCCTCGTCCACGCAGCTTCTACAGAAATTATTAGTAAAAGCGCCAAGCCTTCTTGCGTGCTTGCCTATGAGGCAGTGTCCAGTAATGACACCTATTATGGCGCTGAGATGTTTCCTATCTAAAATGATCAGACACTTAGAGCGACTCAGATCCAGCCTTGGCCAGATCTGTTTGGTCGCTAGACATGTTTGTCCAGCAGTCCACCTATGGTCTGTTCTTTTATTGGCATCCAGCTTTAGTGTTAGTTTGCACGTAGCGATTGGTATACCTATACTACCTTTGCCCGGTAGGATAGGTAGAGTGGTTATAATTTTGGCGAGTTCATCGGCTCTGCAGTTCCCTGGAATGTCTCTGTGGCCCGGCATCCAACAAAGGTGAATGTTGAACTGCTCTGCCATCTCCATGAGAGATGATCTGCATTCAAGGGCGGTTTTAGAATATTGTAAAATGTTTGTGTGGGTACAAATGATAGAACTTATTCTTTTCAATACAAATCCCTTTATTCAGTACAGTTACAATTCACTATTTAATTCTTTCTCTCAGTACAATTCAATTTCTCAACCACTTATACTTTTCTTATCTTTTACTTAAACCACTTAATCAATTCTCCTAATTAACACTTCAAATTACACTTTAGAACTGACTTGGGATGCTGGTATTTATACTCGAATGACATACTTCGAGAACAATCCACGCCATCCAGCGTCCCATACAATTTCCAATTTGCTAGAAAATTCGATTCCACTCTCCAGTCTCCAGACTTTGTTATTCCAATATCGAAACCTTCTGGTCTTCGACATTTTCTGCTAGATGTCGCTGCTCACATTTAAGTGGTTATCACATTGCTCCCTCCCTACAGTTGTTCGTCCCGAACAACTTCGTCATTCAGCATCCCGTTGAAATGACACATTCTATCCAAATGGACCACTTTCAATTTTCCTCGATTCCCACGCTGGATCCGGTAGACAACGTCATTAATGCGGGTTATCACCTTGTATGGACCTTCCCAGTCCTGTTGCAATTTTGGTGATTTGCCTTTCTTACGCTGAGGATTATACAGCCAAACCAGATCTCCTTCGTTGAAACCGGAAGATTTCGCCTTGATATCGTACCTAGTTTTCATGCGGCTGCTTGCTAGCTTCATCTTTTCTCTGGTGTCTTCATGCAATTTACGAATCCTGCTGCGTAAGTCATTCACGTACTCGTTCACCTCTTTGGGCTCCGTCGGTGGGGATCCGAATTTTGCTTCACTTGGCAACCGAATCGTTTGACCAAATAAGATCTCGGATGGTGTGTGCCCTGTTGAGCTATGGACCGCGTTTCGGTAGGCCATTAAGAAGAGGGGTATGTGTCGATCCCAATCCCGCTGGCAGTTGCTGACAATCTTAGATAGATGCTCATTCAAGGTTCGATTGAATCGCTCGACCATTCCATCAGATTGAGGGTGTAGTGGCGTTGTCCTTGTCTTTCTTATTCCCAAATATTGGCATATTTCCTGGAAGACTTTTGATTCAAAGTTTCGCCCTTGATCAGAATGCAGCTCCATTGGGACCCCAAATCTGCTCACCCAGTTGTTGACTATCTGTTCGGCTACGGTCTTAGCCTCTTGATTTGGGATAACAAACACTTCCGGCCACTTACTGAAGTAATCCATGACTACGAGAGTATATCGGTTTCCATTAAAGGTTTCGGGAAACGGCCCAGCGATGTCGATGGCTATTCGTTCGAAAGGTGCTCCGACATTGTATTGTTGCATTTGTCCACGTGGCTTTGCTTTTGGACCCTTGGTAGCCGCACACCTTATGCACTTTTTGCACCAATTCTCGACATCTTGTTTAGCGCTTAGCCAATAGAAACGTTCCCTTACCTTTTCCAACGTCTTGTTTATTCCCAAATGGCCTCCTGAGATTCCGTCATGTATTTCATGGAGCACTTGGTTGACTCTGGACCGTGGCACAATTAGCTGCATACGAGATGTTGTCCCATCTGCACTTTCCCATTTTCTCTTCAGCAATCCATCTTGCACAAAAAGCGAGTCCCACTGTGCCCATATGCCTTCAGAGTTTGGCTCCGATCTGATATCTGCTGCCAGCTTGGTCTTTCCTCGTGTTCCTTCCAGGCCAATATTGGTTCGATGTCATTGTCTGCCTGTTGGGAGGAACGGATTTCGTCTATACTCCAACCCTCTATTGGCTCAGTCCTGATCGTTTGGATAGTTGCCTGTTGTTTCGCTTCTTTACCACTGACTACTTCTGCTGGGAGGCTTTGGTTGCATTGTTTTACCTGTGAGACTGGGATAATTACCCTGGAGTCGTCGACTCCTGCTACAGACTTCTGCCCCGCAAAGTAAGCATTTCCTAACTGATGGCTTCTGGAAATTTGACCGGTTTCTTGGTAGCCGTTTCTGCCGGTTTTTCTTTCTATTTGCCTGTAGCCCCAGTGCAGGCAGCCTTCTCGTCGTACCGGTTCTTTACAATGCCCTTGCAAATGTCCTAATTTATCGCAGTTCCAGCAGCGCATCCTTCGACTCTCCCGTGGGATATTTCGTTGCATGGTAGTTGGTCTTGAGCAGGAGCATTCACCAGATACTATTTCCCTTACGAAATGCATTCCTTTGGAAGCCTGATTGGATGCTTCCATCGCCAGAGCGAAGGCAAGTGCTTCAGCAAGGGTTCTTTTCCCGGCCATCCTTACTGCTGATTGTAGCTTCAAATCTGCAATTCCCCCAATGAATGCGTCCTTTGCCATTTCGTCGATTATTTCTTGGCCTGCGGTGGGATATGACAAATGTGCCAGTCTACTCACGTCTGCTTGGAGCTGTTGCAGTGTTTCTCCTCGTTGCTGCATACGGCCTTGCAATTGAACCTTGTAAACTTCCCGCATGTGGCTATCCCCAAACCGTTTCTCGATAGCCTGCACTAAAACCATATAGTCTATATTCTTTTCAATATCGATTGTTTGTAACAATTCTGCCGCAGGACCACGTAAGGCCATCGCTAGGGCAAAGCACTTCTCCTTATTGTCCCATTCGTTTGCACAGGCAGCCATTTCAAACTGCTTCTTATAAGTAGACCATGAGGTCTGGCCATCGAATGAGGGAGGCTTCAACTCTTTTCTTCTTGGACCGCTTAAAGAACATTCTCGCAGTTTCTGTTTTCGCACTGTGTCGAGCTCTTTTGCCAGTTGCTGAACTTTGCTGTCCATTTCTTCGAATTTTTCGCCAACATTCTTCTCTATTGTATCAAATTTGTCATCAACGTTCTTCTCAATTCTATCAAATTTGTCATCAACGTTCTTCTCTATGCTTTCAAATTTGTCATCGATTTCTTCGAATTTTTGCTGAAGAATGTTCTTTTGTTCTTCCAGTTTTTGTTCTAGACTATTCTTTTGTTCGTTGAATTTTTGTTCAATGCTGCTCTTCTGCTCGTTTAGATTTAGATTTCTTTTGTTCACCCAACTTTTGCTCGAGACTATTCTTTTGTTCATCCATTTTCTGTTGAAGACCGTCCAAATTTTTCTTCTGCTCGTCCATTTTTTGTTCCAGACTGTTCTTCTGTTCTTCCAGATTTTTCTTTTGTTGGTCGAGACTGTTCTTCTGTTCGTCCATTTTTTGTTCCAGACTGTTCTTCTGTTCTTCCATATTTTTCTTTTGTTCGTCCATTTTTAACAAGAGGAGTTGCATCATCGCAGCCATGTCATTGCCGGTACTTGTCTGTTCATCCTCGTCAACATCAAAGGAATATGCATCAGGATCATGTCCCTCGTTGTTCAAAGCCTCCTGAAGTCGGAGCACCAGGTCACTTTTTCCTCCACTGGCGCTGAGGCTTCTCTTGTTCAACTCGGATTTGAGTTGGACGAGGGTCAACTGCAATAGTTTTCGACCCATTCTAGCTTTTTCAAATAGTCAGAAAACCCTTTTTTTTTGTTTTTTTTTTTACACACAAATAAGTCCAATCCCACTTCTGACACCAATGTAAAATGTTTGTGTGGGTACAAATGATAGAACTTATTCTTTTCAATACAAATCCCTTTATTCAGTACAGTTACAATTCACTATTTAATTCACTATTTAATTCTTTCTCTCAGTACAATTCAATTTCTCAACCACTTATACTTTTCTTATCTTTTACTTAAACCACTTAATCAATTCTCCTAATTAACACTTCAAATTACACTTTAGAACTGATTTGCATACCTTTGGGATGCTGGTATTTATACTCGAATGACATACTTCGAGAACAATCCACGCCATCCAGCGTCCCATACAATTTCCAATTTGCTAGAAAATTCGATTCCACTCTCCAGTCTCCAGACTTTGTTATTCCAATATCGAAACCTTCTGGTCTTCGACATTTTCTGCTAGATGTCGCTGCTCACATTTAAGTGGTTATCACAATATAATGAGACCTAGTCCAGGGATTTGATGGCGGCCTGACTATCCGAAAATATGCGGATATCTTTTGCAGATATCACGTTTTTCTTCAGCCAGGACAGAGCTTCTTTAATCGCCAATATTTCCGCCTGGAACACGCTACAGTGATTTGGAAGGCGGAAAGAGAGGCTTAGATTTAGCTTATCTGAGAAAACACCGCCACCAACTCCGCTATCGGTTTTAGATCCATCTGTGTAGAGATGGATTGACTTGTCCTCCATAAAAGCATCCTCCTCCCAGAATGATCTAGAGGGGAAGCTTACATGGAAGTTTTTGTCAAACCAAAGTTCAGGTATGGTGTAATCGATGTTCTCTGTGAGGATTCCTAATGTATTAAGGATATTGGCGTGGCCAAATGAATTATTTGTCCACTGTTTAGTCGCTTTAAGGCGAATAGCTGTATTCGCAGCTACTTTCTTGCTAAAAATGTCGGAGGGTGTCAAGTGAAGCAGAATATCTAATGCCGCAGAGGGGGTAGACCGCAAGGCTCCGCTTGTGCATAGACATGCTGTTCTTTGGACTCTGCTTAGTTTAATGCGGTTGACTGCATTTTCCAAGGCCGTCCACCAGACAACCACCCCGTAAGTAAATATCGGTCTTACGACCGAAATGTATAGCCAGTGGGTTATGCGAGGTTGAAGGCCCCATTTGTTCCCAATGACTTTCTTGCAAGAGAATAAAGCTATTGTAGCTTTATTGACTCTTTCTTGAATGTTAGGTTTCCAGTTTAGTTTCCTATCAAAAATGAGACCCAGATATTTTGCTGTATCGGAGAAAACTAAACTGGTACCGTTTATTGAAGGAGGGTCTATGATTGGAATTTTATATTTCCTAGAAAAGAGGACAAGATCAGTTTTATGGGGTTTATTCCCAATCCACAGCGATCTGCCCAGCGGGTTAATCTGTTGAGATTTACTTGGAGGAGTTCTTTAATGGTATTAAGATGTTTTCCTGAGACGGCTATGGCAACGTCATCCGCATAGGCAATCACTCTGCTACCACCCGCTTCCAGGTATATCAGTAGTTCGTTAACTACTAAGTTCCAGAGAAGGGGAGTGTTGTGACAACAACAATTAATGACTCAAGTTGCGACCGCACAATACGTAAAGTGTCGAATAGACAAAAAGTACGTTTACCTGTCGCGCTCGAGTGTCAATTGTATATTGATTCTTTTTTGTTAAATAAGCAAATTTTCTGTACAAATTTCTTTTTGTTAAAGTAAGCAAAATTTCTGTATAAATTGAAGCTATTCAATAAATAAAATCGCTTTTTGTTATTAAGAGTCAACGAAGTAGTTTCACTTAAAAGATTGCCCCCCACCAGCGGTAAGGAATTCTCTTGAATTGAAAATTACGGAGAAAACATTGGTCCTTCGAGCGAAAAACATAAAACAAATACCACATAAGGCGTTACCAGGGCTACTAACACTGGTTAGAGAAAACAGAAAAATTATTAACATTATCTCACAAATTTCAAGCGTATACCAGGGCTTAAAACACTGGTATAACATAATTAAACAAATCAAACAGAACATTAATTAAATAAATAATAACAGCGATGGATTCCAAAATAGATGAAACCGAAGTCTTCATCATTATTGCAGAACAGAAGAAGTTAGCAGAGGAGCTAGAGAAAATAAAAATAAACGTTGGAAAAGACAGCGCATCCCGAAAAACTCTGAAGTACAAAGACGAACGAATCAAAAAAATTGACGAAATTTGGGAAAAATTTTCTTTTAATCATGAAAAAGTAAAGAATGTAATTGCACACGACACTCCGTATATGGGAAGAAATACGTTTGAACGAGTCAAGGAAATGTAGGATGGCCATAATTCCTCCAGCCACTAAGCCAGCACAGTTATCTAGTACATCAAGTTCAACGGAAAACTCAGCAACCCAAAATCATATACTAAGAAAACTACAACTAAAAATTGAAGCAGTGATATCAAATATTGAAGAATTTGAAGAAACTTTAGAGCAGTATTCCAAAGAAATTCATGACTACCAGCAGAAAATGCTGCTAGAGCAACTGAATAATCTTACTAACCTTCATGAAGAATTCATGACAAATGCTACGGAAGCTGATCTCAATTCGAAGTATGTCACTAACAATGACTATAAAGGTGTGAAACAAGATATAAATCGATTTCTTCATCAAATGGCGACCAGGCTAGGTGAAATTAACAAACAAAACCGAGGAGAAGAAACAAGGCAAACAGAGTCTAGACTACCTCCAATAAAAATTCCTACGTTTAAAGGAAATTACTTGGAGTGGCAATCATTCTACGATCTGTTTGTTGCAATAATTCATAACAAAAGTAGTCTAAGTACTACAGAAAAAATGGAATATTTAAGGACTCACTTAGAAGGCGAACCTCTTCATTTAATTCAGCAATTTACCTTTTCGAGTGAGAACTACGAGAGTGCTTGGGAAACGCTCAAGTCTCGATATAATAACGAACGAAAAATTGTGTCAATTCACATCGACAAAATGCTTAGTTCCGGGCATCAAGGAAATTCGACATCAGCTAATAATATTAAAAATTCTCTGGATGCTATCAAGGAGGGCTTAACTGCTCTAAACAATATGGGCTTCAATACCACGTCATGGGGCCCAATGATTGTACACAGAACCCAATAAAATGCCCGATTTAAAAACGCTTTTGGAGTTCATGGAAAGACGTTACCAAGCCTTAGAAGTTCTGAATCCAGCAAAAAAGCAACAAAAATGTGGGGATGAAGCAAACCACGCAATACGTAATTTCCACGTCGGATCCAAGGCAGTAACACAATGCCGCATATGCAAGGGCGATCACATAATATACAAATGCCCATCATTCAACAACTTAACGCCAAGTGAAAGATGTAAACAAATCAAACAGGCGGAACTTTGTTATAACTGCTTGCAACATGCTAAGCAAACTCAATGTCCAAGCAAACGTACATGCAAACAGTGCAACAAGAAGCATCATACAATGTTGCACATGGAAATGCAACAAAAACAGGTGAACCATAGTTACCTAGATCAAAATGTTGTTCTAGCAACAGCAATTGTCTATGCAAGCAGCAGTGATGGCCACAGTGTCAAGATACGAGCACTTATTGACCCAGGTGCTCAAGCAACGTTAATAACGGAATCAGTTGTGCAATTATTAAAGCTAAAGAAACAAGAAGTGAACATTGAAGTGAGTGGCTTAGGCGCTATGAAAACCGACACGTCCAAACACAAAGTCGAGTTCACAATAACTTCATGGTTTCCATCAAAGCTCAACCTCCAGGTTGAAGCCCTTGTTCTGCCTAAACTAACAAGCCAACTTCCATCAAACCAAGTAAAACGCGTGAGCTTTGGAGACCTTAAAGGTATAGAGCTGGCAGATCCAACCTACGATATTCCTGGAACTATAGACTTAATTATCGGAGCCGATATATTTGGAGATGTTATTCTCGATGGTATAAGAAGGGATGACGCAACTTCCCCAATAGCCCAAAACTCACGGTTAGGATGGCTTATATCAGGACGAGCAAAATCTGAAGTTTCTTGGAGTAAAGGAATCATTGGACTTGTAGCCCAAAAATCAGTTGATAAACAACTAGAACAATTTTGGGAGTTGGAGGAAGTTTCACAACCAAGAAAACAAACACAAATGGAGATAGACTGTGAAGCGTTCTATAAAGAAACACACTACCGGAAAAACAATGAGAGATATGTAGTAAAAATCCCTTTTAATAAAGAAACAACTAATACCAGCAAATTAGGAGAATCAAAAAACAGAGCATTTGCACGATTTTGTCAACTTGAAGCTCAATTCGATAGAAATCCACAACTCAAGCAAGAATACACTGATGAGGTGAACGAATTCTTAAGGCTCGGTCACATGATCGAAGTGGAATCAAACAATCCGCAGGAGAAAAAACCATACTACATGCCTCATCATGCTGTCATAAAACCGGACAGCTTAACCACAAAATTACGAGTCGTCTTCGATGCATCAGCTAAAACATCAACCGATGTAAGCCTAAACGATTTAATGCTAGTAGGCCCAAGGCTCCAAGATGATATAGCTACTATATTAATGCGATGGAGGAAACACAAATATGTCTTTAGTGCAGACATAGAGAAAATGTACCGCCAAATTGAGTTACATAAGGATCATCAAGATTATCAGCGGATATTATGGCGAAGTGCCAAAAACCAAACCATCAAGGAGTATAAACTTACCACAGTTACTTATGGTACAGCGTCAGCACCATATTTGGCAGAAAAAACGCTACAACAACTAGCTGAAGACGAAAAACTGCAGTTTCCAGTCGCCTCGGAAATAGCGAAAAATGATTTTTACGTTGATGACGTAATGTCCGGACAAGACACAATCACAAAATGCAAAGAAGCACAAAGGCAACTCATTGATATGTTAGAGAAGGCTGGGTTTCACATGCGAAAATGGGCTGCAAATGACAAAAGACTGCTTAAGGATATTCCAATCGAATCAAGAAATGTAAACAAAGTCGATTTTGCCGTTGATGACACCATCAAAACATTAGGAATCCATTGGAGCCCAATAAGTGACACATTCCAGTTTAAGACCCACTTAGACGCGATCACTTTAAAGCAGATGTCACAGACAAAACGTCAAACTTTATCCGAAATAGCTAAGCTGTACGACCCTCTTGGCTGGTTAGCCCCAGTAACGGTAAAAGCAAAAATTCTGATGCAGCAAATCTGGAAGTCGGAAATCGATTGGGATGAAACTCTTCCAGTGGAGTTACAAAAACAATGGAACAAGTTAAAGAAGAATATCACTGAAGTCGAAAAAATTAGAATTCCAAGATGGATAGAGTCGGACAATTGCAAGAAAATCGAGCTTCATGGTTTCTGTGATGCCTCAGAAGCAGCATATGCAGCGGTAATTTACTCCAGAGTTTCCTTGTCCAGTGGTCACTTTGTTACCAGACTTATAAGCGCAAAAACAAAGGTTGCGCCGATACGCATGAAACTTCAACTTCCCAAATTGGAGTTATGCGGAGCTCATTTACTGTCAAAATTAATGACAGACACATTACGGACATATGGCACACAAGTTGGTAATGTATACGCCTGGACTGATTCCACAATAACCTTAGCTTGGATTCAGAAATGTCCATCGACCTGGAAGACGTTTGTTGCCAACAGGGTATCAGAGATACAACATGCAATCAAACCCGAACTATGGAAACATGTGCAATCATCAGAAAATCCAGCTGACTGTGCTTCTAGAGGTTGCTTACCTGAATTTATGGTGAACAATCAACTATGGTGGAAGGGTCCAAAATGGCTAGAAGGAAATTCTGATAATTGGCCATCACAAAACCAATATGCATCGGTCGACGTTCCCGAAACAAGAAAGGTTATGACAGTAAGGATACAAATCACTGATGATATAACTGAAAGATATTCTTGTTACAACAAGTTAATAAGAGTAGCGGCCTATTGCAGAAGATTTATTGCCAGTTGCAAAGATCACAAACCAAAGCAAACTAGAGTGCAGCAGTATAAAAAAGTAAAGGACTCTCAAACTAGAATTAAATGCGCTATTAAGGAAATAACCACTTTGTCAGCTAAGGAACTCAAAGATGCTCGCAACGCGATCATACGAGCTATACAACAAAGAGTTTTTCCCGAAGAGCTAAGGTGCATTAAGACAAGAAAGCAGTTGGATAAACGAAGTAAAATACTATCATTGAGCCCCCAATTAAATGATGACGACATTTTGGTAGTTGGTGGTCGTTTGCAAAATTCAGAATTATCGAATTCACAAAAACACCCATATATTTTACCGCATGGTGAAAAACTTACAAAATTGCTCATTGAAGACGCACATGCAAGCACAGTACACGGTGGTGTTCGACTTACACTTGCAAAACTGAGACAACAGTATTGGATAACACAAGCAAAAAGAGCAATCCGAGAAGTTATACACAAGTGCATAAGATGTTATCGTTTCATTGCACAACCAAACTCTCAACAAATGGGTGTGTTACCAGCTGCTAGAGTAACCCCAGCAAGACCTTTCACGCACACAGGAATTGACTATGCAGGACCCATTCAAATACTTATCAACAAAGGAAGAGGCAACCAATCAACAAAAGGCTACATTGCCATTTTCGTTTGCTTTACAACTAAAGCAGTACACATTGAGCTGGTTAGTGATCTTACTTCAGCAGCATTTTTAGCAGCAGTAAGACGATTTACTTCGAGGAGGGGAATATGTTCGCATTTTTACAGTGACAATGGCACAACGTTTGTTGGAGCCAGTAAAGAAATTCAACAGCAACTACGAGCTTCAATCAAACAATCTGAAAGGGATACATCGGTCATACTCGCAATGTATGGAACCCAATGGCACTTTATACCACCAGCGTCACCTCACTTTGGTGGATTGGGGGGAAGCAAGTGTAAAATCAACCAAATATCACCTTAAGCGAGTGATTGGAGACAGAACATTAACATTTGAAGAATTGACAACTGTGCTAACTCAAATAGAAGCGTGCCTTAACTCCCGACCATTAACGGCAATCGAAAACGATATAAGTGATCTGACCGTTCTTACTCCTGGCCACTTTCTCATAGGAAGCGCTATTAATGCAACACCCGAACCAATTATCGATGAGACTAAAACATACCGCTCCCGTTGGCAGCTGCTACAAAAAATTACAAAAGACTTCTGGAAAACTTGGTCTTCTGAATATTTGTCTCAGCTTCAACAGCGAACGAAATGGAAACAGAAGGAAGAGAACTTCAAGGTTGGTGACATTGTTCTCATCAAGGAAGATCGATTACCACCAACAACCTGGGTAATGGGTAGAATTTCTGAAGTTCACCCTGGTAAGGATAATGAGGTTCGAGCGGCAACAGTGTTTAGCAGCAATAAACACATCAAACGGCCCATAGCAAAATTGTGTCGTTTACCTATAGAGTCAGGACAACCTGATTCAACAATCAAACATATTCGAGAAAGCAAAGGAAAACCACAAGTGTTAACAACTATTAAAAACTCATCGAATAAGAAACCTAGCTCACTGTTTTGGATTTTTATACTGTTAGGAATCATGAACTCAGTCAAAGCTACTCCAACTGATCAACAACATGAGGTCGAATTCACTCCATTTGAAAACCAGCCAGGAATATACTTTGAGGATGTAGGACGACCGAGTCTTATTTCGAGCTCTTGGAAAACCATCGTATTTTTCAACATGACATCATATTGGTTGGAGTTCGAAACCTATAAGGAAAGTGTTAATCAAATGGAAACAATGTGCTCATCCACAGACATAGCTGAAGTCAAGTCAATAATGTGCGAGGGGATACTAAGCCAATTTAAGCTCCAGATTCAGCAAATTGAACTAAACAACGATATTTTATTGCATGCGAATGATGACTCTATGCGAAGACAACGGCGCTCTCCATTTGACTTTGTAGGAACGATTACGAACGAGTTATTTGGAATACTTGATCAACGGTTCGCCAAACAGTATGAAGAAACAATTGAAGCTATTCAAGGAAATGAAAACCAAACAACCATAATTGACTCTACCATAAATATATTCAAAAGGTAACATTTGGACACAAGACAACAGATTCAATCGCTGAATGAAGTGGTAGCCAAAATTAAGGATAATGTAGACAAATACAGCAATTTGAAGCTATTTTCGTCAACTGCTATCAACGCTATTCTGATAATGTTTAACTATCAGTCAACACAGAATATTTTACTAGACATTATTTTGTCAACACAAACGGGAAAGGTACATCCACTAATTCTGACAGTTCAACAGTTTAAAAATGAATTGACAAGGATACACGAAAACATACCGCGTTCATTAATGATACCAGGAGAGAGGCAGCATGAATCCATCCTTCAACTTTACAAAAGCTTGAGTTCAGGAGGAAGGTTGACTGGCAGAAATATAATAATAGAAATAACACTCCCACTTCTTTTTAATGGGGAATTTAAGATATATAAAGTGTTACCAGTTCCTACTTTCCATAGTGGGAATTTCACTTGCATTGTGGCAACTTCAGACTACTTGCTTGTGAATCTAAAGGGAAACCATTGTTACCCTCTTGATAGATCTGAATTCTCCCTTTGCAAGGAGAGACACCTCGATAATTACTGGTGTAGACTTCAACACCCAATATATACATCAGGAGCTTCGGTCAGCTCTTGTGAAATGAGCCTAATTCACCACAACACTGAGCTTTTGGACTCATGCCTGACGAACAACATTCCGATTAAAACATATTGATTGAAATGCATCATCCGAATTCTTGGATATATAGTGTTCCGGGTACAACTACAATCAACATTGACTGTGACTTCAATCCGTCACACACTACCTTAAAGGGTAGTGGGATATTGAAATTGCCGGCAGATTGCATGATCCATGATCAAATGATGACAATCATTGGTAGACAAACAATGATCAAAAAAATAACATCTTCTTTTCTACCATCTTTCAATCTTTCTAAAAAGTTAACTACGTTTAACTATAAAAGAGAGCAAAGTCCCATTGTATTGAAAACCGATATGTCGTTAGAGATCTCAAAATTAGAACATTCGATCGAGCTACAACGAAGTCAAGAACATATTCTGAAGGAAATAAAAACCCATAGGGTACATCAATATTCTCTTCTGGGGTCAACGGTATTTCTGGTAGTAGCTGTTACAATTGGCGTCATTTTACTGAGAAGGAAGACAAATCAATCAATAATCATTCAACGGTCTAAAGATGAGAAGCGGATTGAAGGTGGAGGAACTTTTTCAGACACCGATTTTTGTGTTTCGTCAGTTTGAGAGAGGCCCCAGCATGTTGTGACAACAATTAATGACTCAAGTTGCGACCGCACAATACGTAAAGTGTCGAATAGACAAAAAGTACGTTTACCTGTCGCGCTCGAGTGTCAATTGTATATTGATTCTTTTTTGTTAAATAAGCAAATTTTCTGTACAAATTTCTTTTTGTTAAAGTAAGCAAAATTTCTGTATAAATTGAAGCTATTCAATAAATAAAATCGCTTTTTGTTATTAAGAGTCAACGAAGTAGTTTCACTTAAAAGATTTCCCCCCACCAGCGGTAAGGAATCTCTTGAATTGAAAATTACGGATAAAACAGGGAGAGAGGACACCGCCTTGCGGCGTACCTCTACTGACATATCTTTTAGCAGAAGTCTCACCCAGTTTGGAGTTGATTATCCTGCTTTTTAGCATTAGACCGATCAACTCCCCAAGTGAGTCGTCTACCTGTAGAGTTGACAGGGCAGTCGTGATTGCGGATATGTTGACGTTGTTAAAGGCGCCCTCTATGTCTAGGAAAGCAACCATTGTGTACTCCTTATATTGTAGGGATCGTTCGATGTGGCTAGTCAGAGAGTGCAGAGCCGTTTCCACCGACTTTCCTTTACAGTAGGCATGTTGAGCCGTAGACAGAAGTCTTGGATCAACTTTAGCTCGAATATGGATATCAATCAGTCGTTCTAAAGTTTTCAGAAGGAATGATGATAGACTTATAGGTCTGAGGTCCTTTGGGACTACATGAGAACATTTTCCAGCTTTGGGAATGAATACTACATTGACTTCTCTCACAGCTCCTCATAATATTTTCCAACACTGGTAGAATAATATCTGAGGACCTCTGTAGCTCGGCAGGTATTATACCGTCCGGACCAGCAGACTTGTATGGTTTGAAGCCATGCAGCGCCCAGAGCAGTTTGTTTCTCGTAATCAGACCATGAATTTTGGTCACGGTTGCAGTAGGCCTGTTTGGGCTGCTACTGGCCGCGAGTTGGCAGGAACCTGGAAAGTGGGTGTCCAGAAGCAGGTTGAGTGATTCATCACTTGAGGTTGTCCAAGAGCCATCGGTTTTTTTCAAACAGCTAGGCATCATAGGATTTGTGGAGAGGATTTTTCTTAGCCGCGATGCCTCAGAGGTTTCTGTAATTTTGTCGCAGAATGACCTCCAGGATTGTCGCTTTGCCTTCCTCAGTTCTTTTTTGTATAATTTGAGGGATTCTTTATATGAGTCCCAGTCGGTCACTTTTCTTGTGCTTTTTGCTGCGTTGAAAAGTTTTCTGCAGTCCTAGTGCCGATGTCCACCAATGTGGCTTTTTCTTGCCTCTTGGTGGAATAAGAGGGCAGGAAGCGGCCATAGCCTGATTGAGAGCCAGAGTAAATTCTCTGACTTTCATGTCAAGCTCATTGGTGTCACGCGGGGGACTTGATAGTTCAGAGAATAACGTTTTTGACAGTATTCCTCTGTATTTTGGCCAATCAGTTTTCCGGTAATTCCGGTAATTCCGGAAAGTTGATTGGCTGGGGGGAGCATCACTCAGACTGAATTCGATGTATCTGTGGTCTGAAAAGGAGTGTTCAGACGATACCATCCAGTTTGTTAGCCTTTGGGTGATGCTGTCGGAGACAAGAGTAATATCTCACACTTCTTGTCGGTTTCTTGTTATAAAAGTGGGCTCATTGCCAATATTGCAAATTAAGAGGTTAGTACTTAAAAAAAAAGAAACGCTGCGTTAAAACAACAGACCAGAAATTGGTCAAATATGCAGTAGCAATAATTCGGGTTGGGTTCGATATCCCGCTTTTTACATTTCTTTTTTTTTATATACCGTTTTTAAAATACAACTCATTGCGGTCAATAATTCTGCGAACTCAATCCAATACTACACAATATAACATAATTTGGCTCTACCGCCAATTGTGCAGTAAATGAGAGCGGTGACACCGTTACCAAGAAGTATATTTTGTTTCTGCATGTACTATGTAAGCAAAAATAAATGTGTACGTACAGCGGGATTATAATAGATCGGGATTTTGAACTGAAACTTACTCTGCTTCGTATGAATACCGAGATTTTATGCATCTAAGCCTTAGTCAACTAGAACATGATATATATCAGGTTAATTGGCAGCAGGTTTATTTCATGGTCGCAGCTGATGACCAAGTTAGCTTCTTGCAAAATGCAGTAGGTAACCTTTTTAAAAAACACGTACCACTTAAACGGAAGTTAGTACGTAATGACAGCAGTTCGTGGTTTACAGTTGAAATTCAGGATGCCATGAAACTGAGTGATCTGGCCTATAAACGTTGGAAACGCTTTCGTCTCGCGGAATTTCACGATGTTTTGAAATTCGATAAAAGCCTTGCACCTAAAACTTTGTGGAAAAATATTCGCGAGCTAGGTGTTGGTCGTCAGAAAGCACAGCTTCCTGAAAACATCAACGTAGATGCTCTAAACGCTGAATTTGCCAATGTTCAGTGCTCCTCACCAAATGCCTTAGTACAAGATACATTCGAAATATTAAGTGACCGTAACTGTGACAATGAATTCTTTTTTCAAAGATTAAACGATGCAGATGCTATAGGAGCTATATTGGGTATCAAATCTAAAGCTGTTGGTTGTGACGAAATAAATCCAGTATTCATTAAGATCATTTTGCCTCATATTCTTCCAATACTTACACATATATGTAACACTATTATATTAACTTCATCTTTTCCGATTGCTTGGAAATTTGCAAAAGTTGTTCCAATACTCAAAAAACCTACTACCCGTCTTTCACCACCCGAATATAGGCCGATCTCCATTCTCCCCTTTCTGTCTAAGGTACTTGAAAAAATGTTACACAAGCAGATGTCGACTTTTATTAAGCTTCTGAATCCGCATCAGTCTGGTTTTAGAAAATATCATAGCTGCACATCATCCATCTTAAACGTAGCCGACGATATCAGACAGGCAATGGACAGTGACCAGGTGTCCTTTCTTTGCCTACTTGATTTTTCAAAAGCATTCGATACGGTCAATCACAAAATTTTGATCTCAAAACTGAGAAATCAATTTCGTTTCACAAAAAGTGCTGCTACATTGATGTTGTCGTACCTTTCTGACCGGAGACAAACTGTTGTTGCTGGTAAAAAATCGTCCCGTTTTCTAAATTTATTGTCAGGAGTGCCTCAAGGATCTATTCTCGGCCCTCTATTGTTCAGTGTATTCATAAACGATCTTCCGCTTGCAGTCACAAATTCAGCAGAATGATCGAGGACGGGGTCCAATAACTCAACAATGACCTTAAAGCCATTGCTCACTGGTCCGAAAAGAATAAGCTCTTTTTAAACTCAAACAAATCTCACTGTATGATTATTTATAAAACCAAACTTGAAATGAGTTATTTTCTTGTCTTGTATCTCGGCAATGCTGTTCTACAATATGTGGAGTAAGTTAAGAACTTGGGCATCTGGTTTAACACTACCCTTAGCTGGGACCTTCACATTCGGTCAGTAATTGGCAAGATATATGGTTGCTTACGAACTCTATCGCTATCAAAAAACTTTACACCCCAACATATTAGGCTCAGCTTAGCGAAAACGCTTTTTATGCCCATCATCACATACGGGTGTCAGATTTTCTGTTGTCATAATACTCAAACTAGGCGAAACCTAATTGTAGCCTTCAACAAAATAGTCTGGTACGTGTACAATCTTAAACGGTTTGACCACATATCGGCCTACTCAAGAAAACACCTGGGATGCAACCTATATGCATACATGAAATACTGTTCCCTTAAGACATTAAATAATTTGCTGATCAATAAAGAGCCACTGTACCTCTATGAAAAAATAGAATTTTGTATCTCCAATCGCTCTAATATGTTTATTCAACCGAGATTTAATTGTAACAGCTCTGAGCGCCAATTTTTTGTTTACGTCATCAGGCAATGGAACTCCCTACCCCTCTTCATTAGAAAACTGAGAGGAACCAGGCAATTCGAGAGGGTGGTATTTAGATTTTTGGCTGATAATAATATTTAAGTAGGTCCCCTTTAAATAAGAAAGCTTCTCTTTCATTTCCTAAAATGTGTTTCATCAAATAACGTTTTAGTTTAAATGTCTATTCTAATATGAATTATGCTTGAACCAAAATATGTAAACTTTTACAAACTGAAAGGCTTTGATGTAAATCATGTAAAAGATGTAAATCAATCAATCAATAAATGAAATGAAATAAAGCGGAATTTTAGAAGACGGGATTTAACCCTTAACTGCAATGGTGAAATTTAGTTACGTATCTGTAGAGGTGGGTCCATTGGACCCAACTATTTTGAAATTATGAAAAAATACAAGTTTACATTTTTTTTAAATATTTTTATTTAACTTTAAAAAAAGAACAATTTTGAAGGTAGCAAAACATAGAATAAGGAACTTAATTTTTACATTCAAATTTGTTCAGTCATAAAACTTACTCTAAAAAAATGTCATTTTAAAAATGTACATTATAAAAGAAAAACGGGAACTAAAAAATAACATTTTTCTTAGATATAAAATAAAACTCTTTAGTATTTTGAAAACAAAAACTTAAAAACTTTAACTCTAAAAAAAAAAAAAAAAAAACCCGCGCGCGTGTGCAAAAAAAATACAAAAACAAAAAAAAGTGCAGTGCAGCGACTGAAAAGAAAAATATCACACAGTGCGGGTATCCCACCTCACCCGCTCCTAGTCGATGTACTGTTGCTTGCACTCAGTCACCGCCGTTACTGTATTTACCATACGGTACGGGCAGTGGCTGAGTGTATGTAACAACTGATGGATAGCGGGTTGTGAGTGAAAATTTTGTTGGTGCACTGTTTCATATTGTTGTAAGGGCATAACACCTACAACAATTTGATCCGGTAAATCAATATTAGAATTTTCACTTCGCAGCCTTGCTTAGTATCGTCGGTGTTTGTCTGTGATTATGACTAGGGAATTCAGGGTAGACGTAGCCAATATACGCGGGCTAAAAAGTAATCACTTTTCTGCGTACGTCCACGTCTGTAAGTACAGACCAGCTGTTTTGGCACTTAGTGAAACACAGGTAGATCCCCGCCCACACCTCTCAGATCATTCTGATCTGAAGCTACCTGGCTACGAACTAGTGCCATTATTCTTCTCTCACCGCGGTCTCGCCATTTATGTGCGTAGTGATGTAGCTTACCAAACTCCACCACAATGTGATCCATGTTCCAATCCGGAATTCAACTTCATGTGGTTAAAATTCCATCTCCGTGAGCAAATTATCCACCACTGCTTTATTTATAGAAGCCCCAAACTGGACAGCAATTCAACCTTTAACGAGTTTGATGCGCTGTCTGACTCCATTCAAAGAATTGTATCCCTGTATCCTCATACTGAAATCGTTATTACGGGCGACTTCAATATACACAATTCTGGGTGGCTTCGACATTCTGGACAGACAAAACCCAAAGGACGGTGTGTTGAGATTTTCGCTGCGGAAAACAACCTAACGCAGCTTGTAAATGAGCCCATGCGAATACCAGACGTTGATAGTCATTCCGCCAACACCCTGGACTTGTTTTTAACTTCTCACCCTGATAAGTACACCATTGATGTGCTCTCCCCTCTAGGCTCGTCGGCCCATTGTGTCATATCAGCTAATTTCTCGTACACCGACAACATAGTTAGAGAAAAAATTCCTAAAAGAACCGTATGGCAATACGAGAAAGCCAACTGGAGCGGTCTTAACAGCTTCTTTAGGAATTTTAACTGGTCGTTATGCTTCCTCGATAACGACGTGCATGCCGCTGCACCATTCTTTTTGGAATGAGATCCTTTATTCTTCATCGGATGAAGAGTATCAAACCAAAAGAAAAGGCATGGTACGGCTCGAGCTGTAAAGAGGCCGTCAGGGTTAGAGAAATGTTTTTTCGGTCCTACAAGACCAACCCGACAGAGGAAAACCGAAAAAAGTTCAAACGAGCCAGAAATGACTGCAACGCCCTTCTTAAGCGTGTAAAACTCCAATACGACCAAAAACTGAGGCAAATGTCCCAAAGGCAGTAAAAATTTTTGGTCGTTCGTCAAAAACATTAGAAATTCCGCCTCATCCTCCATTCCAACGCTCATTTACAATGACATTCCAGCTGTCAGCTCTTTGGATAAGGCCAATCTGCTTGCTGCACACTTTGCAGCCAGCTCAACACTCCCAGATTGTGCTTTGTCTCCGCCTACACTTGAGTGCGTCGAATCTTCAATGGGACCAATCTACTTTCGCACTCGTGTAGTAGCAAGAGTACTTAAAGATTTCAACATACATAAATCCGGTGGTCCAGATGGTATATCTCCCCTTCTTCTGAAGAGGTGTTCTTCCACGCTGGCAAAACCACTGCATAAGTTTTTCACCAATCCTACTCTTTAGGACTCTTCCCGAGCAGATGGAAAACAGCATTTGTCCAGCCCGTCCCTAAAAAAGGCGAATCATCTTCTCTCCACCTACAGACCCATTGCACTTACATCCCTTTTTTCCAAGGTCATGGAAACGCTGATAAATCGTCAGCTCATGAAATATCTCGAAACACGAAAAATTCTCAATGACCGGCAGTACGGTTTTCGTAGCAACAGGTCCACTGGTGATTTGATGGCATGTCTCACCGAAAAGTGGAACCAAAGCGTACATAAATCTGCCGAAAGCAAGATACTCGTAGTTGCACTTGATATTTCTAAGGCATTTGACAGAGTTTGGCATCAGGCTCTTTTGTCGAAAATGCGTGCATTTGGGATCGACGACTCTCTTCTTCAATGGATTAGAAATTACCTTTCGGAACGTTCAATTCAAGTTGTTTTGGACGATTTCCAGTCTGATATTCATAAAATAAATGCTGGTGTGCCCCAGGGCTCTGTTCTGTCTCCGACACTCTTTTTAATTTTCATTAATGACCTCTTGTCTGCTACTTCTAATCCAATATATTCCTTTGCTGATGACAGTACTCTCTGCTTTTCATATTCGTTTCCGGACTCACGGCCCTGCTCTTCGGTTGTAGAACGAGAAAGGCAGCGTATGCTAAGCTCATTAAATTCCGATATCAACAGCATAACCAATTGGGGAAGTATCAACAGAGTGGAATTTAATGCTTCCAAAACACAATGCTGTCTGCTGTCTTTAAAGCGAAATTTAAACACCCAACCATTATCCATGAATGGCACTTGCATCGTCGAAACCGAACAACTTTCCATTCTCGGTATTTGTGTCAATGACAACTTACTCGTACGTTGGAATGACCACATATTTGATGTCGCCAAAAATGCTGCGAAATGTGTAGATTTCCTCAAGCGATGTAAGAAATATTTTACCACCTCTGATCTGGCCTCAATATATAAGGCATTCATCCGCCCAAAATTGGAGTAAAACGCCCACATCTGGTCAGGTGCTCCTAAAACATCTCTGCACCTGCTAGATAGGATTCAAACCCGTGCGATAAAACTTATTGACGATACTAATACCAGTAAATCAATGGACACCCTCGAACACCGACGAAATGTCTCATATCTCACTTTGTTTTATCGCTATTTCCACCACCAGTGCTCCACTGAAATCGCCAGTAGCATTCCGCCCATTCAAATTTTCAACCGTAACACCCGTCTCGCTATGAATGCTCATCAGTCTACCCTCAAGCCCATTTTCGGACGTACTCTAAAATATCGTGATTCGTTCCTAAGCCGTACAACTCGCTTATGGAATGCCCTGCCGATCTCTGTATTTCCTGGTCGTTATAGCTTGCAAACATTTAAAAGCAATGTACATCGGTACCTCTCTTTTCTTCCTCCCTAAATTTCCTTTGCCCGCGCTGTGTACAATCACCTTAAGGGTACTCAAACCCCTTGAGCGCGCGCTCATTATAAAAAAAAAAAAAAAAAAAATGTGCGGCTCACACAACATTGGGGCCCGTCCTTTTAGAAATGTCATCCTTGTCATTTTTGAGGCCTTTTCATGACTCTGTTGGATAATGTAAACATACAGAGCACTAATGTCTAATAGCCTATAAAAAACAGGCATCGCCCAACGACGTGTTCTGCGACTGCTTGAGTAGACTGAGCACATTTGGTCTACAGAGTCAACACCACCTTTTGTGCCATTATAATGCATTATAATATCCGACTTGTTGGTGGACGAGAACCACAGGTTTTTTCTTTTTTGGGACATAACTCACAATTGGCGTATATTTCGTGAATCCAAAGAGCGATGATCCAACTGGCCTGTCCTTGTATGGTAAGAACTCTTTTAGAATCTCCTTTTTGTTTTTTTTTTCAAAGTCCCAACGAGTGTTAGACATTCAGATTTCATGACGTTTAAATGTTCCAACGATGTGTACCAGTTATCAGTTGTTATATTTCGATTAGATTAGATATCTTCCCTCTTCATCTGTCAAAGTAAGACCTTCTGTATTTTTACCACAGTATAGATACGTACTAAGAACGTAGTGCGTCTTTGAATCTGCAAGGCATTGCATTTTCAACCCATCGACCTCGAAAAGCAACCAACCTTTCATCAATGGTAGCATTAGCACCGATGGAATAGTTAGCTTGAGAATTCTTATTGAAAATATTAATTAAATCTGTTTCAATGCATCCTAGATCAGTTTCTTTCGTTCACTTCTGGCTTCAGGATTATCGAAACGAAAACATACTGAGAGCGTGTAAAATTGGACTGAAGATATGTACGATAGCGGGTCAATAAGTCCGTGACTTTTTGAATTTCTGACCTCTTTACTGAAACAGCAACACTGCTCCTGTCAACAGGCATCTGTCAGTTGACTCCTGTCAAAATTTAAACTTGCTGCGTCAGTTAGTTTGTGTTTGACAGCTATTTTTATCAGACTCACTAATTTGGGGAGAAAATGGAAAAAAGTGAATTTCGTGTGCTTATTAAGCATTATTTCTTGCGAAAAAAAACCATTACCGAGACCAAGGCTAAGCTTGATAAATACTATGATAAATACTAATACATCGATTTCAATGGTAAAAAAGTGGTTTACTGAATTTCGTTGTGGCCGTACAAGCACTGAAGATGCCGAACGTCCGGGACGCCCAGTTGAGGTCTCTACACCCGAAACAATCGAAAAAATTCACGATATGGTGTTGGCCGACCGAAGATTGAAAGTGCGAGAGATTGTGGAAGCCGTAGGGATCTCGCATGGCTCAGTGGTTTCAATTTTGAACGATCACTTGGGCATGAGAAAGTTTTCCGCAAGATGGGTGCCGCGTTTGCTCACAGTCGACCACAAACGCAATCGTGTAACAACTTTACAGGAAGGTTTGGCGTTGTTTAATCGCAATATGGAGGAGTTTTTGCGCCGTTTTGTAACCGTGGACGAAACATGGATCCATCACAACACACCAGAGAACAAACAACAGTCAAAACAGTGGGTTTCTAAGGGTGAATCGGCGCCAAAGAAGGCCAAGGTGGGTTTGTCAGCCAATAAAGTTATGGCGACTGTTTTTTGGGATGCACGCGGGATAATCCACATTGACTACCTTCAAAAGGGAAGCACAATCAATGGGGAATATTCTTATTATTTGAAAAAAAACCGACCTCATTTGGCCAAGAAAAAAGTTCTTTTCCACCAAGACAATGCAAGGGTGCACACATGTGCAGTTGCCATGGCAAAAATCCATGAATTGGGTTATGAATTGCTCCCTCATCCACCCTATTCTCCAGATTTGGCTCCGAGCGACTACTTCTTGTTCCCAAACCTGAAGAAATGGCTTGGTGGAAAAAGATTTGACTCCAATGATGAAGTCATCTCGCAAGCAAAGGCCTATTTTGAGGACCTCGACAAATCATTTTTTTTGGAAGGGATAAAAAAATTGGAGAAGCGTTGGACAAAGTGTATAGAGCTCAAGGGAGACTACGTTGAAAAATAAAATTATTTTTTTATCAAAAAATCTGTGTTTTATTCCAAAAGTCACGGACTTATTGACCCGCCCTCGTATAATCGAAATAAATCTCGCCCTGTTCCATCGGTCGTAAATAGCGATACTACGGCTTCATGGTTGTATTTGAAAACGGCGGAGTAAAGCACCAGGCCCAGAAATGCATCGAGCTCTTGTATAGTACATTTATTTAGTTCTGGTCTCTCCGTATTTTTGTATTTGGTGCTAAAGCCTGATAGTTTATTATTTGTCCAAGTGAGTATTTGGTTTTTTATATCCGTATTAAATATTTCTTGAAATGCTTCTCTTGGATCAAATAGGTCTAGATCGGGAAGTAGTGTAAGGCAATCGGATGATGTTGTGGCTCCACTCATGGGTATTTCTTGCAGGTGGTGTTTTTGCCTATTTAAATCAATTTTTTCCATAAAAGTATCCGGTCGCAGTATCTTCAGCTACATTTTGCTTTTCTCCTTCGCTGTCAGATAATTCCGGGTCTGATTCATGGTCACTGGTTATAATGAACTCTTCATCACTGTCAGAAAAATCGTGGTCTGAATGGCTGCGGATATTATTTCAGCTAGATCTTAAGTTTTGCTAAATTCATCCCCATCACTGGATAATTCCTCATTCATCCATTGATTTATCAATTTCTGCGAAATTTTTTTTTCTTGTTTTAAAATACAACAATTTTGATTTTCAAAAAAAAAATATACCTGAAATTAAACAAAAACGATACCAGAGCACCAGAGAAAAAAGTTACGAATCTATAGACATGGGTCCAAGGGACCCACGTGCACACTGTAACTCACCGAAGGAGACACGAGCGAAAAACGTCCTTTTTTCTTCAACCACTTCGGCTTACTGAGGATAGGTATTTAGGTTACATATCCCATAGAATGCCCACGAAGTTCTACGAGTATTTTTTCTCTTTAAATGAAATCTTTTTGTTTTGTTGCCTGTTTTCCAAATGTAGAAACACGCGCGCCGGTAAATGTGCTGACGCTATTAAGTTGTATTGAAGCAACATGAGAAACAGGTAAACGAATGCGACAGCTGAGCCTGCAAAAACCTTAGAAACTAAGAATAGATATAAGCAAGTAAAACGATTTTGTTAGGAGTCCGTAAGTTATCATCAAGAAATAGAGTACTCGCTCTCGTTTGAACCAAAATAAAGAATTGTTTTTTTTTTACTCCAATCGGTGAGAAAAATCTAAGTTATATGGTGAAATATCTGGGTTGTATTTTGAAATAAGAAGTTCTAGGGCATGTTTGTTATTAACATAGCCTTGGATGTTCCATTGGAGGATAATGAAATCATTATCTACCAAAGTCATAATTGTGTTTTACAAGTTGTTTGTTGAGTGTATGAATTTTTTGTGTTTAACTGTTCAGTGGGTTTGAGTGAATTGTTGTTGATAGTAATTGATGTTTTTGTTTTTTCGCTTTTGGTGGCGGGGTTAGCATGTGATGATGTGGTGGGAGATGCGCAATACATTTCCGTGTCTGATATTGGTGACAACTGGGTTTCGTCTACAAGGGTATTATGTATATGATTTTTGGATTGTGAGGGGATCGGGCTGATTGGTGATTTGTCAATTGAGTTAAGTTCTTCCATAAGAGATTGAGTGATTGTATTGTTGGTTTTGTTGTTGTATTTAGTATGGGAGTGCATTTTTTGTGTAAGATCTTTGATGTGGGATGCATCGATGTTTGTGGTTGGTGTTAATCGTTATCTTGTTAGTCCGCTTTTATACGTCGCATGTTTCGAAAGATTCAAGTGAGTGCAAAAGGGAGGGATAATGAAACAAAAAATACCCAATTAACCAAATTCCCACTGCCTGTGGGTAGCAATTTCATTGCAAGTTTTTGAGATTTCTTTTTCTCCTTCTTCTTTCTTTTTCGCATTTGCTTCATTACTTCTTTCGCTGTGTTACGAGCACAACATTTCAGTATGGCGGATGAACTGAAATGGACCAAAGAATTAACAAGGGGGCTCATTTTCAATTATGAAAGACTGAGCGCCAGAGATGAAATGAAAGAGAACTGTCAAATAACATGCAAACTCAAAGAAGGGAAAGTCTTCATGTAGAGTTGCGCGCATCACTGAATGAAAATTCAAAAGAAAATAACAAAACATGCGCGTTACACACTTGCGACGTATGAAAGCGGACTTTTTTATTATTTCTGCCATGGTGGGGTTGGTAATATTTCTCTTTTTAGGTGGAGGTAGCTGGCGAAGTTTAGGATTGTCATTGTAAATTTGCCACGCGACGCGAACGGCGATCGGCTTTAATTTTGTTGATGGATTTGTACCTAAGAAAGGCGGGGCAGGAGGAGTCGTATGGTGTGTGGCTTTCTTCGTTGCAATTAATGCATTAAATTCGAGTGCAGTAGTCATTATGTGGTGGGAGCCAACAATTTTTACAGGTTGGGGCATTTGTGCATCGATTTTTGGTGTGACCGAGTTTTTGGCAGTTGATGCAACGCATTGGGTTTTGAATATACTCTTCAACTTTGCAATTCAATCAACCTATTTTAACTTCGTGCAGACGACGAATTTGGTAGAAAGTGAGAAAAGCTGCTCCGTTTGGGACTAATGAGTCATTTACTTTTTTCATCATAATTTTTCGAACATCAATTACTTTGTACTTCTTGAGTTCGTCCATTAGTTCCTGTTCGCTAATGCTTTCGATTAGTTTTGAGTAAATTCTACCTTGCACTGAATTAAGACTAATGTGATTGGTTACTTTGACTGGAATTGAGTCTATGAGTCTCGATTTGATAAATTTATCGGCTGTGGCAACATTGCGTACCTTAAGGAGCAAGTTATCTGATCTCATTGACTTAACCTCTAATATGTCTGTGGATATGTGTTCTAATCCGGGATTGATTCGGATTGGATTGTAGGTGGATAGTTTACGGAAATTGTTGGAGTTTTTCTCGTCTTTCTCTAATCCACTAATTATGATGTATCGAGGGACGTTATCATCATTTTGTATAGCTGGTAGACTAGGGAAATCCTCGCCAACATGCTTTCTTTCGGGTCTCTTGCCCCGGTTTAAGATCACCTCAGATTCGAGGCTATTAAACCGGTTATGGTTGGGGGGAACAATCCCCCTGCCTTGGTAACTCGCGCCGTGTGAACAGGAGCGTTGTCATGAAGAAGCAACACACCCGCTGCGAGTTTACCCCGTCTTTTCTTTTTAATTTCCTGCCGCAAATTATGCAAAGTGGAAGCGTAGGATGTGGCGTTGATGGTTTCACCTTTTTTTTGTACTCAATGAGCAAGATTCCCTTTGAGTCCCAAAAAATTGTGGCCATGAGCTTCCCGGCAAACGGAGTGACTTTGAACTTCTTCGGGGGGTCTGTTCCTTTTTTATGCCACTGCATAGTCTCTTGTTTGTTTCCAGGGTCATAGTGGTGGACCCATGTTTCGTCCCCAGTAACAATTCGATCCATAACACCGTCCGCGTTATCACTACACATCTCCAAAAGCTCTCTACAGCATGCGATTCTCACTTTTTTCTGAGGCGTTGTGAGCATTCGCACCCACCTTGCACTGACCTTTGAAAGGGTAAGATGGTCATGAAGAATGGTGTGAATGGTACCAATTGAAAGCTTGGTGATCTCTGCCATCATTTTCACCTTTATTCGGGCATCCTCAAGAACAAGTTTTTCGACTTCTTTGATGCTTTCTCCCGTACAAGCAGTAGCCGGGGCGCCGGAGCGGGGGTCGTCTTCAATGCTCTCTCTGCCTCTCTTGAACTCACTTGACCACTTTTGCACAGTTGATAATGAAGGTGCGGAACCCTGGTAAACAGCCACCATCTCTTCATGAATAGTTTTTTGACTTTTTCCTTGCTTAGTGAGAAATTTAATTACAGCGCGATGCTCAATTTTCACCATCATCGTCTCAGTTGCCATTATGATTCTGTTTAACTAGAGATAAAACGCGAATTAATAATCACATTTATATGAAATTTTACATGAATGCACTAAAATAATAGTATTACTTGACAAATAAGTCAATTTATATATAACACCACAGCTTCACCCCGATATCGAGAATATATTGAACGCCCCTCGTAATATAACAAAAAACAATCCTCTTTTTTGGATATGCTAAATAGCAGCATTTATCACCACAGTTATATCTGATCAGAATATGTACCAAGTCCACCTCAATCAATTCGAAACTCAGCCTGGTATATTCTTTGAAGACGTTGGCAGCGCAAACATGATGGCCAGTACATAGAAAGCCATCGTGTTTTTTTTTAATTTGACAAGCTACTTGTTCGAATTTTACACATACAAGGAATGCGTGAGGAGGATGAAAGACGTTTGCATTAGAAATATATCAGAAGGCTTTACAGTTCTTTGCGATAATACCTTGGCACAATTCCAACAACAATTGTAGCAGATAGAACTGAATAACGATATGGTATTGCACGCAAACAATATGCCGTTAAGGAGTAAGCGATCACCATTCGACTTCATCGGAACTGTGACAAATGAGCTCTTTGGAGTGCTGGATTAACGATTTGCTCAAAAATAGGAGCAAACAATGGAAATGGTGCAAGAAAATGACATATTACAGTTAATGAAGAATCAAACTACGATCATCGATTCAACAATCAATATATTCAAGAAAGAACCAACCAACCAAAAACAACAAGCCTTTCTGACTTCTCTTATAAATGACTTGAGTAAACAACACGATAAGTTCAACTCATTTGAAATGTTGGCATCTACCGCAATGACTGCAATGTTAATGATTATCTGATATTCAGTGTAAACCAGCTGAATAATGAATTGGATAAGGATACATGACAACATCCTTCGCACATTAAAGATACCGGGGGAACGACAACATGAACCGATTCTCCAACTCTATAAAGACCTTCATCCAAAGCGAAGAGTCACAGATGAAAACATTATTATTGAAATCACGATTCCCTTACTTTTCAACGAGGAATTCAATGTGTTCAATGTGTTACCAGTACCAACCTAGCATAAGGGGAATTTCATGTATTTAGTACCATCATCAGCGTACCTATTAATTAGTCTTCAATTGGATCGATACTACCCTATGCGAAAGCAAGAAATGAATTCCTGCAAGCAGAGGCCAGCTGGCATATAGTGGTGCAATTTAGTCTATCCAATTTATAGTATACACCTGGCTCCACTATTAGCGCATGCGAGAGGAGCATACTTCAACCTAACAACTTACTCTCAACAGCCTGTACTAACCATACAGCTCCTGCCAGGGCATATTGGGTAGAAATGCATCATCCTAATACTATTTGTGACCAAGAAACGAAGCAAACCTCATTGTTTAGCAGCGGAACCATAAGTCTACAAGAAAGCTGCATGGTACGTCAAGAAGGCATGCGAATCATTTGACTGCAAATCATATTCTGATTTTGTCATTTTTATGGCAAATGCTGCTGTCCAAGAAGTAATCTGTGGTGGCACTAATTCTTTAATTTGTTTTTGTGCAATTTTTTCAGTGCAAAGCCCCTAACTATATAAAATTGCAAAGCAATACAAAAACAAAAATAATAATATTTATACCCTCTATACCCTGACCTACGCAACTAATTTAAACATGTCTTGCGGAATTGCCAATTGTGTAATCGATGACTACAGTGCTGACTGGGTAGCTTGCAAGGGCTTCTGTGGGGAAGCCTTTCATGCCGTTTGTGTCGGGTTAAATAAAAGAAATACGGTGTTTATCAAGGACTTCTCTGATAACCTCCTTTTCTTCTCTGATGAGTGCAAGTGTATCTCACTCTCACATGTTCTTTTGGCAATAAAATGCCTAAGCGATTCCAATGACTCCTACCAAGACGCACTTGCGAAAAAGATCACATACAAAATTTCGGTTATCGAAAGCAGTGTTAAAAGTGTTGAAGAGTTACGGAACTCAGAGTTACTGCAGACCTCAGCCGAACTAATAAAATCCAAAGTAAAGCATATGGATAAAGAAATTGCTGGTCTAATCGAGTTAGACTCCGGGAGATCCAGGAATGAAGAAACTCCATTACGTCACCTGGATGAAGTGTTAAGTGTCATCAAAGCCATCTGTTCTACGCAAGTTATATCCAACCATTGACATTCATTTCCAGCCCTCGTCACGCAAACAACCATCTCCTAAACAATCCGATCCTATGCTCGAAGTTATCTTCGACAAAGTGAACGATATCAGTGATGAACTTACTGCGACTCGATCCCTCGTATGCGATATTGAACATCACATCGCAACAATAAACAGCAAAATCGTTAACCCACCAAACTTCCCGCAGCCTTACCAGAATGTTCCCTACAATACATCGCTAATGGCTGAATTAATAGAACCTGAAGTGGATTCACGCTCACCCCCACATACAAGTCATTTGCGGACGGTTCAACCTACTGATTCCTACATTTTACTACCAAAGCGTAAGAGGCTTGCGCTCTAAAACTCGTACTGTCTTATCTAAATCACACGGTCTCTCTTTCGACGTCTATGCTATTACAGAAACCAATCTAATCCCCGACATAAAGAGCCAGGAGTTATTGCCGTCTTCTTATAATGTTTAATGATCCTGCCATCCCTAAAGTTGATTCTCCATGTAGAGGTGTCCTACTTGCCATTCAAAATAACAACAACTCTTCTCTCACCGCTATCTCTTCTTCTGTTAAACTTGACTTTGTTTCAATTAAAATAACACTTCCCAACAGGTCCCTGTACGTTATGTGTTGCTACATTCTCCCACCTCAACCTATTGAATCCTACATCCTTGCTATTAAAGCAATTACCCAACTAATTAATCTGAGTGATTCCATCGGCAATATCCTTATCTTTGGTCACTTTAATCTGCCCCTGTTAGAGTGGATTCCATCGGATGATCACTTATTTTTTACCGCGTCAAACGCCAGTTCATCCAAGGAATGTCTTTTCATTGATAGCATAACTGGCTCAAGCCTGTGCCAAGTAAGTGACGTCCCTAATTCTATCGGTAGGCAACTAGACCTTATGTTCACTAGTCATCCTATTAAATCCACAGTAACGTTGTGCCCATTTATCCTATCAACTGGCGACTTGACGACAACCCCCCTCTTCTTCTCTCATTTTTCCATAACTCTCCATCCCAGCCAACTTCTTCAACTGCCATCTCTTCTTACAACTTCCACAAAGCTAATTTTCGCAAAATCAATACCTATCTTAGCAAATGTTCTTTTGATTTTACCAATCTATTCTTATCTGATGCTAACTCCATTTTCTACAGTGAAATATTTAATTCCATTTCTCTCTACGTCCCCTTTTCACGGCAGAAAACATCATCTATTGCACCTCCATTATATAACAGAAGACTTCGCTCTTTACGAAACAGAAGAAACAAATTATGGGCAGTTTTTCTTTGCACCTATTCTTATTATGACTACTCTAACTATCTTGGAACTTACCTTCAATTCACCCAGCTCTATAACTGCCTCTATCAGCGCTTTCTCGACACAGCGCACCGACCGACCGACCCACATATTATTGCCAACTATTTTCCAATCTTTTGTAAACAGTCATTTGCAGACAACCTCTTTGTACCCGACTCCATCTATGTCAAGTACATTCCCAATTTCTCCATTGGCCCCTCTCTCTCCCTCAACCTTTTGATCCCACCCTTATCGAAGAAAAGTTACAGATGGGCTCCCAGCAATGTTTCTCAAAAAGTGTGCCTCCAATCTTTCGCACCCACTTTCCTCCCTCTTTCATCTGTCCCTCACACAAGGGGAATTCCCCCAAGTTTGGAAGACCTCTTTCATAACCCCGGTTCACAAAAAGGGATCAAAGAATGAAGTAACCAACTACCGTCCCATTGCTAAGCTTTCTCACATATCTAAAATGTTCGAAAGTTTTTTATATGAAGTTCTAAGCTTTCAGTGCAAATCACTTATATCACCCAGTCAGCACGGATTTCTAAAAGGTAGATCAACTACGATAAACTTAGTTGAATTCGTATCCCTTGCCCTGTTCAGCCCTTTGAAAATGGCAACGAAATGGACGTTATTGCTACAGATTCCGCTAAGGCCTTCGATAAAATATCACATCAACTGATCCTTTTCAAATTGTCTTCCCTCGGTTTTGACCGCATATTGTTAAAATGGATATCTTCTTATCTGGAGAACCGTTACTATAGCGTTCGCTTTAGGTCAGCTTTCTCAACCCCGTTTTTAGCCACTTCTTGGGTCCCATAAAGCAGCCATCTAGGTCCCCTCTTTTTTATTTTAACTATAAACGATCTTGAGAAGATTATCAAGCATTGCTCCGTATCCATTTACGCCGATGACACTAAGTTCTCCAAAACTATTTCTTCACTCCAGGACTCTGTTCTCCTTCAAGAAGACCTCGATAGGTTTTTTACTTGGTGTCTAAAAAATTGCTTTGAACTTAATGTCTCCCAATGCCAATCTATGACTTAGTCTCGTAAGTCCAATCAATCCCCCTCTCGAGTTAAACTTCCGTTTTTTTTTTTTTTGTATAATTTACGCGCGCCTAAGGTGTTAGATACCCTTTTAATGTTGCCAGGGTGCGGGCGGAAAGGTACAAGGAAGAGAAAGGAAAATTGTTTTTGTAGTGGTTTGAAACTCAGGTGTGTTTGGTTTCGATATTCGCTCTCCAGGGGGGGGTGGGAGTCTGAATAGGATGGAGAGTTTTTGCTTCACTCAGAGTGATTCGAGGTATAATTCACAGTATTTCTTTCTGTGCTTGAAACTCTACAACAGCCAAATCTACGTTCATTGTTCATAATTGTTCATTCATTAAGTTCAGACGTGTTTAAATTTCGCTCTGCTAATTTATTTCCGTTAAATTTTTTTTTCTGCCTAATTGCAATAATTCGCACAACCTATTTCTCGGTCATCGCCTTTTGTTGTGTTTTGCTGACTCGATTTGTTTATTAAAGTGAAATTAACAACTAACCCAATTCTCATTCACCGCCTTTTGTGTTTTAAAATTTCTCAACTGACCTACCCTAACTCAATCATCGTCATCATGTCTGAATTATGTGGAAGTGTGAATTGCTCCCTAACAAGTGACCTAAATGCTGTTATGGTGATCTGCAGTGGTCTTTGTAGCAAGTCATTCCATGCCATTTGCATTGGCTTGAGTAAAAGATCCATCGCGTACCTAAAAGATTTTAAAAGCAACTTTTTGTTTTATTGTGATGAGTGCAAGGACATCACTCCGTCCCACATATTACTTGCTATTAAGTGTCTCAGTGATTCGGTCAGTAACTTTGCGGCAGAAAACAATCATGCCTTGAAATCAATGCAAAACCAACTTACAAAATATGATGACCTTCTCAAATCAGTTAAAGATTTGTCAATTTCACTCGAGCAATCTGCAATCTATAACAAGACTCAATTTAGAAACTTATCCATGCAGTTGGCTCAAAACAGCGACTTAATAAAACGAAATGACAAACATGACTTTAGTGAAGATTCAAAAAATGTTCTATCCCATAGTGTAAAATCAATAATAAAATCTTACATCCCCACAATAACAGACTCTTTAAGTTCTCTACGGTCTTCCCTCGATTTTCAACTTCAAAGCAATCCAGAAGCAGCGTTCCGTCTCCGCCTAATAATGATCAGTTGCTCATAAACATCATGTGCCAAATAAGCGATTTAAGCAACGATATATCCAAATCACGCGCGCTGTTAATCGAAATTGCTGATCACATCCGGATAGCTTCCAGTAAAATCGAAGACATACCGGTGCAATCCCAGCCCCCACCGATTGAATCATACAACACCTCGCTTCTTACTGAGATGCTTGAATCTGCAATTATGGAACCACCAGTAACTCTTGGATCATCTTCTCCTCCACCACAACCCTCTTCGGTAAACGATGCTACTACACCAACTCCTGAACCCACAATCTCAAGATTCGGAATCTTATGGACACTTTCGGAGTGGAACACGAGAATAAAAAAGTTGAACAATTTCAACAAAGCTGAGTCAGTTGCCTTTTTAATAAGAGGTACTCTCCTCGATCGAAACAGGCTAACTAGTCTCTTCAAATCTAAATTTAAAATAGATGTCAGCAACTGCCGTAAGATCTCCACCAACACCTTCAAGGTAAGCATCCCGTCAAAATATGAATGGATGTTTATCAACCCTGCTTCCGACGTCATCAATCTGGGTGGATTAACTATGGAAAGAATTAAACCGAATAGAGGAAACAACAAACATCGCAAGGATACTACCTTTACCTCAAAATCCACTAAATCTAAAAAACAGAATAATGTTAATTTTAAGTCTAACCCTATACCGAAGCCTAACTCTTCCAAAAAAAAACCCAACTCCTAACAAACAAACTCCTGATGCAAATTGGAGTTTTAAAGTTAGGACATTTCCTGTCTTCACTCCTCCTTCAATTCATACTGCCAATCGCGTATATACTAAACGTTCTTCCACCGCGTCCAACTCAATTCCTAAGCGCGTATCTTTCAATCTAGATCCTCCTCCCAGTCATTTACCAAACCCAACATCTCCTCATTCCACTCATACAAAAACGGCATACCCCAACTTTATTCGCTCCCATATTTTAAATCCCTCCCCATGTTATAAGCTAGACTCCCACCCTAATACCACACCACCTTCTTTCTTAGACCCCATTCTTCCTCCAAAGGCAAAGTTAACCAAGCACCTTATCGATTCTGGGGAAGATGGCAGATATGTTCTCTCTCGTTTAAGAGACCGCAGATTATATGATAATGTTCGCTTATATCTCGCCTACCTACATGACAAGCCTGACTCTGTCTGTATCGAAGGTATAACGAAAACCAATGCAATGGTTTGCATTCTGCAAGAAGGCCTCCACACTAATCATAATGATCTGCGGCAACTTTTTATACGTTTTCATGAGCAATTAGATATGACTCCTGATGACGTGGCTAATGATCTCTCTTCTTTCGCGTCTCATGTTAGCTCCAAACGGATACTACACCTCCAGAGAACACGGTCTAGTTTCAAAAACTACCATCGCTCCTAACCCACCACTCAATTCTTTGCCGAAGCCTCCCAAATATCTGTCCCTGTATTATCAAAACGTAAGAGGATTACGAACTAAGATTTCTGCTATATATCTTAATTCGCAGATTCTGCCATACGACATCTTTGTCCTCACAGAAACCTCACCCCTGATATTAAGAATAATGAATTATTTTCCCAAGACTTCGATTTACACCGTGACGATGGTCTAGATAAAGAGGATAATTTATATGGCCGTGGTGTACTTCTAGCTATACACTCTCGTCTCGAGTCTAGACCCTTTAAAAATTCGTCCACTGCATTCTTCGAATTCGTTTGCGCTCGAATTCTTATTTGCAAACGCAACCTATATATTTGTTGCTGCTATATTCGCCCTCTCAACCAATTCAAGGTTACCAGCTAGCTGTTGATGCAATCGACTGCATTTTTAATGCTGCTGATCCCAATGACGTTGTTATTTTTTTAGGTGATTTTAATCTACCTAAGCTTCTATGGACTCAGACTAATCAGTGCTACTATACTGCAACAAATCCTACCTCTGATAAAGAGAATCTTTTCATTGACTGCCTAACTGACTCTGGTCTATATCAATTAAGTGGTGTCACCAATAACATCGGCAGACAACTCGACCTAGTCTTCGCCACTGATACAGATAACTGCGTCGTTTTAGAAAGTAAACATCTGCTTTCTAAGTTGGATAGTTACCGGGGAGGGTAACGCTGACATATGACAATGGTTTTAATCCCGTTTCCTATGAATATTCTTACAGTTTTAATTTTCATACGGCTAACTACGCCAAGTTGAACAACCTCCTCAGTATGGTCAATTTTAACTTTCTCTACAATAGCCCTAACCTTACGGTTAACGATGCTCTTGCATCCTTTTATACCGAAATTTTAAAATGTCTCTCCCAATCTGTGCCTTTTTTACCCAAAAGGAACCCCTCATCGTCACCACCCTGGTATAATAAAGAGCTGCGATCTCTTCGTAACAAGAGAAATAAGCTCTGGTATTCTTACTTAAAATCGCGTTCCGACACCGATTTCTTCTACTACCAGTCTGCCCAAATTAATTTCTCTGTACTTTGCCAAACTCTCTATAACAACTATTTAAACCGAATGGACCACATACTCATTTCCGACCCCAAAAGATTCTTTCAGTTCATCAAAACTAAAAGCAAATCGGATAACTATCCATCATCCCTAAATTTTCTTGATAGGTCCTCGGGCGATCCCCAAATTATTGCAAATCTCTTCGCAATCTTTTTTGGCCAAGCGTTCGCCATCCATTCCCAAGAGCCAGACCATTTTTACTTTTCCTACTTAAACAGCTGCCCACAAACAACTTTGGAATCGGTGTCTATAACTTTTGAGCAAGTTAGAGATAAAATAATAAAACTCAAAGATGATTATTCTGCTGGCCCTGATGACCTTCCCCCTATATTTTTAAAGAAATGTCAAATGCATCTAGCCCAATCTCTTACAGCTCTCTTTCAGCTTTCTATCACCCAGGGGTTATTTCCATCAACCTGGAAAAGGTCGTTTATTATTCCCCTACATAAAAAAGGTAGAAAAGACGATATTTCCAACTATCGACCAATTGCTAAGTTGTCCTGCATACCTAAGCTTTTTGAGAGCATTATCTATGACATAATGCTTTTCCATTGTAAATCTATTGTTTCCCTAAACCAGCACGGATTTTTCAAAGGCAGATCTACGACCAACAACTTAACGGAATTCGTATCAAGCACTTTATGTGCACTGGAATCTGGAAATGAAATTGATGTGATTGCCACCGATTTCAGCAAAGCCTTTGATAGAATTGCTCATGATATAATCCTTCTAAAATTAAAGGCTCTTGATTTCCAGATAAACTTTATAACTTGGGTTCAATCCTATTTAAATGAAAGACTTTACTATGTTCTATTTAGGTCCATGGTTTCTGACCCAATTAAAGCCTCTTCTTGTGTCCCCCAAGGCAGCAACCTTGGTCCCTTATTGTTTATTCCGACCATTAATGATGTTGCTTGTATCATTAAAAATTCATACATATCTGTTTACGCAGATGATATGAAAATATTTAGATATATATCATCTTCCTCAGACAGCCTACTTCTGCAGCAAGATCTAGACAGGTTTTGTACTTGGTGTCAGAAGAATTTTCTTGAGCTCAACGTCAATAAGTGTCAGGCTATAACTTATACCCGTAAACGCCTCCCTACTTCACCTCGTTGTTATCTAATCTTTAATCTGCCTGTTCCCCTAGTGAATGAGTTGCGTGATTTAGGTGTTATCTGCGACAAGGAACTCAATTTCCGTTCTCACATTGATAGTACTCGTATAATAAAAAAAGCCAACTCTGCCCTTGGTTTTATCAAGCGCTGGTCTAATGAGTTTTCCAATCCTTATGTTACCAAATCTCTTTACATAACCTTTGTTAGGCCTCTTCTGGAATATGCCAGCCAAGTTTGGTCACCCTACTACAGAACTCACATCCTCCGGATAGAAGCTGTTCAACGCAGGTTTTTACGCTTTGCTTTACGTGGTCTTCCCTGGGATGATAGCCAAAACTTACCACCTTACACTGACCGACTGAAACTTATAAATTTACAACCCCTTTCTATACGCCGAAAAATTGCCGACTGTCCTTCCTTACTTCAAATTATTTCTTTTAACACCAATCCCCGCAATCTTAGGTCTGTGCCACTTTTCCGGCTTAATCTTCACAGAACGAATTACGGACAGCTGGAGCCAATGTCTAGGATGCTTCGCGAAGTTAACGATGTACTGCCTCTCTTCGACTACCATCTCAGCAAACTCTCCCTCAAGAACATACTTATTTCCACCTATGCCTCACGTCCTTATTTTCTTTAACCGCTCCCACCCTTTAGTTTTTAAGTGAAAATGTTAGTTTTAAGTATATGTTTGCTTGCAATAAGCTCAATAAATCTGTCCGGGATTGACCCGGGCCGCAAAATCAAATCAAATCAAAATCAAAATCAAATCAAATACGTGTCAGTGTTATGCCTTCACACGCAGAATTTTTCTGTCTGAGTTTCAATTACAAATGAAAAACTGACTCTCCATGGGCAGGACTCAAACCTGGACCCTCCGAGTGAGAAGCGATTGCTAGTACAACTACACCACGGCCAACCCCCGTTCGCATATTGATGAGATAATCCTTAAAGCTAACTCATCGCTCGGTTTTATCAAACGTTGGTCTAAAGAATTTTGCAACCCTTATGTGACAAAGTCACTTTACGTTACCCTTGTCCGGCCCCTCTTTGAATATGCCAGCCAAGTATGGTCTCGCCTCAAACTTCTTAACCTGAATACCCTAGAAAAACGCAGAGACGTAGCTCACATTCTCTTCATTCATCGACTATTCTCCGGTTCTGTGGACTACGATTCTATTTCCTTCAACACTAACCCTCGTAATTTACGCTGAAGAGATGAGGTCTTCTATATATATCCCAACCCACCGAACCTCTTATGGCTCTAACGAACCAATCTCCCGCATGCTCCGTAAGGTCAACTCAAACATCCCCCTTTTTCATTTTAACCTGAGAACTTCTCGTCTTAAATTTGATCTCCTCCAAATGTCAAAAAGTGTATATACGTATTCTCTCATTTGAGAGGTGATACGGGAAACATAGCACAAAGGACTTATCTCATTGCATATCAAAGGATTTTGCTCATTTTTTCGTACGGGTAAAAAGCCTATTGGGAATATGGTTTGAAAATTGGGTAGTGTGCAATAATATACAGTAGGCATATAAATTCACTTGTCATAAGAAATATCGTCTGTATACTACCGAATCATCGCGATTTGGACTCTGGGCTCTCGTACGGTAAGACCAAGCGATCTTTTTTCTCGAACATCTCAACAAGAGAAATAATTATTAACGCATGTTATATAATAAAATATACCAGGTATATGCATAAGTTTTTTCGTTTTTTTTTTGTAAAAAAATACGTAATTTTCTACGGAAAATTTTCAGGTAATTCCTGAATAGCATGCCAGAAAAACTGTTTGTGTTTTGCGGCAAACCATTCGTCGAGCCATTTCGCAACTTTCTCAAAATCGCTGAGGTGCTGCTCTGTAAGCGCGTGCCCCATTGAAGCGAAGTGGTGATAGTCATATTGGGCCAAAGGGAGTACGGCGGGTGCAGAAAAATAAATAAAAAAATTAATCCATTTTTCGTCACTCGTCACAATTCGATGAAAAATTATTTCCACTCGTGGCGTTGAAGTAGCATTTCACATGTGACTTTGCGATTTTACATGTGACGTTCATTCAAATCCTGTGGGACCTATTTACCGAGTTTATTGATCCTCTCTATTGCTCGTAAACGTCTACTGATTGTTTCTTGTGACACATGTTATGCTTCTGCTAATTTCCGTTGAGTTTGAGTTGGGTCATCATCCAATATCTTCTGCTATTGCTCGTCTTCGCATTGAAATCACCACTTTCGAACTATCGAAACCATTTCTCCCATGTTTTAATTGAAGGAGCGTGTTCAACATATTGTAAAATGTTTGTGTGGGTACAAATGATAGAACTCATTCTTTCCAATACAAATCGCTTTATTCAGTACAGTTACAATTCACTATTTAATTGCTTCTCTAAATACAATCCAATTTCTGAACCGCTTATACTTTTCTTATCTTTTACTTAAACCACCTAATCACTTCTTCTAGTTAACACTACAAATTCAACTGATGAACTCACTTGCATACCTCCGGGATGCTGGTATTTATACTCGAATGACATACTTCGAGAACAATCCTCGCCATCCAGCGTCCCATACAATTTCCAATTTGCTAGGAGATTCGATTCCACTCTCCAGTCATCAATGGTCGAGACTTTGTCATTCAAGTATCGAAATCTTCTGGTCTTCGAGTATCGACATTTTCTGCTCTGTAAATCTAGATGGCGCTGCTCACATTTAAGTGGTTATCACAATATGTTTCTACCAGCAAACCATGATTTTCAACAGCCTTTTTCTTTTGAATAAATAAGAAAAGCAATGCGTGTACTAACGCAAATGTACTTTTTCAGGCACAAAACTCAACATGATCAATGAACGATAAAACACAGACACTAGTTTTTGGCAGACTAAACTTGTTTGTGTTTGTAGTTAAATGTCAGACGAATAAAATGACGTATGTATCAAATTAATACGCTGCGTGCTTTCAAATGGGTGCACAAATGGTTTTGGATTCTCCTCCATGTGTAGGGTATATGTATGTTAAATTTTTGTGTGATTTGTTACAGGCGAGATTATAGCATTTTATCTGATCAATACATGTTTTGGTTGAATTTGGGGAATGTGATAATTTATCACAATCCGATACGCGCCAACCAATTTTCTCTAACTGTGAGGTCAGGTTACGAGAAATTAGATGATATGACATAATGGTCCGACGAGCCTTGAGGGGAGAGCACATCAACGGTGTACTTATCAGGGTGAGAAGTTAAAAACAAGTGCAGGGTGTTGGCGGTATGACTATCAACGTCTGGTTTTTGCGTGAGCTCTTTTACAAGCTGTGTCAAGTTGTTTTCCGCAGCCAAGGTCTCAACACACCGTCCTTCGGGTGTTGTCTGTCAAGAATGTCGAAACCACCTAGAATTGTGTATATTGAAACCGCCCGTAATTACGATTTCAGTATGAGGATACAGTGATACAATTCTTAGAATGGAGTCGGACAGCACATCAAACTCGTTAAAAGTCGAATTGCTGTCCAGTTTGGGGCTTCTGTAGTAAAGCAGTAGTGGATAATTTGCTTACGGAGATGGAATTTTAACCACATGAAATTGAGTTCCGGATTGGAACAGGGACTATATTGTGGTAGAGTTTGGTAAGCTGGTCAGTATTTGCAGACGTGGACGTAGGCAGAAAAGTGGTTACTCTTTAGCCCGCGTATATTTGCTATGTTCACTCTAAATTCACTAGCCATTATAAGAAAAAAAGGACACAAAACAAAAAAAAAAAAAAAACACCGGCGACGCTAAGGAAGGCCGCGAAGTGAAAATTCTGACGTTGGTTTACCGAATCAAATTGTTGTAGATGTTATGCACTTACAACAAAATGAAATAGTGCACCAACAAAATTCAACTTGCAACCCGTTATCCATCGGTTGTTACATGCACTCAGTCATTGTTTTTGCCATACGATAGAGTTATAATATAGAGTTATAATAATAATTATAGTGACTGGGTGCAAAGAACAGCACCTTGACCAGGGGCAGGAGATGAGGGATGCCCACACTATGATTTCTGATTATTTATTTTTTTGTATTAAAATCACTGCACCACATTCGCTCATTTACAATGACATTCCAGCTGTCAGCTCTTTGGATAAGGCCAATCTGCTTGCTGCACACTTTGCGGCCAGCTCAACACTCCCAGATTGTGCTTTGTCTCCGCCTACACTTGAGTGCGTCGAATCTTCAATGGGACGAATCTACTTTCGCACTCGTGTAGTAGCAAGAGTACTTAAAGATCTCAACATACATAAATCCGCTGGTCCAGATGGTATATCTCTCCTTCTTCTGAAGAGGTGTTCTTCCTCGCTGGCAAAACCACTGCGTAAGCTTTTTCACCAATCCTACTCTTTAGGACTCTTCCCGAGCAGATGGAAAACAGCATTTTTCCAGCCCGTCCCTAAAAAAGGCGAATCATCTTCTCTCTCCTCCTACAGACCCATTGCACTTACGTCCCATCTTTCCAAGGTCGTGGCAACGCTGATAAATCGTCAGCTCATGAAATATCTCGAAACACGAAAAATTCTCAATGACCGGCAGTACGGTTTTCGTAGCAACAGGTCCACTGGTGATTTGATGGCATGTCTCACCGAAAAGTGGAACCAAAGCGTACATAAATCTGGCGAAAGCAAGATAGTTGCACTTGATATTTCTAAGGCATTTGACAGAGTTTGGCATCAGGCTCTTTTGTCGAAAATGCGTGCATTTGGGATCGACGACTCTCTTCTTCAATGGATTAGAAATTACCTTTCGGAACGTTCAATTCAAGTTGTTTTAGACGATTTCCAGTCTGATATTCATAAAATAAATGCTGGTGTGCCCCAGGGCTCTGTTCTGTCTCCGACACTCTTTTTAATTTTCATTAATGACCTCTTGTCTGCTACTTCTAATCCAATATATTCCTTTGCTGATGACAGTACTCTCTGCTTTTCATATTCGTTTCCGGACTCACGGCCCTGCTCTTCGGTTGTAGAACGAGAAAGGCAGCGCATGCTAAGCTCATTAAATTCCGATATCAACAGCATAACCAATTGGGGAACTATCAACAGAGTGGAATTTAATGCTGTCTGCTGTCGTTAAAGCGAAATTTAAACACCCAACCATTATCCATGAATGGCACTTGCACCGTCGAAACCGAAAAACTTTCCATTCTCGGTATTTGTGTCAATGACAACTTACTCGTACGTTGGAATGACCACATATTTGATGTCGCCAAAAATGCTGCGAAATGTCTAGGTTTCCTCAAGCGATGTAAGAAATATTTTACCCCCTCTGATCTGGCCTCAATATATAAGGCATTCATCCGCCCAAAATTGGAGTACAACTCCCACATCTGTACAACTCCATCATCTCTGCACCTGCTAGATGGGATTCAAAACCGTGCGATAAAACTTATTGACGATACTAATGCCGGTCAATCAATTGACACCCTCGAACACCGACGAAATGTCTCCTGTCTCACTTTGTTTTATCGCTATTTCCACCACCAGTGCTCCACTGCAATCGCCAGTAGCATTCCGCCCATTCAAACTTTCAACCGTAACACCCGCCTCGCTATGAATGCTCATCAGTATACACTCAAGCCCATTTTCGGACGTACTCTAAAATACCGTCATTCGTTCCTAAGCCGTACAACTCGCTTATGGAATACCCTGTCGATCTCTGTATTTCCTGGTCGTTATAACTTGCAAACATTTAAAAGCAATGTACATCGGTACCTCTCTTTTCTTCCTCCCTAAATTTCCTTTGCCCGCGCTGTGAACAATCACCTTAAGGCTACACAAACCCCTTGAGCGCGCGCTCATTATAAAAAATTTTTTTTCTCACACGCGCCCGTTGGAATGTGCTTCTTTAGTTGAATTTTTTATTTTTTTTTATTGGTTGGGTCTTACGAGTGCACTGATTAGCTCGGTACAATGCTATGATCAACGATTATTTGTTCTCAAATTTGCGTGACATCAATTTGGAAGAACTGTGGTCCAAATATGATGCTGCTCATCCCCATACAACCAACGAAAACATCGATTTATTGAAAGATTTCAAGAAATCGACCCTTCATTGGATTTTTATTTGTTTGCCTAAATCAAGTCATTAAGTTATCCCGATAAACCAGCAACGATTGACGCTTTGGAGCAGAATATTGTTCGGGTAATACGCGATATACGCCTCCAATTGCTCGAAAAATGGACGGACATACGAGTATGCCTGAAACTATTTTCGAATATTAACTGGCATGGGTTAATCTTTCGAATTAAGTTAATAAATCATCATCAAATTAATTTCTTTGTATTTTATTTAAACAAAAAATTGGAGCCTCTTGAATGTGAAATGAACTTATCTTTGTATAATACAAATTGATTGTAATAATATCCATTTGTATTATTCGAACTATTATATGAACAAAAGCTGAATATTGTATGATAAAAAAAATATTTGAATCTGTTAACTCAATAACTATATTTTTAGATACGTATTTTATGTACATACACAAAAATATAGTAAAACATACCGGATCGTCAAAGATTTCTTCGACTCTTGTGTGTACATCTTTATTCTTCTTGCTTCGTATGAGAATGTATATATTTTCAATTCCTGGGCATGATGTAAACAATTTATTCAGCAAAACTGTAAGAAAACAATAATTAAAAAAAAAAAAAAAAGCCGACAGGAAACACTTACTCTTTCCCAAAAAGCCTGTTCCGCCGGTCACCAGTATGTTAGTGCCATAGAAAAAGCTTTGCAACGGCGTTAACTGATCCTCCGTATTAATTTCTCTTGTAATGTGCATTATGTGAGAGTGATTTCTTTTTTCAAAAAGAAAGCCTGAAAGAAGATGTTAGTTAAAAAGTGCTCAAATGCTTTTGAATAAATGTGTTATTGTAAATTTTTTAGGAGGACCTGCGTAGCGATTGATCGGGAAACTGCTGAGTATCCTATAACTTGGATTGGTCCAGCAATGAAACAATCAAGTTCGTAGCGAAGTGCTTGCCTTTCTTCCCAGTGGTGGTCCCCGGCAACTACATGTGTAAACCCTTACCTTAGGCTAATGGCCCAGCAGAGGCTTTTGACTGCTATCACGCAGATATCACCGCCATCCAAAAAGTGCGGTGGGATGAAAAACTGTGATATACTCGTATACTATGATGATTGATACAGGGGAAAAAACAGACAAGACATACGAGTATGAGCAATGTGCGAAGTATGATGTTAAAATCGTACTAGGCGATTTTAACGCCAGCATAGGAAAGGAGGACATCTTTGATGGGACAGTTGGGAAGCATAGCCTACACGACACAATCATTTTGCGATAGACGTAAGGCATGCCTCCAGTGTTCTGAACATCAGAAACTTGCAAGCAGTTCGGATATACCGTGTTGCAGCCAGGGTGCGAATGCAGATTTCCCAAGCGCCACAACAACAAAGAACTACAACAGAGAAGATACAACGTAGAAAAGCTGCAATCGCAAGAGACCCCCAAAGTCTTCGCTGAAGACGTATCCCGAAATCTCGATGTAAGGATAGCAATATCTAAGCTAAAATCCAACAAATCAGCTGGACCTGACGGCCGAGGTATTCAAAGCTGCTGGAAATGAATTTGTGGAGAGCATGCGCCAACTCATTTCTCCGATCTGGTCAGAAGAGTGTATGCCTGATGAATGGAATCTCAGCACCCTATGCCCGATCAACAAAAAAGGAGACGCCCTCAACTGCGCCAACTATAGAGGTATAAGTCTCCTCAACATCGGATACAAGATCTTATCTGCCATATTGTGTGAACGTCTGAATCTCTTCTCCAACAACCTGATTGGTCCCTACCAGTTCCGTTTCAGACAAGGACAGTCTACAATACATACCTAACATCTTTTCATCGATTTCAATTCCGCATATGATAACATTTATAGAAACGAGCAATTTAGAGTCACGTCTAGTTTTTGCGTCCCTGCAAAACTCGTCTGTCAGTGCAGAATGACGATTGAGAATACTTGCTGCTCCGTCAAGGTCGGTAACGACTTAGCCGAGACTTTTGCTGTCAATAAAGGCTTTAGATAAGGTGACGCTTTGTCACGTGACTTATTTAACATCATACTTGAAAGAATTGTGCGGAACTCACAAGTGAACACTGGAGTGACAATTTTTCAAAAGCTGTGCAACTACTAGCGTACGCGGATGATATTGCCATAATTGGGAGAAGTCAGGGGGCTGTCAGCGGTGCGTTCACTAGTATTGAATAGGAAACTGCCAAGATGGGTTTTGCGGTACATGAGGGCAAAACCAAGTATATGCTGTCAACAAGAAGGGAAACACTCAATATCGACGAATTGGACAGAATGTTACAGTCGACAGCTACAATTTCAATGTAGTTAAGGGATTTTTCTACCTTGGATCTGCTATGAATTCTGCCAACAACACCTCAGCAGAAATAAAACCAAGAATCACTCTTGCTAGTTGCTGATTTTTTGGGCTAAAAAGACAATTGAGTAGCAAGGCCCTATCCCGAAAAAATAAGGAAACTCTTTATAAGACCTTGAGCATCCGAGTCCTACTTCGATCCTGTGGATGGAACCTATCGAAGGCGGATGAAGATATTCTCAGTTGTTTCGTTTCGGTCTAATTTGCGCAGACGGGTTTTAGAGGGAGAAGATTCAATGACGACTTATACGAGCCATTACAGTAACATCCACCAAGACATAAAACTGCGCATCTGTCGCCTGAGATGGCTAGAACATGTAGAGCCAATGGACACCAATGCCCCGACCCGCAGATTCTTCAAATCTAACGAGCAGGGACAACGCCGCCTTAGGTGGCGCGCATAAGTAGAAGGGGACCTCAACCGAATTGGAGTGTGCAACTGGAGGCAGTTATCTCAAGACCACACTAAGTGGAAAGGCTTGTTACTTGAGGCCCAGGTTCACCCCAAACAGTAGAGCCGCTTAAATAGGTACGTAATAAATTTTTCAGTATGAGAATCACATAACAATAAAAGCGGACTATGTGTTTGGGAAAACAAGTCTACTCATATGGTATATAATCGTTAACTTTGTCTTATAATCGAAACGATTCTGACATCACGAGTAAAATCTGTAGATGAAATGCTGATTTAGTATAATATTTATTTTGTAATGTATAAGTAAGACAATAGTGAAATAGGAGAGCTACAAAATCCATTTAGTAGATCTTCATGAAAATAACACTGAATGACAGTATTATTGAGAGATGTTTACTGTTCAAACACTTTGTCGCCAAATATTTGAACAACGAAGTTAATTTAACGGAAATGACATTGCATAAGTGTGATCGTATTTGACTATGATACACTTATGAAATACTATTAATTTCAGTTTTTTTTTTCAGTTTTAAAGCATTTTATTTCCTTAATCATTAACTCTTACACACTAACAAAAAATGCTTAAATGCTAGCTTAAAATTACTTAACAATCTTATACTAACTTACTGGCCCCACACAGGCACTCTAAGCTACTCTAAATTCTTATAGCTATGTCTTTCGACTTTATTTACATTTGTTTTACTAATATTTGTTTTCTATACTTACGGCTAAGAAAAAATATTCGTTAAGAAAAAAACTTAGCATATGGATTTTTTTTTATTTTTTTATAATAACTTAATATCTAACTTAAAATAAACCTTAGCCTACCTAACCTAAATGTACAATACACACATAAACACACATAGACATTATACACAATCATATACATATATCAGTATACACCTTTGTATACACTGATATATGTATATGTTTCTTAAATGCTAACCTAAACCTATGTAAGCTGGCCACCGCTATTCACAGAGCAAATAAATTGGTCAGCTCTGCCTCTTTAGTGAGGCTGGTCCGTAATTGACGGAAACGACGACGAAACATCTTCTCCATCATTCAACCACCAGAAATGCTGGTGCTGCCGAACGACATCCCTCTTATCGCGATTCCCCACCGCCCTACTGAACCTGAGGCGATCCACACTGCCGTGTGCGACGTCTCTGTTGTAGTTGAGTCGCCTGTCCCCAGCTGTCCGAGCGACATGGAAGACTAACGACACCGCTGACCTATCCTGGATCAACCCTATCTGATCTAGGTAGAGGAATGCTTCCGGTGGAACGAAGCCGTCAGATCGCACACTCTCGTGGTAAAGGTACATGACAAGGGTCATGTAGCAGACGACCTTTACCCTCGCATCCAGTTGGCTGCTATAAAACAGTCTCTTTGTAAGGGCAAAAGCACCTTTAGCTCTGGCCAGAGCAGCACCTACATTTTTGTCAAAATACAGAAACTGATCTAGCCAGATCACAAGGTATCTGACCACATTTCGACAGGCAAGAGGCTGTCCGCGTTGTCCAATGATCGAGAACTTTCGCCAATTTTTTCTGGTATCCCTAGAGGCTCCAGACAACGGCGTCCTAAAAAGAATGGTTTCCGACTTCTGAAAGTTGATTTTCAACTTCCAGTCATCGCAAAATCGTCTTATCTTGTCGAAGTCACGCTGCAAGAGGGTGTTAATGAACTCGATTTTTGGGCCTGTTCTGTACGCTACCAAATCGTCTGCGTAGGCAATAGTATGGGGAAGTGCACCTATCAAGGCGCTTGTATAAATGTTAAATAGGATCGGCGAATTGACCGCGCCTTGCTGAAGACCATTTTTAATTTGAAATATTCTGACAGAAGTCACATCGCCATTCTTCACGATGAACTCTCTGTTGTGTAGCATATTATAAAGAATGTAAAAGAGTGGTTTACTGATCCCCAGCCTAGTCAGCTTATAGAAAAGACCCTCTAACCATACGGTGTCGAAGGCCTTCTCCAAGTCAACAAGGCAGGCACCATTGCACTGTTTCTTGCCTTTGTTCCATTGGATATCGGACACCAGTTTAGACGCGGCATGTGGTGAGATATCATGTCCCGCCTTAAAACTGAATTGATTATCCGGAACTATATGTTTGTCCTCAATCCACCTAGACAGAGCTCTATTGATTACTTTTTCAAAAACCTTACTGATATTCGGAAGGAGACTTATCGACCGGAGATTCGCCGGATTGGATATATCCTTTCCCTTTTTGGGGATAGGTTGAACCACCGCCGTTTTCCAATGCACTGGGTAATGTGCATTATTCATTGCATTATTAAACAGGGTGGTGTAAATGTCCACCGCTTCTAGAGGAAGATGTCGAAGCACGATGTTCAGAATACCATCGGTCCCCACTGATTTCTTAGCCCTGATTGTGTCGAAGATCTCATGGAGTTCCTCCTTCGAAATGAACGGGTGTAGGTCTCCCTCTCTGGTAATGACATTATTTGCCATATTTTCGTCGCTAAACCCGGTCAAACCAGAGCCGTTGGATCGCCAATTCTCTATTTCATTTCGATTATAGCAGTTGTGCACCAAGACGCGATTGTCCAGGTCATAATTAGGGCCAATGGTATCAGTGGCCTTGTATACTTCCTGGAAAGTCGCCCCTATGGCCTCAACCTTCTCCTGTGGATCCTCGATCACAAAAAAGTGGTCATCATCAGCGGCCTCATTTGGATCAATGCCTGCTATCGTCGGTAACCGTTCGTTGTCTGTCGTCCGGGCTATTTTAAGACACTGAAGGTCGTTTTGATTTTTCCTCCGAAATATTTTATTTATTTTCGGCAACATATTCGGGTTGCTGGTGTTTCTAGTCCGAACCTTGTTGTTCCAATACAAACTTACAGAAATTCTGTAATTCTCTTTTATTAGCGTTTGAATATTTTTAATCGACGACTTCAGTGTCCTAATCTCCGGGTCTTGTCGGTCAGTTAACCGTCTGTACAAGTTTTTAAGTCTTGTCAGAAGTCTACTTTTCTGTCGGTGCAGTGCGTCAATAGTAGGATTGCGGAACAGGTCTTCGTTAGTCGTACGTCGATACCGCGGTATTGTAGTGTCCATAGTTTGTTTAATTGTCTCGTCCATTTGTTTTAGGTAATTGTCGATCTCCTCGTTTGACAAATTCCTATTGGACGGTGGGTGGAGCGTGTTCGAAGAGAGCGCTCTAGTCAAGGTTGCGGAGAAGCGTGTCCATCGAGTCTTACTGTAGTTGTAAGAATATCTTTGGACAAACTCCTCCAATTCCGCAATTTCGTTGGGAACTGTAATTTCGGTGCTAAAACCGCAATGGTCGCTGTCATACACGAATGTGCGCAGACAGTTTAATGTTTGTAAATTCGTACCTGTCAGTCGTATGCGTTCGTCGTACAGCAGTAGATCTAAATAAGACCCGCCTCTGGGAAACGACGGGTTATCCGTCGCTTTAAGACCGAGTCTGTACATGACATCGTGCTGACCCCACCAATCGAGTAGTAGGTTCCCTCTAGTATTTGGCAAATTCTTTCCCCAATCTCTGTGTTTATTGTTGAAATCCCCGCCGATTATAAAATAATTCTCCTCCGATTCCAGCCTCAGAAGTCGAAAAAGCGTGTCGAGCTCTGTAATGAATAGGGTGGATTGTGAAGCGTCAGATGCGTAAACAGAGGCCAAGTACAGCCGCTTTCTACTGCGGAGCGGGATGTAAATGACGACTGCCTCCAACACCCGGAACCTGCGCAACACGCCCTTGTACACTCTGTGAAATTTTATACCTTCTTTAATGAAGATCGCGACACTGCCTCCACGTTGGGATCATAGCCGGTTTCTTCTTCTAAAAATATAATTATTGTACTCCAGTTTGTGCTTATCGGTTAGTTTGGTTTCGCTAGCGAAAAGCACATCAGGAGTTTGGTCTTGTAGCAATTTAAACATCGCGGCTCTTCGTTCGATCCTAATCAGTGAATCAACATTCACCGCAAGGACCTTCAAAATTTGCTCCACCATGTGCGTGCCCATTACGACATGTGTTGCGTTAGGCCCGGCTGCAGCGCGTAGATGTGGTCCACCCTCTTGGCTTGTTCTTGCAAATGCTTTTGCAGCTGAGCCATCTGCCCTTGGATTGCGAGCAAGATGGCAGCATGTTAGGTGCAGCTTCCGTTGTTCTCGGCATTGGCGCCGGAGAAGCAACAGTCGCTTGCTGTACCGTAGCCCCCCTCCCTGACGCCATTTGGCGTAGGAAATTTGGGGCGTGACGGCTGGTGTTTGAAACCTAATAGGTGAACGTTTGACCTCCACCTTCTGCTGCCGAGTCAGTTTTGCTTTCTTAATGTCGGCGAACTTAGGACAACCACGATAGTTTGCGGTGTGTCCCACGTTCCCACATAACACGCACGAGAGCTGCGTCCTATCGGATGCTCCGTCCCTAACCAGAGCACACTCCTCGGAACTGTGGTTCTTTGCGCACTTCACGCATCGAGGCTGCATTTGGCAGTTCGACGCGGCGTACCCGAACCTCTGGCAGCGAATGCATTGTATAACGCCTTCGCTCCTTTTTAGTTTTTCCCAGTGAACCACCTGGTAGTCTAGGACATTGATACTCCTTAGACTATCCAGACGACTTTCGGGACTGAGCTGCACCAAGAAGAACGGCACACTCCGTTTCTCCCGTCTAGCTCTAGCTGTGGTAAATGGCTTTACCCCCACAAACTTGAGTCCTTCGCACTCCTTCTCTTTGAGCAGTGCTAGGATCTCCTCCTATAGAGCGTAACTCCATGAGTGAAGGAAAGAGAATAGAAGAAATTTTGTCAGGAAAAGAAATGGGGAATAGAAAATCATCAGAGTTTTACCGTAGACTTCAAAAACATTAGCAGGGCAATCTACAATAGTTACAGAAAACATAATTGTTGAGGAATCTGGCATCATCGGTGCTACTACAAGGTAGATGGCGCCATACACTTTCTATATATTTTTTTTTTATTGTTAGTCAATTGGCACACTGCAAATGGCACGTTTTAAATTTGCCTTTGTTGGAAATCGGCCATTTGCTTTTGAGCAAGAAATTCAACAGTCGAGCTGTGAACTTGAATAAGTAAAATAAATTTCTTAAAATACTGTTAAAAAAAAAATACGAAAATCCTGAAAACAAATGTAAGATTTCATATATTGTATACCTATTATTGTAATAAACTTATCGAATTACTTATTTAGGAAATTTTGGCAAGTCCTAGACCGACTCTGAACGTCTGAATAAAGATTGCTCAAAATTTGCAAAAAAAAAAAAAGGATTTTAATTCGTTTCAATAATGGAGTTATGGAAGAAGCGACTGCCACATTGGTGCAAATTTCAATAAAAGCAAATTCAAAATCCAGAACAGAAGAACTGTTCGAAATGGCTGATGATATATTCGAAGTCTATCAGCAGCAAAATTCTCCATCCTTTTCCATGACGTCCCACACAAACGAAAGCATTTGCGATCTCACTAACGCAAATCAAACGCTTCGAACGGAAATACAAGAAATAAAACCAATGCTAACTAATCTTAGTTTTAACAACCACAGACCTCGAAACCCTAACTGCACAAACTCAGAAGCATGTCACACTCGCAATAGATCACATTCCAACACCAGTACCAAAAGAAATTCAAGGACTTGTTGGTTTCACTCAAAATGTGGCCATAAAGCGCAAAAGTGTAGCAAACCTTGTAATTTCTAGTCACACAATAACCCAAACTAGATTCTACGGCCGTTACGGTGGCAAATAGCAGTAGACTCAAGATGCCAAGCCGCCCTTTTATAAAAGATCCTGCATCGAAATTAACGTTTTTAATAGACTCAAGTTCCGACGTTTCGGCTATCCCTATTTCATACTAAAAGTAAACCAGGCCAATATATCACAGCAGCTAACGGTTTTTCGGCATTAAATACATTCGCCTCAGCTTAGGTTTCAGACGAATTTTCAATCAAATTTTTTTAATAGCATCGGTAAACAAACCAATTATTGGCGCTGATTTTTTAAGAAAAACCGGTCTCGTCGTAGACATAAAAAACTCCAGATTTATCGATCCTCTTTCTGAATCAAGAGTTAATGGCACAGCTTGTCAACGAACGGTTTCAAGTCCTCGATTTTACGCCGTACAGGAAAAATACAAGTCCATATTAACAAACTTTCCCTCGTTAATTGAAGAACCTGATTTTAACTTCCCAGTTAATCAAACGGTCGTGCACCACATTACCACAAAGGGACCTCTTCCGCATTCCCGACCGAGGTGTTTAAATGGCAATAAACTAAAAATCGCTAAAGACAAAATCGACTATATGGTGCAAATAGGAATTTGTAAGCCGTCCGCGTCGCCGTGCGCTTCGCTATTAGACATGGCACACAAGCGCGAAGTAAACGACTGGAGAACATGTGGGGACTACAGAATACTGAACACAATCACAATTCCAGACAGATATCCTCTTCCACACATACACGACTTCAATCTAAACTTACAAAGTCGCACATTTTTTTCAAATATCGACTTGGTTCGGGCATACACCACATCCCAATGGCATTAGAAGATGTCCCTAAAACCGCAGTAGCAACACCTTTTGGACTCTTCAAGTTCACGAGAATGCCATTTGGACTTCGGAACGCGGGTCAAACGTTCCAAAGGTTCATGCACCAAGTAACAAGAGGAATGGATTTCGTTTTCGTCTTTGTAGTCGATATTCTAGACGCAAGCCGATCAGGTGAAGAACATAAAAAACAGCTCGAACTACTTTTTCAACGTTTTACTGAGTACGGCATTCGTATCAAAATGTCTAAATGTGTCTTTGGCGTTTCAACATTAAAATTTTCTATGTTCTGAAATTTCAAAAAATGGAATTCCATGAACGAGTCGAGGCCAAAGTCTCTAAAAAACCATCAACGATTTGTGGGAGTGATAAATTACTATCATCGTTTTATACCGAATCTTTCTAGAACGTTAGCTCCCATCTACGAATACATGGCAAAGTTTACCAAAAAAAAAAGTAAAAGAGTTTGCGTTGCCCACGGAATGTCAAGATGCATTCTACCAAGCCAAACAACAACCCACCAATGGTACTCTCCTTAACCACCCTCGGAAAACTCTAAGTTAAGTATAACAACGGATGCTTCCAACACAGATATGGGAGCGGTAATACAGCAGTTGAAAGGAAACGAATCGGAACCTATTGCATTTTATAGTAAGAAATTTACACCTACGCAATCAATATACTCGGCATTCGATAGGGAATTACTCGCCATTTATTCAGCGATACACCATTTCCAAAATTTTGTTGAAGGGCAAGATCTTATCATTTTTACAGACCATAAGCCACTAACGACAGCACTCACAACAAAAGCAAAGCGTAGCCCGAGACAAGAACGCTAGCTCCATCTAATATTGCAAGTCACCGGCGACATAAGATCAGTGGCCGCAAACCATAACCGCTCAACTCAAGTTAGGATAAAAATAAGCTAAGGGCACCATTGTGTTCAGCATGTTTAAATCTACTTCCACTTAGTCTTTTTTATAACTGTATCTTTTTTTTAAACAGAACTTATTCCAAAAAAACCTAGTAGGCTAAGTCATTTTCTTAAAATACTGTTTTTGGCATAACAGTTTAGCTCGTAATAATTACAATGAAAAACCGACTTAGGCGGTTTTGACTTGTGGCCACAGAGATACTCGTATGTCAAGGGATCATTAATCGTGGTCGCGGATACACTTTCACGTCCGAATGCTGAATCATTAGAATTGGTCCTTCCGGGAACCGAAAAACTAGCCAAAGCACAATCGACTGACGAAGAGCTGTTACTCCTGAAAAATAATCCACCCACTAACTGTAACATCAAATTCAATCTCGTGAAAATAACTGCCTGCGTCTCATCTTTGTGGTGTGACACATCGACCAAGGTCAATAGACCTTATGTTCCTCAAAGCGAGCCAAAAACCATTTTTCAAGCACATCATTCCCTTTCACACCCAGGAATACGGGCTACACGAAAGAAAATCGTAAAACTTTATTTCTAGCCCAACACGAATTCACATAATAATAATAAAATTACCAAAGCGACTAAAGACATGTGAGCTTGCCGTCGTATGAATGGTAAGACTTGGACCCCAAAGGTCACCCATTGGGTATATACATCGGTGATATGACCCATCATCTGCTCATCAGTAGCACGGCAGAGCAAAAAATCAGGAAAAAAAGAAAACAGAAGTTGTTCAGTGCAGCGAATAAGGAAAAAAATATTACCCACTCTCCCGCTCCTGATCGTAGGTTGCTTGCAGTCAGTCACTGTTGTATTTGTCATACGGCACGATCAATGACTACGAGTAAGTGTATGCAACAACTGATGGATAGCGGCTTTTGAGTGTGAATTTTGTTGGTGTAGTGTTTCCTATTGTTGTAAGGGCATAAAACCTACAACAATTTTATTTGGTAGACCAACGTCAGAATTGTCACTTCGCTACCCTACTTAGCATAGTCGGGTTTGTGTTTTTTTTTTCCTACGTCTGCAATACAGATCAGAAAATACAGGCCTGATGTTTTGGCACACATCTCAGATCACCCAGATCTGAAGCTACCTGGATACGAACTAGTTCCAGTTAAAATTCCGTCTCCGTAAGCAAATTATCCGCTACTGCTTTATTTACAGAGCCCCAAACTGTTCAGCGATTCGACCTTCAATGAGTTTGATACTCTGGCGCTGTCTCACTCTATTCCCTGTATCCTCATACTGAAATCGTTATTACGGGCGATTTTACTATACACACTTCTGGGTGACTTTCTTTTAATTTCTCATCCTGATAAATACACCCTTCACATGTTTTCCCCTGTTGGCTCGTCGACCATTGTGTCATATCAGCTAGTCTCTCGTACACCGACCACACGGTTAGAGAAAATATTCCTAAAAGAACCGTTTGGCAATATGAGAAAACTAATTGGAGTGCACCTAACACCTTCTTTAAGAATTTCAGCTCGTCTCTATGTTCCCCCAATAACGACGTGGTTATCACTGCTGATTTGATTACAGACACTATCCTCTTTGGAATGAAATCTTTTATCCTTCATCGAATGAAGAGCTGTTAGGGTTAGAGAAATTTTTTTTCGGTCCTTTAAGACCAACTTAACAGAGGAAAACCGAAAAAAATTCAAGCGAACCAGGAATGTAACGTCTTTCTTAAGAAATTTGTAATTTCAATACGACTAAAAACTGAGACAAAAAATACTACAATGTCCCAAATTTTTTATCATTCGTCAAAAACATTAGAAATTCTGCCAAATCCGCTAATCCAAATGGTATACTTCCCCTTCTTCTGAGGAAGTGTTCTTCTTCGCTGGCAAAACGCTTGTGTCAGGCTTTTCATCAATCCTACTCTAAAGAGTAGACTCCTTCCGAGCAGATGGGAAATAGCATTTGTCCAACCAGTCCCTAAAAAATGCGAATCTTCCTCTTTCTCCTCCTATAACCCCATTGCACTTACGTCCCTTCTTTCTAAAGTCATTAAAACTCTGATAAACCAGGTCATGAAATATCTCGAAACACGAAAACTTCTCAATGACCAGCACGACGGTTTTTGTAGCAACTGGTGATTTGATGGCATGTCTCACCGAAAAGTGGAACCAAAGCGTACATCAATCTGGCGAAAGCAAGATAGTTGCACTTGATATTTCTAAGGCATTTGACAAAATTTGGTAGCAGGCTCTTTTGCCGGAATGCGTGCATTTGGAATCGACGACTTTTCTTCAATGGATTAGAAAATACCTTTCGGAACGTTCAATTCAAGTTGTTTTGGACGGTTTCCAGTCTGATTTCACAAAATAAATGCTTGTGTGCCCCAGGGCTCCGCTCTCTCTCCAGCACTCTTTTTAATTTTAATCAATGATCACTTATCTGCTGCTTCTAATCCAATATATTCGTTTGCTGTCGACAGTACTCTCGGCTGTAGAACGGAAACGGCAGCGTATGCTAAGGCCAATGGAAGTGGTGTCCGGCTATTATTCGAGTGGTGCGGGTTCGATTCCCGATCGAGAATAAAACTTTTAATTTTTATTTGTATATGTTTGTATGTAAACAAATTAAAGTAAACTACGAGTAAGGAAAAGTCGATAATGGATAACGAAGAGCGGTCTGCTCCCGCTGTAACGGGTCCAGCGGATGGCATGACTACAGCTGACTTTGCAATACTAAAGGCGACATTAGAAAGTTGTGGTAAGAAGAGAAGGAATCCCAAGCCAACTCCCAAACAAGTAAAGCGCCCCTCGCCGACAGCCTCATCTGAAAGTCTGTCAGGTGGACCGGACGAACGAGCAACTTCAACATCAGCAGTAGTGAAAGAGATGTGTCAAGTGTCCGAGTACGATGAGTACCCATACACCTCCGATAGTAGGGAAGAACGCTATCTAGCAAGCAGCAATAACTTCGATTCTCTAGCAGCCTCCGAGTCAGAGGACGTGGAGGAGGAAGCAGAAAGCCTTAAGGCATATGCAGCAAAGGGTACTTGCTACAAAGGCCAAAAAAATGGCAAGAACGGAGAAGGAGTGTCAAATAGATCTCCAGAGCAACGTTTTACAACAGCAACAAAACTAAAATCTGTCACAAGAACAACTGCAACGGAAACAACAGCCCAACAACAACAGCTTGTTTGGTTTTAGCCATAGGGCAGCTATCTCTCCGAGAGATTCCAGAAAGTCATTTTTGGCTGCAAAACCTCCCTACTTAAGGCCTTAGTTCAAGGAGTTTCACAAGGTTCAATTCTGGGTCCTATTCTTTTCTGTATGTTTATCAACGATTTTCCATCAGTCTGTACCTATAGTTCTGTCCACCTTTATGCAGATGACGTACAACTTCATTTAGCAAAACCATATAACAAGCTTGATGGACTTACTGACCACATCAATGAAGATCTTACCCAAACTTCTATATGGTCCGCAGCGAATGGATTGCTTCTTAACCCAAAAAAATCTCAAGTAATGCCGATCTAATGTCACGCTTATTTTTCATCCACGCTGTTAAATTTTGGAACCTTCTCCCGCCGCGTATCAAAATGATATCTAACCGTGCAAATTTTAAAAGTGCAGTCCTCCTTTACCTCTCATCCTTAAAAACCCAACCCTGAGTCCAGGTCCTATTCCCCCTCTCTTATATTATTATTATTATTATTATTATTATTATTATTATTATTATTATTATAATTGTATTAATTTTAAGCTTTAAAGTTATGTTAGCTAATCTATAATATCTAAGTACTAAAAAAGATGTAAATCTTATTGTACATACCAAGTAAATAAATGAAATGAATGAATGAATGAAATCCAAGTAGCAACAACACCACCAACAAATACAAGAGCAACCAAAAGAAAAAAAGCAGCCGCAACAACAACAACAGCAGAAACAACATCAGAAGCGGAAACAACATCAACGGCAGAAGTCTTCCAAGCAAATGGTCCCACCTATGTATAAATACCTACAAGATGAAGTTGAAGGACACAATAGAGCTATGTAAATCGGCCATAGGATATAATTTTTTTATCAAAGGATTAAGCGTTGATAGGCATGCGCTCAACTGTAACATAGTGTAATATAGTGAAGCGCTATTTAAAAATTAAGAATTTAAGAATTCTTCTCCTTCACACCAAAGTGTGAAAAGCTGCAGAAAATGCGGTTGAAGATGATGGAACCGTCTACTGATCCGGAGAAGCTCCTCGTGCTGCTCAAAGAGAAAAGAGAAAGTGTGCGACGAGATCACTTTCATAGGCCCTAAGCCGTTCACCACAGCTAGAGCAAAAAGGGAGAAGCGGAAACTACCATTTTTCCTGGTCCAGCTAAGTCCCAACATTAACTTAGATGGTCTAAGGGGTATTAAAATCCTAGACTACCAGTTTATACACTGGGAAAAATTAAAGAGGAGTGAAAACGTTTTACAATGTGTTCGCTGTCATAGGTTCGGGCACGCCGCGTAGAATTGCGAAATGCAATGTGTTAAGTGCGGAAAGAACCACAAGTCCGGATAATGCGCTCTGGGTAGGGAAAGAGGGTCTGATAAATGCCAGATCTCGTGCGCCTCATATAAGAACATGGACATACGAACATAGGGTTTGTGCTAAGTTCCAGCTTATAATGAAAGAAAATCTGGCTCGGCAGTAAAAGGTACCGGTTTTTTTTTATACTGAGCGCGCGCTCAAGGGGTTTGTGTACCCTTAAAGTGAGTGTTCACAGCGCGGGCAAAGGAAATTGAGGGAGGAAGAAAAGAGAGGTACCGATGTACATTGTTTTTAAATGTTTGCAAGTTATAACGACCGGAAAATAGAGAGATCGGCAGGAGTTGTACGGCTGAAGAACGAATCTGGGCGGAATGCTACTGGCGATTTCAGTGGAGCACTGGTGGTGGAAATAGCGATAAAACAAAGTGAGACACTGATACATTGCGTCGGTGTTCGAGGGTGTCAATTGATTGACTGATATTAGTATCATCAATAAGTTTTATTGCGTGGTTTTGAATGTGGGCATTGTACTCCAATTTTGAATTCCTTATATATTGAGGCCAGATCAGAGGGGGTAAAATATTTCTGACATTGCTTGAGGAAACCTAGACATTTCGCAGCATTTTTGGCGACCCAACGTAAGTTGAAGAAAGAAAGAGATTGGAAAGTTTTTCGGTTTCAACGATGCAAGTGCCATTCATAGATAATGGCTGGGTGTTTAAATTTCGCTTTAACGACAGCAGACAGCATTGTGTTTTGGAAGCATTAAATTCCACTCTATTGCTAGTTCCCCAATCGGTTATTCTATTTATATCGGAATTTAATTAACTTAGCATACGCTGCCGTTCTCGATCTACAGCCGAAGAACAGGGCGTTAGTCCGGGAACGAATATGAAAAGCAGAGAATACTGTCATCAGCAAAGGAATACGACCACCAGCCCTCAGTCTGCAAATTACATATGCCTAAATGGCTGCAGGTAGCGAAAGCACGGTACAAAAAGCAAGGATTGCTTCTCAGGCCACAGCGCCTAGGGCATCGAAAGCTTCATCTAATTTGCTAACTATCTTACTCTCTATACAGGTTCAAATGGCTCAGCTACAACCTCCAGTCGTAATAAGTACGAACATGGCGGAAAGAACTCTAAAGGTCCTTATTTTGAATGTAAATTTACTTATAAGGATCCAACAAAGAGCCAAGTTGTTAAAGTTATTCAAAGACCAAGCCCTGAAGTACTTTTGGTTAGCGAAACTAAGCTCACCAAAAAAACACAAAATGAGGCACAGAAGCTGTAAAATAATACGAAGAAACCAATCAAACTCCATTAAAAGAGGTGGTGTTGCGATCTCCATAAGGAAAGGCTTGCGATTTAAAAGATTTAAAATAGTGTACAGCCGTCTCCGTAGTGGAAAGCAATTGCACATGGTCTCCCTTTATGCGCCTGAAGCTACAATCCACTTTGTTTATCTCAGAACTTGAGACACTTTTTCGATTCCTATGGCTGGAGAACTATTTATTTTCAACGCCGAAGACAGAAATTGGTGAAATAATACACCAAACCCCAGAGGGAACCTACTACCCAATTGGTGGGGTCAGCATAGTGTTATGTACCGACTCGGTCTAAAAGCGACGGATAGTTCGTCGTTTCCCGTATACGGTTCCTATCTAAATCTCCTGTTATTCGACACACGGATACAACTGACAGGCACGAATCAACAAACTGTAAACTGTCTACGCACTTTCGTGTATAACAGCGATCATTGATGTACCAAAATAACGGTTGCCGACGAAGTTTCTGAATTGGAGGAGTTTATTCAAAGAGATCGTCGATCAAAAACCTCCCGGTAGTAATAAAAGTAAACTACAGAGCATCAGTAAGTTTGTATTGGAGCAATGAAATTGGGGCTGTAAACACCAAGAACCAGAATATGTTCCCGCAAATAAACAAAATATTTCGGAGTAAAGATCAAAACGACCTTCCATTTCTAAGGACCGCCCGAACGACGTTTAACGAACAAGTACTATTAACAGCAGGCATAGATCCAGAAGAAGCCGTCAATGATGACAACTTCTTTGTGGTCGAAGATCCGCAAGAGAAGGTAGAGGCCATTGGAGTGTTTTTCCAGGAAGTGTACAAGGTTAATGATGTCATCGGCCTGAACCCCAACCTGGAAAACCAGGTCCTTTCGTACAATACCTACCTTCGAAATGAGATGGAGAACTGGCGATTCGAGAACTCAGGGATCACTGAGTTCAATTACGAGAATATGGCAAATAATGACATAGGCAACGAGAGTGAGCTACTCCCGTTCATTTCGAAGGAAGAGCTCAATGCGATCAGACGTTCATAGACCTCAGAGGAGATCAGACGCATTTCGTGTTCGGCTTTACAAGTGTGGAAAAATAAACAACGACAAATTTCCAAGTGTTCGGTAGCTGAAGTGGTAGAGACCCGGACAATAAATCTTGGGGTTGTGGGTTCGCTTTTTTTTTCTTTATTTATTTAATTCATTTAAAAAGACAATTTTTAATCGAAAAGTGTTTGCTTAATAAAAATTCACGTGATGGATTGTAGAGAGCGGTCCGCTATGCCAACAACAATAACAACAACAGCAGACGAAGAAGAAGGAGAAGGTGCCTCCTATCAACACTTATAAATTGGAGGTGAATGCAACCAAGGACCTGTGTAAGTCGGTCATTGGTAATAATTTTAATATTAAGCGATTGGGGAATGATCGCCATGCCATCCACTGTAATACAGTGGAGGGCTACGCGAAAGTGAAAGAGCTCCTAAAGGAAACGACAACGGAGTACTACTCATTCACACCTAAGTGTGAAAAGCGGCAATGGATGCTGCTGAAGGGGTTGGAACCTGAGGAGATCCTGGCACTGCTCAAAGAGATGGAGTGCGAAGGACTTGAGTTTGTCTGGGTAAAGCCATTTACCACAGCTACAGCCAGGCGGGAGAAACGGAGTCTGCCGTTCTTCCTAGTGCAGCTCAGTCCCGAAAGTCGTCTGGATAGTCTAAGGAGTATCAATGTCCTAGACTACCAGGTGGTTCACTGGGAAAAATTAAAAAGGAGTGAAGGCCTTCGCTGCCAGAAGTTCGGGCATGCCGCGTCGAACTGCCAAATGCAGCCTCGATGCGTGAAGTGCGCTAAGAACCACAGTTCCGAGGGGTGTGCTCTGGGTGTTGACGGAGCATCCGATAGGTCGCACCTCTCGTGCGTGTTATGTGGAAACGTGGGACACACCGCAAACTATCGGGGTTGTCCTAAGTTCGCTGATATTAAGAAAGCAAAACTAGCTCGGCAGCAGAAGGTGGAGGTCAAAAGTTCACCTGTTAAGTTTCAAACACCAGCCGTCACGTCCCAAATTTCCTACGCCCAAATGGCGTCTGGTAGGGGGGCTACGGTACAGCAAGCGACTGTTGCTTCTCCGGCGCCAATGCCGAGATCAACGGAAGCTGCACCTAACATGCTGGCCATCTTGCTCGCAATCCAAGGGCAGATGGCTCAGCTGCAAAAGCATTTGCAAGAACAAGCCAAGAGGGTGGACCAGATCTACGCGCTGCAGCCGGGCCTAACGCAACACATGTCGTAATGGGTACGCACATGGTGGAGCAAATTTTGAAGGTCCTTGCGGTGAATGTTGATTCACTGATTAGGATCGAACCAAGAGCCGCGATGTTTAAATTGCTACAAGACCAAACTCTTGATGTGCTTTTCGCTAGCGAAACCAAACTAACCGATAAGCACAAACTGGAGTACAATAATTATATTTTTAGAAGAAGAAACCGGCCCTGATCCCAACGTGGAGGCAGTGTCGCGATCTTCATTAAAGAAGGTATAAAATTTCACAGAGTGTACAAGGGCGTGTTGCGCAGGTTCCGGGTGTTGGAGGCAGTCGTCGTTTACATCCCGCTCCGCAGTGGAAAGCGGCTGTACTTGGCCTCTGTTTATGGCTGCACAATCCAATCTATTCATTACAGAGCTCGACACGCTTTTTCGACTTCTGAGGCTGGAATCGGAGGAGAATTATTTTATAATCGGCGGGGATTTCAACGCTAGACACAGAGATTGGGGAAATAATTTGCCAAATACTAGAGGGAACCTACTACTCGATTGGTGGGGTCAGCACGATGTCATGTACAGACTCGGTCTTAAAGCGACGGATAACCCGTCGTTTCCCAGGGGCGGGTCTTATTTGGATCTACTGCTGAACGACGAATGTATACGACTGACAGGTACGAATTTACAAACATTAAACTGTCTACGCACATTCGTGTATGACAGTGACCATTGCGGTTTTAGCACCGAAATTACAGTTCCCAACGAAATTGCGGAATTGGAGGAGTTTGTCCAAAGATATTCTTACAACAACAGTAAGACTCGATGGACACGCTTCACCGCAACCTAGAGCGCTCTCCTCGAACACGCTCCACCCACCGTCCAATAGGAATTTGTCAAACGAGGAGATCGACAATTACCTAAAACAAATGGACGAGACAATTAAACAAACTATGGACACTACACGTACAATACCGCGGTATCGACGTACGACTAACGAAGACCTGTTCCGCAATCCTACTATTGACGCACTGCACTGACAGGAAAGTAGGCTTCTGACACGACTCAAAAACTTGTACAGACAGTTAACTGACCGACAAGACCCGGATATTAGGACACTGAAGTCGTCGATTAAACATGTGCAAACGTTAATAAAAGCAAATTACAGAATTTCTGTAAGTTTGTATTGGAACAACAAGGTTCGGGCTGTAAACACCTGCAACCCGAATATGTTTCCGCAAATAAATAAACTATTTGGGAGAAAAAATCAAAACGACCTTCAGTGTCTTAAAATAGCCCGGACAACAGACAACGAACGGTTACTGACAATAGCAGTGATCCAAATGAGGCCGCTGATGATGACGCCTTCTTTGTGATCGAGGATCCGCAGGAGAAGGTTGAGACCATAGGGGCGACTTTCCAGGAAGTATACAAGGCCATTGATATCATTGGCCCTAATTATGACCTGGACAGTCGCGTCTTGGGGCACGACTTCTGCATTCGAAATGAAATAGGGAACTGGCGATCCGAGGGCTCTGGTTTCACCCGGTTCACCGACGAAAATACGGCCAATAATGTCATTGCCAGAGAGGGTGACCTACCCCCGTTCATTTCGAAGGAAGAACTCCATGAGATCTTCGACACAATCAGGGCTAAGAAATCAGTGGGGACCGATGGTATTCCGAACATCGTGCTTCGACATCTTCCTCTAGAAGCGGTGGACATTTACACCACCCTGTTTAATAATGCAATGAATAATGCACATTACCCAGTGCATTGGAAAACGGCGGTGGTTCAACCTATCCCCAAAAAGGAAAAGGATATATCCAATCCGGCGAATCTCCGGTCGATAAGTCTCCTTCCGAATATCAGTAAGGTTTTTGAAAAGGTAATCAATAGAGCTCTGTCTAGGTGGGTTGAGGACAAACATATAGTTCCGGATAATCAATTCGGTTTTAAGGCGGGACATGATATCTCACATGCCGCGTCTAAACTGGTTTCTGATATCCAATGGAACAAAGGTAAGAAACAGTGCACTGGTGCCTGCCTTGTTGACTTGGAGAAGGCCTTCGACACCGTATGGTTAGAGGGTCTTTTCTATAAGCTGACTAGGCTGGGGATCAGTAAACCACTCTTGTACATTCTTTATAATATGCTAACTAACAGACAGTTTATCGTGAAGAATGGTGATGTGACTTCTGTTGGAATATTTCAAATTAAAAATGGTCTTCAGCAAGGCGCGGTCAATTCGCCGATCCTATTTAACATTTATACAAGCGATTTGATAAGTTCACTTCCCCATACTATTGCCTACGCAGACGATTTGGTAGCGTACAGAACAGGCCCAAAAATCGAGGTCATTAACACCCTCTTGCAGCGTGACCTCGACAAGATAAGACGATTTTGCGATGACTGGAAGTTGAAAATCAATTTTCAGAAGTCGGAAACCATTCTCTTTAGGACGCCGTTGTCTGGAGCCTCTAGGGATACCAGAAAAAATTGGCGTGAGTTCTCGATCATTGGATAATAGGGGCAGCCTCTTGCCTGTCGAAATGTATTCAGATACCTTGGAATCTGGCTAGATCAGTTTCTGTATTTTGGCAAAAATGTAGATGCTGCTCTGGCCAGAGCTAAAGGCGCTTTTGCCCTTACAAAGAGACTGTTTTATAGCAGCCAATTGGATGCGAGGGTAAAGGTAATCTGCTACATGGCCCTTATCAGGCCCATGCTGGTATTTGGGTGTCCCGTGTGGTTCAATGTACGACCAAGCTTAGTGGAAAAGATTCGGGTGTTTGAGAGGGCTTGCCTTCGCTTGTACAGAACACCTGAGTCGGAGTACAAAAAATGTTATTCTAATGAGGTCCTTTACAATAGGGCGAACCTAATGCGAGTGGACAACTTCGTAATTAAGCTGACTCGAAGGCACATTGCCAGAGCAATGACCTCGAAGAATAACCTGATATCGGGGGCTTACTACCCCAATTACCTTTACCACGAGAGTGTGCGCTCTGACTGCTTCGTTCCGCCGGAAGCATTCGTCTACCTAGATTAGAAAGGGTTGATCCAGGATCAGAAAGGGTTAGGTTAGCATTTACTTCGTTGCCATTCTCTAGGGCAGAGAGGGCAAAGAATACGAATTCAACGAGATTTATGGTGGGTGACCTACCCTTTAGGAAGCCATGTTATCTATGGGGAAATAAGTGATTTGCATTGGAAGCTTAGAGCTTCATACAAAATACTTTCGAAGAGTTTGGGTATATGGGAGAGTTTACCGATTGGACGATAGTTGGTTATTTCATTCTTTGATCCTTTCTTGTGGATCGGGGTTATGAAGGAGGTTTTCCAAGCCTGAGGAAATTCTCCTTGTGAAAGGGATAGACGAAAGAGATTAGAAAGGGCAAGGGAAAGAGAGGAAGAACATTTTTTAAGAAATATGGCAGGGAGGCCATCTGAGCCGGGTGTGAATTCGTCATTGAGTTGGTGTAATTTATATTCCATATAAGACGGGTCCAAAATATGAGATAGAAGTGGGTCATTGGAAAAGTTCAGTAGGTAACTACAATAGGATGGGTCTGGTACAAAGGAGTCGTTGGTGAAGAATTGTTTAAAAAATGTGGCAAATACGTTGGCAATAGTGATTGGATCGGTTGATGACCTTTATAACCAAAGCAGATAAATCTAAATCGGTAATGTGTCTAAAATGAGCAGAGAGAGTATGAAATTGAAAACGCACGGACATGCACGTCCTCTTCCATTTTGTTTTTCTTTGTCAGCGATCATTTTGTTGTGGAAACAAACTGGCCCACATTTTTCGTAGCGGCAACAGCAGCAATAATAACGGGAACTGGAGTATTTATTAATGATTTTCTTACAAGGTACACGCCAGCTCTTCCCATGAACGAAAAAGAGGCAAAAAAGCTGAGTGCTGACTATTTATGGACAGTAAATATAGAAAAGTTGAGGGGGGAAAAGTAATTTCAATTAAAACTTTTGGTGATCTTGCACTTACTTAGTGCGAAATGAATGATGAATTCAATTTAGAAGAAGAATTTTCTGGCCTTAACCTTATTAATACTAACTGTGAATATGTTCTAAGAGATAGTTCCTATTGCATAAACAAACTCTTTACAAAAATATCAAAAACTTAAGAGAAAACTTTAGTACTCTTATTACTCACTTAGATTTATTTATGTGCATTCCGGATATGGTATTTGTGTCTCAAAGCAGGTGGAGATTTGTTGGGCCAAGAGCTTACATCAATGAGTCTAGTATGGAAATAAAGTATGTAGTTCGTATGAAAGCTGATTTCATTATCTTTTGAATGACGTGAATCATGGTTGTAAGATTTTCTGTTTTCGAAATAATCAATCTAACCCTAAAGACTTTGAAAGTAAAGTTTTATTTGTAAAAATTACTGATTTCTAAAAAGTCTTCAGCGAAATCGTAGTTTTACCATTACGTGAAAGAGAATCATTCAAGCTTTAATTTGGTGTACAATAATGTAAGATTAAGCCAACATTAAATAAGAAAAGCGCTTTAAAAGTCCCAAGTCCTAATCCGAGACGGGTGATTGCACCGACCATCGGCAAGGCTACTGCATTGTCAAGCGGAGGTAAAACTGTGGCAGGCCATGGTGCGCAACCCTCTAAAGGCAAACGCAACGAGCCAAAAACCAAACTTTCAAGGAGTGGTAAGACTGTGGCAAGCCATGGTCCTATCATTTCCTCCACCCCTAACAGCAGCAAGTTTGTGGCATGCTAAAATGCCTTCCTCATAGAAGGAGTCGGGCACCCAGCTGCGTCGGCAGCGCTCTATATTAGATGCGTTGAAATGCTTTACGCATTACCAAAACCTTCGCATCTATTCCGGAGGTTGAGAGAAATGCGGTCATAAAGAGTAAGATAAAGAAGTATTTCCCACTGCTCCTAAAACGCTAAAGGACTCCTCCAAGCACCAGGCCTCCCAAGAGGCCCAAAACCAGTAACACCATTTCTCCGGATAAATATCCATCACTCAAAAAAGGCTTCGGCGGCACTTATTCTGCGTCTTTTCGAAAACGCAGAAGACATCATTCTCATCCAGGAACTATTGATCGCAAAAGGCGTGGTTCGTGGACTTGGGACACTTGTATACTTGTATCCGCTCTATACAAGTGACAAAGGTAAGATCAGAACTTGTATATTAGTGAAATGTCAGACTGGAGACTGCTAAAGGCTCCGACTGGCTGGCATCGACATATCTTGGCCACGATCATGTGGGCCTTCTCCCTGGTGATAACCTAGAAAGGGTGGTACTGGAAGCTGTAAGGCAAAAAACTGGCCTCATCATCGGATGCGACGCCAATGCACATCACACGGTATGGGAGGTAATAATGATAGAGGTGAGTCACTTTTTAATTATATTATACTATATTTTCATTTTACTATATTGGCCCGGGTCTACCCCGGACAACTTTACTAAGCTTATTAACAAGCCAAACTTAAAACTAGACTTAAAAACTAACAAAGATATACTTAACCTAATGGGGCGAGGAGAAATGGTGGACAGGGGAGATGTTAAGGGAGTGGCATATTGAGCAGCGCTGTTTTTATTTCTTGTTTGCTGCTATTTAGGTCAAAGACTTCGGCGTAGTTGTTCGTTATACGCAACATTCTGGATATGGGTTCAAAGTGACCGTAGTTGGTGCGGTGAGTTCGGATCAGGAAGAGTGGGACAGATCTTAGATTACGGGGATTGAGAGTGAATGCAATATTTTGCGTTATTGTCGAGCAGTCGATATTTCCAGTCAGTAACTGGTGGATAAAAAGTATATCAGCGACTTCACGACGTTTTTTTAGGGTATGCATGCTAATTAGTTTTAGCCTATTTTCATAGGGGGGTAATCCATATGGATCGGCCCAAGGTAGACCACGAAGTGCAAAACGGATAAACCTGCGTTGGACTGCTTCTATTCTTTGAACGTGGGTTAATTTATAGGGTGACCAAACTTGGCTGCAATATTCGAGAAGAGGCCTTACAAAAGTAATGTACAGGGACTTTGTAACGTAAGGGTTGGAAAATTCTTTTGACCAGCGTTTGATAAAGCCGAGTGAAGAGTTAGCTTTATTTATAATGCTGTCAATATGTGCGTCGAAATTCAATTCTCTATCACAAATTATACCTAGATCCCGTACTTGGGTAGTGGAAGGAATAGGCTCATCGCAGATGAAGTAGTTTCTTGGAGCGGGAGGTAGACGTTTACGGGAATAGGTTATCGCTTGGCATTTGCTGACATTAAGCTCCAAAAAGTTTTGCTTGCACCATACCGAAAACTTATTCAAGTCATCTTGCAGGCAATGGGAGTCAGAAGGCAATGAGATGACTTTGGAAATTCTCATGTCATCAGCGAAAATAGAAAGATTAGAGTTCGTTAAAATGAAATTTATATCATTAATTGTGAGGATAAAGATGATTGCACCAAGGTGACTACCCTGAGGGATACCAGATGTTGCTTTAATGGGTTCGGATATTGAAGATCTGAAGATGACCCTGTATTCTCGGTTTTCTAAATAGGATTTGGTCCATGCCACAAAATGAGGGGAAAAGCCAAGTTTTTTTAGTTTAAAGATGATAAGTTGGTGAGAAATTTTATCGAATGCCTTGCTGAAATCTGTGGAAATTGAATCGACTTCATCACCGTCTTCTAAAGCATGAAGAGTCCTAGAGACGAACTCTGTTAGGTTAGTGGTCGTTGATTTACCTTTCATGAAGCCGTGCTGATTTGTGCAGATAGTTGGCCTACAGTAGGGAAGCAGTTGTTGATAGACTATGCTTTCAAAAAGCTTTTGTATGCAAGAGAGTTTCGCTATGGGCCTATAATTATCGACTTCGGCTTTACTTCCTTTTTTATGAATAGGGATAATGTAAGATTCCTTCCATAGGAAAGGGAAAGTACCTGTTGAGACAGACAAGTTAAATAGAGCAGCAAGAGGAGGGCCGAGATGGGTAACACACTCTTTTATTACAATAGCCGGAATTCCATCAGGGCCGGACGAGAAATCATCTTTAAGTTTGGTAATGTTTTCAGATACCAAAGTTGTTGTTATATTTAGTGAAATGGCTGACGTCTCAGGATAGTTTCTCATATAGCTAAAGTAGCTAGGATCGGGTTCAGCTGTTTTCTTAGAAAAGGATTTGTTAAAATGAGAGGCAAAGAAATTTGCAATGGTTTTTGGGTCGGCAGAAGATTCACTAAGAAATTTAAGAGTAGATGGGCAGCCGTCTGACTTTCTTTTGGTATTAATAAACCGGTAGAAGCGTTTAGGGTCCGAGACTAAGCTAAATTGCATGCGGTAGAGGTATTCAAGGTAAAGAGACTCACAAAGTTCAGAAAAACGATTATATACCGATCGATAATTACTGTAGTCGGAATCAGATGGAGTTCTTAAGAATTTGTGCCACAACTTGTTTCTGTTATTACGGAGAGAGCGCAACTCATTGTTGTACCAGGGAGGAGTAGATATGCAGTCCTTTCGGAAGGTATACGGAACCGATTGGGCAAAGCAGGAGAAAATTAACGAATAGAACGTTGATAGGGCAAGATCAATGTTAGTTGTCTCACCAATAAAGTCAAAGTTAATGTTGCTGATGAGGTTTTTAAGTTTGTTAAAGTCGGTTCTACGGAAGTCAAATGAGAATGAATTTTCCGAATCGACACATGTGTTGCCATTTTCATATGAATATATAATTGACAAGGGGGGATGAAGGCGGTCTAGTTTAGAAAGAAGATGATCACCTGAATCGGATGTGAAGACAAGGTCGAGTTGTCTGTTCATTGTGTTAGGTATTCCACTAATCTGATGCAGACTTGAGTTGGTTAGGCAGTCCACCATCAATATTTCTATTTCAGATGTCGAATTACGAGAGACAAAATGAGACGAATCATCGGAAGGCTCCCATATAAGGTGAGGGAGGTTGAAATCTCCTACTAGAACAATGCAATCTTCAGGTTGTGCATCCTCAGTCAAAAAATCAACTGCGTGAACTACAGGTTGATAAGACTCAATGGGTTGAGATGGGTGAATGTAGCAACAAAGTACGTAAAGACATCGTTTGGGGAGCGTAATGTTGGCGCATACTAACTCAAAGTTTTCAGTGTGGGGAATATCGACGGGAGTTGCGTGAAAGCAGTTCCGGATTGCTAGTAAAACACCGCGGCCATAAGGATTATCAGCTCTTTCAAATCCATCTTGGTTTTGGTTTTTGCGGCTAGGAAAAATCCTCTCTAAAAATTCTATAATGCCTAGCTGTTTGAAAAAAAATCGATGGCTCTTGGACAACCTCAAGTGAATAATCACACAACCTGCTACTGTACACCCACTTTCCAGGAAGCTCCCTATTCGCGGGCAGTAGCAACGCAGGCACAACAGCAATACTGCAAACCGTGACTGAAATTCACGGCCTGATTACAAGAGACAATCTGCTTTGCGCGCTGTATAGCTTCAAACCATAGAAGTGTGCTGGCCAGGAAGGTATAATATTGTACATGCTGAGCTACAAAGGTCCTCAGATATTATTCCGCCTACGATAGAAGATATCATGAGGAGCTACATAGAAATGATCCAAATGCCACTGCCATGGAGAGAAGTTAATGTAGTTTTTCTTCCCAAAGCCGGAAAATGCGCTCATCTTGTCCCAAAGGACCTCAGACTTATAAGTCTATCATATTTTCTTCTGAGAACTCTAGAACGAATGATCGATCTAAAATTAACGAATTTTGTCTAAGGCTCAACATGCCTACTGTAAAGGAAGTCGGTAAAAACGGGTCTGCATTCACTAACTAGCTACATCGAACAATCCCTACAGTATAAACAGTACACATAGAATTTGCCTTTAACAACGTCTGCACATCCTCAATAACGTTGCGTTGTCAACTCTGCAGGCAGATGACCCATTTGAGGAGTTGATCAGTCTTATGCTAAATAGCAGTAAGGACAAATATAATATCGGTAGTGAGGCTGCTCAATATCAGTTATAAAAACCTTGAATCAATTCTTCTTGATATTTTGGTCTAGTTCGTGCAAAAATATTATCTTTATTTTTTATTTCCTTTTAAAATAAATTATTAGTCGCAATTGCATACATTTTTCATTTGATAATGTAAATTGTTTGTTTTAATAAATACTTTTAACTTTAAGCTTCTTGCTAGTACCCCTCCCGTTATAAAAAGAGGGTTATTTAAATGATATTCAATGCTAATTTAATACTTACTTTAATTATAGATACACATATTATGGTAGTCAAAGAATAAATGTTAATTTAAGAATTGTGTGAGAAATAAATCAATCTATTTATCTAAATACATATACTCAGGTGTACGCAAACCCCATCCTCGATTAGGGAATGAAGGGCGTCCCTATCGATATACTAGCGCACAATCAAGCAGCCATTAAGCATTAGGCTCTAACCTCATTGACTCCAAATGAGTCTCGCACTGCTTCAACGCTCTACAAAATTTCTATCATTAGAAAAAAGTAAAACCTTGGTTTGTGCTTGGTCATAAAGGTACTGTCGGAGATTCTGTCATAGGCCCTAAGCCATTCTGTAATATCCCGAGTTCAGCATCCCGAGTTCTCAACAATAAAGAGCTGATATAACAAAAATGTTTATATCCCATTATACAATGAAAGCATCCCAAGCATTTGCCAGTCTAAAACAGACATCAAACCCTTTCACAAAAAATCAAAAGAATCACTACAACTCTAGTTGTATTAACTCAGTTAATTGTTCATTCATTAAGTTCAGACGTATTTAAATTTCGCTCTGCTAATTTATTTCCATAAATTTTTTTTTTTCTGCCTAATTGCAATAATTCGCTCAACCTATTTCTCGGCCATCGCCTTTTGTTGTGTTTTGCTGACTCGATTTGTTTATTAAAGTGAAATTAACAACTAACCCAATTCTCATTCACCGCCTTTTGTGTTTTAAAATTTTTCAACTGACCTACCCTAACTCAATCATCGTCATCATGTCTGAATTATGTGGAAGTGTGAATTGCTCCCTAACAAGTGACCTAAATGCTATTATGGTGATCTGCAGTGGTCTTTGTAGCAAGTCATTCCATGCCCTTTGCATTGGCTTGAGTAAAAGATCCATCGCGTACCTAAAAGATTTTAAAAACAACTTTTTGTTTTATTGTGATGAGTGCAAGGACATCACTCCGTCCCACATATTACTTGCTATTAAGTGTCTCAGTGATTCGGTCAGTAACTTTGCGGCAGAAAACAATCATGCCTTGAAATCAATGCAAAACCAATTTACAAAATATGATGACCTTCTCAAATCAGTTGAAGATTTGTCAATTTCACTCGAGCAATCTGCAATCTATAACAAGACCCAATTTAGAAACTTATCCATGCAGTTGGCTCAAAACAGTGACTTAATCAAACGAAATGACAAACATGACTTTAGTGAAGATTCCAAAAATTTTCTATCCCATAGTGTTAAATCAATAATAAAATCTTACATCCCACAATAACAGACTCTTTAAGTTCTCTACGGTCTTCCCTCGATTTTCAACTTCAAAGCACATCCAGAAGCAGCGTTCCGTCTCCGCCTAATAATGATCAGTTGCTCATAAACATCATGTGCCAAATAAGCGATTTAAGCAACGAGATAACCGAATCACGCGCGCTGTTAATCGAAATTGCTGATCACATCCGGATAACTTCCAGTAAAATCGAAGACATACCGGTGCAATCCCAGCCCCCACCGACTCCATCATACAACACCTCGCTTCTCACTGAGATGCTTGAATCTGCAATTATGGAACCACCAGTAACTCCTGGATCATCTTCTCCTCCACCACAACCCTCTTCAGTAAACGATGCTACTACACCAACTTCTGAACCCACAATCTCAAGATTCGGAATCTTATGGACACTTTCGGAGTGGAACACGAGAATAAAAAAGTTGAACAATTTCAACAAAGCTGAGTCAGTTGCCTTTTTAATAAGAGGTACTCTCCTCGATCGAAACACGCTAACTAGTCTCTTCAAATCTAAATTTAAAATAGATGTCAGCAACTGCCGTAAGATCTCCACCAACACCTTCAAGGTAAGCATCCCGTCAAAATATGAATGGATGTTTATCAACCCTGCTTCCGACGTCATCAATCTGGGTGGATTAACTATGGAAAGAATTAAAGCGAATAGAGGAAACAACAAACATCGCAAGGATACTACCTTTACCTCAAAATCCACTAAATCTAAAAAACAGAATAATGTTAATTTTAAGTCTAATCCTATACCGAAGCCTAACTCTTCCAAAAAAACAACTCCTAACAAACAAACTCCTGATGCAAATTGGAGTTTTAAAGTTGGGACATTTCCTGTCTTCACTCCTCCTTCAATTCATACTGCCAATCGCGTATTTACAAAACGTTCTTCCACCGCGTCCAACTCAAGTCCTAAGCGCGTATCTTTCAATCTAGATCCTCCTCCCAGTCATTTACAAAACCCAACATCTCCTCATTCCACTCATACAAAAACGGCATACCCCAACTTTATTCGCTCCCATATTTTAAATCCCTCCCCATGTTCTAAGCTAGACTCCCACCCTAATACCACACCACCTTCTTTTTTAGACCCAATTCTTCCTCCAAAGGCAAAGTTAACCAAGCACCTTATCGATTCTGGGGAAGATGGCCGATATGTTCTCTCTCGTTTGAGAGACCGCAGATTATACGTTCGCAGATTATAATGTTCGCTTATATCTCGCCTACCTACATGACAAGCCTGACTCTGTCTGTATCGACGGTATAACGAAAACCAATGCAATGGTTTCCATTCTGCAAGAATGCCTCCCCACTAATCATAATGATCTGCGGCAACTTTTTATACGTTTTCATGAACAATTAGATATGACTTCTGATGACGTGGCTAATGATCTCTCTTCTTTTGCGTCTCATGTTAGTTCCAAACGCATACTACACCTCCAGAGAACACGGTCTCGTTTCAAAAACTACCATCGCTCCTAACCCACTACTCAATTCTTTGCCGAAGCCTCCCAAATATCTGTCCCTGTATTATCAAAACGTAAGAGGATTACGAACTAAGATTTCTGCTATATATCTTAATTCGCAGATTCTGCCATACGACATCTTTGCCCTCACAGAAACCAATCTCACCCCTGATATTAAGAATAACGAATTATTTTCCCAAGACTTCGATTTACACCGTGACGATGGTCTAGATAAAGAGCAGAATTTATATGGCCGTGGTGTACTTCTAGCTATACACTCTCGTCTCGAGTCTAGACCCTTTAAAAATTCGTCCACTGCATTCTTCGAATTCGTTTGCGCTAGAATTCCTATTTGCAAACGCAACCTATATATTTGTTGCTGCTATATTCGCCCCTCTCAACCAATTCAAGGTTACCAGCTAGCTGTTGATGCAATCGACTGCATTTTTAATGCTGCTGATCCCAATGACGTTGTTATTTTTTTAGGTGATTTTAATCTACCTAAGCTTCTATGGACTCAGACTGATCAGTGCTACTATACTGCAACAAATCCTACCTCTGATAAAGAGAATCTTTTCATTGACTGCCTAACTGACTCTGGTCTATATCAATTAAGTGGTGTCACCAATAACATCGGCAGACAACTCGACCTAATCTTCGCCACTGATACAGATAACTGCGTCGTTTTAGAAAGTAAACATCTGCTTTCTAAGTTGGATAGTTACCACCCTCCCCTTTCTCTTACGCTGACATATGACGATGTTCTTAATCCCGTTTCCTATGAATATTCTTACAGTTTTAATTTTCATAGGGCTAACTACGCCAAGCTGAACAACCTCCTCAGTATGGTCAATTTTAACTTTCTCTACAATAACCCTAACCTTACGGTTAACGATGCTCTTGCATCCTTTTATACCGAAATTTTAAAATGTCTCTCCCAATCTGTGCCTTTTTTACCCAAAAGGAATCCCTCATCGTCACCAACCTGGTATAATAAAGAGCTGCGATCTCTTCGTAACAAAAGAAATAAGCTCTGGTATTCTTACTTAAAATCGCGTTCCGACACCGATTTCCTCTACTACCAGTCTGCCCAAATTAATTTCTCTGTACTTTGCCAAACTCTCTATAACAACTATTTAAACCGAATGGACCACACACTCATTTCCGACCCCAAAAGATTCTTTCAGTTCATCAAAACTAAAAGCAAATCGGATAACTATCCATCATCCCTAAATTTTCTTGATAGGTCCTCTGGCGATTCCCAAATTATTGCAAATCTCTTCGCAATCTTTTTTGGCCAAGCGTTCGCCATCCATTCCCAAGAGCCAGACCATTCTTACTTTTCCTACTTAAACAGCTGCCCACAAACAACTTTGGAATCGGTGTCTATAACTTTAGAGCAAGTTAGAGATAAAATAATAAAACTCAGAGATGATTATTCTGGCCTGATGACCTTCCCCCTATATTTTTAAAGAAATGTCAAATGCATCTAGCCCAACCTCTTACAGCTCTCTTTCAGCTTTCTATCACCCAGGAATTATTTCCATCAACCTGGAAAAGGTCGTTTATTATTCCCCTACATAAAAAAGGTAGAAAAGACGATATTTCCAACTATCGACCGATTGCTAAGTTGTCCTGCATACCTAAGCTTTTTGAGAGCATTATCTATGACATAATGCTTTTCCATTGTAAATCTATTGTTTTCCTAAACCAGCACGGATTTTTCAAAGGCAGATCTACGACCACCAACTTAACGGAATTCGTATCAAGCACTTTATGTGCACTGGAATCTGGAAATGAAATTGATGTGATTGCCACCGATTTCAGCAAAGTCTTTGATAGAATTGCTCATGACATAATCCTTCTAAAATTAAAGGCTCTTGGTTTCAAGATAAACTTTATAACTTGGGTTCAGTCCTATTTAAATGAACGACTTTACTGTGTTCTATTTAGGTCCATGGTTTCTGACCCAATTAAAGCCTCCTCTGGTGTCCCCCAAGGCAGCAACCTTTGTCCCTTATTGTTTATTCCGACCATTAATGATGTTGCTTGTATCATTAAAAATTCATACATATCTGTTTACGCAGATGATATGAAAATATTTAGATATATATCATCTTCCTCAGACAGCCTACTTCTGCAGCAAGATCTAGACAGGTTTTGTACTTGGTGTCAGAAGAATTTTCTTGAGCTCAACGTCAATAAGTGTCAGGCTATAACTTATACCCGTAAACGCCTCCCTACTTCACCTCGTTGCTATCTAATCTTTCATCTGCCTGTTCCCTTAGTGAATGAGTTGCGTGATTTAGGTGTTATCTGCGACAAGGAACTCAATTTCCGTTCTCACATTGATAGTATAATAAAAAAAGCCAACTCTGCCCTTGGTTTTATCAAGCGCTGGTCTAAGGAGTTTTCCAATCCTTATGTTACCAAATCTCTTTACATAACCTTTGTTAGGCCTCTTCTGGAATATGCCAGCCAAGTTTGGTCACCCTACTACAGAACTCACATCCTCCGGATAGAAGCTGTTCAACGCAGGTTTTTACGGTTTGCTTTACGGGGTCTTCCCTGGGATGATAACCAAAACTTACCACCTTACACTGACCGGCTGAAACTTATAAATTTACAACCCCCTTTCTATACGCCGAAAAGTTGCCGACATTCTCTTTAGTCATCAAATTTTAGTAGGTAATATCGACTGTCCTTCCTTACTTCAAATTATTTCTTTTAACACCAATCCCCGCAATCTTAGGTCTGTGCCACTTTTCCGGCTCAATCTTCACAGAACGAATTACGGACACCTGGAGCCAATGTCTAGGATGCTTCGCGAAGTTAACGATGTACTGCCTCTCTTCGACTACCATATCAGCAAACTCTCCCTCAAGAACATACTTATTTCCACCTATGCCTCACGTCCTTATTTTCTTTAACCGCTCTCACCCTTTAGTTTTTAAGTGAAAATGTTAGTTTTAAGTATATGTTTGCTTGCAATAAGCTTAATAAATCTGTCCGGGATTGACCCGGGCCGCAAAATCAAAATCTAGAGGGATGATATCAAAAGACCTATTGGATTTCTAACCGGGCACTGCCGCCAACGATATCACCCACACAAAATAGGTCCTATTCAGGAATGAAACAGATAAGGAAACTGCGGAACACATTTTATGTGATGCGACACTTTCTTAGATGAAAATCTCCACCGGAGAGATTTTCAATTTCATCAAAAGAGTTGAGATCACAAATGACTCCAGTACTGAATATTCGCTCTGGAAGTCGACCAAAAGTTTGAAGGGGCATATCATGCAAACACCCCTAATTAAAAACATGAATGGAAGCTGGGCTAGAAATAATGGACAGAAAGCATCCAGATTTGCTGAACATCTTGAAGAGATTTTTCAACCTAATACAATGGATGATAAGAAATTATTACCTAACATTATTGAACAAGAAGTTATAGAAATACCATTCGTCACTCTAACTGAAGTTAAAAAAGAAATTAAAAATAACATGAACCCGAAAAAAGCGCCTGGTTTTGACCTGATCACTGGCCAAATACTTAAAGAACTACTAAGGAAAGCATTGGTTAAAATAACTGATCTGGTTACCAATTTCATTGCTGCCGATTATGTCCAAATTGTTTGAAAAACTTCTATTGAAAAGAATAAAACCAATCATAGAAGAGAAACACCTTATTCCGGATCATCAATTTGGCTTCCGGGGCCAACACTCTACGATTGATCAGGTTCATAGAATCACTAATGTCATTGAAAATTTATTAGAAGAAAAGAAAGTATGCTCAGCAATTTTCCTTGATGTAGCATAAGCTTTCGATAAGGTTTGGCATGAGGGACTGAACCATAAACTCAAAATGTTCCTTCCTGTACAATACTCGAAAATCCTGGAATCATACATATCAGAACGTTACTACATAGTCAAACAAGAGGACGCTTATTCTGAACTGAAGAAAATCCAAGCGGGCATGCCTCTAGGTAGTGTATTGGGACCAGTTCTCTTTCTCCTATACACTAGTGACCTACTGGCATTGAATGAAAATATTGTTGCTACATTTGTCGATGATACTGAAATTTTGACTACTGGCGACAATAATATTAAAGGTGCTATCAGACAGTCATCCAAACTTGTCATCCGGATGATATCCTGACGTCACTATGACGTAGAATTTGTCCCAAAGTGGTCATCCCGTGTAATCGTCTGTCATCCGGCATGTCATTGAACGTGTCAACCGGATGACACACCAGATGACACGATTTCTATGTTACCCAGATGACTGATTTGGTTGACCGTGTGATAGCTTGTCATCGCTATTGGGACTGGATGGCCAAATTTTTTTAACAGCGTGTCATCCGAATGACAAGGTCCCATGGATGACATTACTTGATTTTCCGCATTGTCATCTAACAGCGGATGACACGTTTGCGTAATTGAAAAAGTTAAGTTAATTTGGTTTCTGTGTTATAAAAAATGAGTAACAACGGCGGTGAAGCCGATATGGAGGCTAGAAATAAAACACCCACGGTTTCAGGAAAAAAAAGGTGCAGAAAACTATTATTTTCCTGGGACCGTGAAACAGAGTCTGCTTTAATTGCAGCTGTGCAAATAAATCCTGTCCTTTGAGATAGTTGGCGGAAGGATTATGAAAATCCGAACTCCAAAATTGATTCCTGGAAACAGGTGGCGGTCAATTGAAATATTGAGGGTGTTTACGATGTCGAGGTGCGTCTTAAATGGCAATCACTTCTCAGCCATTTTAAAACTCATTTGGGCAAATTTCGGGCGAAAAAATCAGGCCAAGGGACAGGCGAAATTGGGAAAACATCGTGTCCTCATCTGATTGAAATGATGTTTTTGGAGTCTTCCGAAGTGACAGAATCGTTTCCACCGACGTCCACATTACAATTGGTAGGTACTCGTTCTTCAATTGATCTGCTTTCATGTATGTATACATTCACACATTACTATATCCTTTTTTTGTTTTTCAAGAGGATGCGTACGATGATTACTCAATTTTAAATGAGTTGACGCAGTTTTCAAACGCTGAACCGTCCCTTCAAGCTGTCCAACCAACACCAGTGACAAAAAAAAGGCAAAGGCAAAGGCAACAGCAACGCCATCACCATCGTTGTCCTCGAATTCCAATTATGGTAGCTTTTCGGAATTTGGCGGCTGAAGTGTTGGGGAATATAGCACGCAGGCAAGTTGATCAGCATGGTGTGTTCGGTGAACTTTTCGCATCACATTTGCGAAGACTTCCAGAAGAGGCTGCCTTCAATTTCGAGGGTCAGCCGGCGCCTTCACGCACAAATGTCACCGACCCGAACACCATGGCGACTACTTCTATTCCGCCACAGCAGATTGACTCCAAACCGAATCAGCAGCGGGCCATCCATCGACCAATACCCCGCCGATTGGCATTACATCCTCCACAACCACATAATGAAATCCAAGTAAGTGTGATTATTGGTTTTTATTTTTCTTCTATTCATTCCGTATGAAGTCGTTGATTATTTTTCTATTATTACAGGGATCACATGATACGAGTATATTGGAAGATGACGATTATCACTATGGCCAGGAGAGCAATGCTGTCGACATGAGTGAAAGCGATGTACAATAGTATACTAAGTGGTACTAGACTACTTATGTGTGCGTAAATGTAAAAATCTTTATTTTGAGTATGTGCATACCTCGTCGGATTTTTGTTTTTGCAACACAATGCAAGTTATTTCATATCCACGTAACTGTAAATACGTATTAGATGTAAATAGAAACATGATTTTAATGGAGCAAATTGTATTTTAGTAAATGACAGTTACATTAGTAAATTTAAACGTAAGTACCGCCTTCGCCGGTGAAATAATACATAAATTATTTTTGTATTTGTTTTGCGTCTTTTGAGTTATCTCGCACTGGTTCAAGATAATGCAATGTCGATGTAATTGGTTCGGAACGCCACTCACATTGGGTGGTCACATTGCCCTCATCATCCACTTGGTCTAACGAATTAGGGGGTGCGTAATGTACCTTATTAGTCGTCATTAGGTAATTGTGCAGCACACTGCACTTTCTTCGTTTTAACAGCATTCAAATAAATATTATTATTATTATTATTTCGAGGGATCTTTACAAATGAATTTGTAAAGTCCGGAATTTTCACGCCGGGGTACTATGCCCATGTGGCGCTAGTCAACAGCACGCGGTGTACCGAGTTCTCATGTGGTCTTGCGAAGAACGCGGAAATGCGAAGACATGATGCTAAACACATTTTCATCACAACGTGTTTGCCGTCCACAGCACCGATACAATTAGGAAATTGCCACGCCTCGTCGAATCGCTTCGATTCTTCCTCCCATTCGGCTTCCTCCTTCGGAATCTATGCACAAAAACGATTTCAAGTTTTCCAGATTCAGATTTTTTTTTCAGATTTCAATGCATTTTATTTTCTTACTAATTAACTCTTACATACTAACAAAAAATGCTTAAATGCTAGCTTACAATTACTTAACAGTCTTATACTAACTTACTGGCCCCACACAGGCACTCTAAGCTACTCTAAATACTTATATCTATGTCTTTCGACTTTACTTACATTTTATTTAGAATTATTTATATTGTATACTTAAGGCTAAGAAAAAATATTCGTTAAGAAAAAACTTAGCATATGGACTTTTTTTATTTTTTTATAAAAACTTAATATCTAACTTAAAATAAACCTTACTCTACTTAACCTAAATACACAAAACACACATAAACACACATAGACAGTATACACAATCATATACATATGTCAGTATACACCTTTGTATATACTGACATATGTATATGTTTCTTAGATGCTAACCTAAACCTATGTAAGCTGGCCATCGCTATTTACAAGAGAAAACAGATTGGTCAGCTCTGCCTCATTAGTAAGGCTGGTCCGTAATTGACGGAAACGACGACGAAGCATCTTCTCCATCATTCAACCACCAGAAATGCTGGTGCTGCCGAACGACATCCCTCTTATCGCGATTCCCCACCGCCCTACTGAACCTGAGGCGATCCACACTGCCGTGTGCGACGTCTCTGTTGTAGTTGAGTCGCCTGTCCCCAGCTGTCCGAGCGACATGGAAGATTAACGGCACCGCTGATCTATCCTGGATCAACCCTATCTGATCCATGTAGAGGAATGCTTCCGGTGGAACGAAGCCGTCAGAGCGCACACTCTCGTGGTAAAGGTAATTGGGGTAGTAAGCCCCAGATATCAGATTATTCGTCGAGGTCATTGCTCTTGCAATGTGCCTTCGAGTCAGCTTAATTACGAAGTTGTCCACTCGTATTAGGTTCGCCCTGTTGTAAAGGACCTCATTAGGATAAAATTTCTTGTACTCCGACTCTGGTGTTCTGTACAAGCGAAGACAAGCCCTAAGACAAGCCCTCTCAAACACCCGAAACTTTTCCATTAAGCTTGCTCTCACGTTGAACCACACGGGACAACCAAATACCAGCATGGGCCTAATAAGGGCCATGTAGCAGATTACCTTTACCCTCGCATCGAGTTGGCTGCTATAAAACAGTCTCTTTGTAAGGGCAAAAGTACCTTTGGCTCTGGCCAGAGCAGCATCTACACTTTTGCCAAAATACAGAAACTGATCTAGCCAGATCCCAAGGTATCTGACTACATTTCGACAGGCAAGAGGCTGTCCGTGCTGTCCAATGATTGAGAACTTTCGCCAATTTTTTCTGGTATCCCTAGAGGCTCCAGACAACGGCGTCCTAAAGAGAATGGTTTCCGACTTCTGAAAGTTGATTTTCAACTTCCAGTCATCGCAAAATCGTCTTATCTTATCGAAGTCACGCTGTAAGAGAGTATTAATGACCTCGATTTTTGGACCTGTTCTGTACGCTACCAAATCGTCTGCGTACGCAATAGTATGGGGAAGTGAACCTATCAAGTCGCTTGTATAAATGTTAAATAGGATCGGCGAATTGACCGCGCCCTGCTGAAGACCATTTTTAATTTGAAATATTCCAACAGAAGTCACATCGCCATTTTTCACGATGAACTGTCTGTTGGTTAGTATATTATAAAGAATGTAAAAGAGAGGTTTGCTGATCCCCAGCCTAGTCAGCCTATAGAAAAGACCCTCTAACCATACGGTGTCGAAGGCCTTCTCCAAGTCAACAAGGCAGGCACCAGTGCACTGTTTCTTGCCTTTGTTCCATTGGATATCAGAAACCAGTTTCGACGCAGCATGAATGATATCATGCCCCGCCTTGAAACCGAATTGATTATAAGGAACTATATGTTTGTCCTCAACCCACTTAGTCAGGACTCTATTGATCACCTTCTCGACACCTTACTGATGTTTGGGAGAAGACTGATCGATCGGAGATTCGCCGGATTGGAAGTGCCTTTATCCCTTTTGGGGATGGGATGTACCACCGCAGTTTTCCAATGCGCTGGATAATGTGCATTATTCATTGCATTATTAAACAGGGTGGTATAAATTTTCACCGCTTCTAGAGGGAGATGTCGACGCACAATGTTCGGTATTTCATCGGTTCCCACTGATTTCTTACTTCTAAGCGATTCGAAGACCGTTTGGAGCTCTTCCTTCGAAATGAACGGAGGAGTGCCCTATCGTTGGTGATGGCATTATTTGCCATATTCTCGTCACTGAACTGGGTGAAACCCGAGCTCTCGAATCGCCAATTCACAATTTCATTTCGAAGGTAGAAATTGTGCACAAGGACTCGATTCTCCAGATCGTGGTTCGGGCCAATGATAACATTCGCCTTGTACACTTCCTGGAAAGTCGCTCCGATAGCCTCTACCTGCTCCTGCGGATCCTCGATCACAAAGAAGTTGTCATCATCAACAGCCTCATTTGGGTCTATGCCTGCTGCTACCAGTATTTGTTCGTTGTTCGTCGTTCGGGCGATTTTAAGACGTGGAAGGTCGTTCTGATTATTTCTCCGAAATATTTTATTTATTTGAGGGAACATATTCGGGTTGCTGGTGTTTACAGCCCGAATTTTATTGTTCCAATACAAACTTACAGATGCTCTGTAATTTTTCTTTATTAATGTTTGGAGGTTTTTAATCGACGACTTCAGTGTCACATGATCTCCGGGTTATGTCTGTCAGTAAACTGTCTGTACAAGGTTTTTAGTCTTGACAGCAGTCTACTTTTATGTCGGTGCAGTGCGTCAATAGTTGCGTTGCGGAATAAGTCTTCTTCGTCAATGTGTTGGTACCGAGGTATCGTTTTGTCCATTGTTCGTTTGATTGTCTCGTCCATTAGTCTTAGATACCTGTCAATCTCCTCGTTTGGTAGAGCGAATTCGAGGAGAGTGCTCTAGTCAGTGTTCTGGTGAAGTGTGTCCAACGCACCCTACTATAATTGTAGGAATGCCTTTGAACAAACTCATCCAATTCCGAAATTTCGTTGGGAACAGTTATTTCGGTGCTGAGACCGCAATGGTCACTGTCATACACGAAAGTGCGTAGACAGTTTGTAGTTTGTTGGTTAGTGCATGTCAGTTGTATTCGTGAGTCGAACAGCAGAAGATCCAAATAGGACCCGTGCCTGGGAAACGACGGACTATCCGTCGCCTTCAGCCCGAGTCGATACATCACATTGTGCTGACCCCACCAATTAAATAGTAGGTTCCCTCTAGTATTTGGTGTATTATTTCCCCAAACAGTATGTTTGGCGTTGAAATCTCCGCCGACAATAAAATAATTCTCCTCCAATTCCAGCCTCAGGAATCGAAAAAGCGTCTCGAGCTCTGAGGTGAATAAAGTGGATTGAGTAGCCTTAGGTGCATAGACAGACACCGTGTACAACCGCTTTCCACTACGGAGGGGGATATACACGATGCATGCTTCCAGCACCTGGAACCTACGTACTACACCACTGTATACTCTTTTAAAACGTATACCTTTTCGTACGAAAATCGCAACGCCACCTCCCTGAATGGAGTTGGGTCGGTTTCTCCGTACTATTTTGTATCTTTTGTGCCTCATTTTGTGTCTTTTGGTAAGCTTAGTTTCGCTAACCAAAAGCACATCAGGGGCTTGGTCTTTAAGCAATTTAAATAGTGCGGCTCGTCTTTCGAGCCTAATCAGTGAATTCACATTTACAGCAAGGATCTTCAGGGTTTGCTCCGCCACGTACGTACCCATTACGGCAAAAGGTGCGTTAGGCCAGGCAGCAGTGCGTATACTTGATCCACCCACGCGGTCTGTTCAGTTAAATGACGTTGTAGCTGAGCCATCTGCCCTTGGATAGAGAGCAAAATAGCTAGCATGTCAGGTACTGGTTCAGGTGCTCTGGGCGCTGGGGCCTGAGAAGCAACCTTCGCTTGCTGTACCGTATTTCCCCTACCTGCCGCCATTTGGGCATAGGTAATATGGGGAGTAACGGCTGGAGTTTGCAAATGCACGGGTGGACGTTTAACTTCCACTTCCTGCTGCCGAGCCAGATTTACTCTTTGATGTATTGGAATTTGGCACAACCCGATAATTTGCGGTGTGTCCCGTGTTCCTACATAATGCACAAGAGAATTGGCTTTTTTCTGACGCTCCGTCCTTGCCTAGAGCGCATTCCTCGGACTTGTGGTTCTTTCCGCACTTCACGCATCGAGGCTGCATTTCGCAGTTCGACGCGGCGTGCCCGAACCTTTGGCAGCGAACACATTGTAGAATGTTTTCTCTCCTCTTTAATTTCTCCCACTGTACAACCTGGTAGTCTAGGACTTTAATACTCCTTAGACCATCCAGATTGCTGGTGGGACTTAGTTGGACCAGGAAAATCGGCAGTTGCCGCTTCTCCCTTTTGGCTCTAGTCGTGACAAACGGCTTGATCCCCACGAATTTGAGCCCTTCACACTCTTTCTCTTTCAGCAGTGCAAGGAGCTCCTCCGGATCAGACGACGGTTCTAACCCCCTCAGCAGCATTGTTTGCAGCTTCTCCCCCTTCGGCGTGTAGGAGAAGAACTCCTTCGTCGAATCCTTCAATAAACTTTTAATTTTGTGTTAGCGCTCCACTGTATTGCAGTGGATCGCGTGCCTATCTACACTAAGTCTTTTAATAAAAAAATTATTGCCTATGGCCAACTTACATAATTCTATTGTATCTTTCAACTCCATCTTAAATGTGTTGATTGGAGGTACTCGTATCTTAGTTGTTTTCTGCTGTTGTTGTTGCTGTTGCTTTTGCTGCTGATGATGATGTTGTTGCTGCTGTTGCTGCTGCTGGTTCTGCGGTAGTTGCTGATTATGCTTCTGCGATTTTTGTAGCTGTTGTTGTTGCTGTTTATGCTTTTGCTGTGGCTGTGTGTCTTTTTTTGTTAGTTCCTGTGCCTGTTTTTGCATTTGTTGTTGTTGCTGAGGGTTCATGAGTTGTTGATGTTTCTCCATCTCCCTCTTTGCCGCTTGCTTTGCTCTTAAAGCAAGCATTTTTTTCTGTAGCTGCTTGATGCTGTTTTTAATAGCTTCGACTTCGTTCTCTTCGTCATCTGACTCAGAGGCAGCTAGGGATGCGAAGCTTTTTCTGCTCACATGTAGCGACCTTCACCATCGTCTGAGACGTATGGGTAGTCGTCACCATCTAAATCCGGACGTTTCATAGCACCTGCTGTTGATGCCGTTGAGTACGCCCCTTCCCCCAACCCAGCTGGCAGCTTTTCAGTGGAAGTTGAAAGGGAGGGACGCTTTACTAAGTTAAGAGTCGGCCTTAGCTTCCTCCTTCTCTTCATCATTGGTTCGCCAACTACGAGTATTTCTGTTTGGCTTGATGTACCCGCCAATGCATCGCCTGATTTGTCAGCTGGTCCCGCTATTGGCATAGCGGTCCGCTCTCCAGAATTCATCACGTGTTGTTGCTTACACTTTATTTTATTTATTTAAAAAAAAAAATTATACAAAAAAAAAAACAGATCTAATCGACCTGGAGTCGAACCCACCACGACCTCTTACTTCTTAACCGGACGCACTACCACTGGGCTAATCGCAGCCCTATATAAAGTTCGTCAAATGTCTCTTTTGTTGGAATCACTATGTCAAACACAAGCCGAAACACGTCTATATTGAACGGAGATCAATGAACGACTCGTACTTCGTTGTATTGTTAATGCACCCGTGTACATCCGTAGTAACAACTTGCATAGTGACCTAAATGTAGAAACTGTCGACAGCGTCATCAAAATGTATGTTCAAAGTTATGAACAAGGACTTCAACAACATATCCACATCGAGGCTCTCCAGCTCCTTGATAATGATGGTCTAACCAGAAGATTAAAGCGAATCAAACCTTTTGAACTAGTGTAAATAAATAAATAAAATTATATATATATATTTTTTTTATTATTATTATTTATTTCTTATTTCTTATTTCTTATAATTAATATTTCATATAAATATTTACAAATTCAAATAACTTTTTAATAATAAGAAATTAGATTAGCGTTCAGTATCTTAAATTAAAATAGAATTGAATGCTATCCATTACATCAATAAAATAGAAGTTAAAAATTATTTATGGGTGGGGTGACCCTTTTTTATAAAACTAATATTATTTCAAAATTCAAAAGGTTTAAAATCAAAAAACAAAAACTGATGGAACAAAAATATATTTAAACCAAAACGTCGAAAGTAAGAGATTTAATTTGATTAAGATCAAATGTAAAGAGCCAACATTTTACTCTCTTTAGAAAGGTAGCTTTAAATGATATCGTTCTAGTGGAAGCAGGAAGTTTATTAAACAAACGAGTAGATACAATAGTATAAAAATTACGAAATGCAGAGGTTCGAAAATAAGAAATGGAATGAATGCAAGACAAGTTTCCACGGAGATTGTGACTAGAAATTAAACGAAAATTACGGTTACCGGACTTCATATAGAACATTTTTAATACCTTAAAACAGAACAAATGACGAATAGGTAGGTTTTTCAGGTAACAGAATAACGGAAAACTAGAATGTCTAGCCGGTTTACGACAAATTATTCTTATAACATATTTTTGTAAAATCAACAATGATTGAATATTACTTAGATACACACCCCCCCAACAGGCAAGTCCGTACTGAAGTCTAGATTGGAAGATACCATAGTATATAGTCTTTAAAAGACTGATTGAACAAACGTTACGCATATAATAGAAATGACGAAGGGTGTATCGGAAGTAATTTTTTAAAATATTTATATGGTTAACAAAGCTCATACTAGAATCAAGGGTAAGTCCCAGATATTTGAACTCAATAACATTCTCTACAAGGAAACAATTATTACTACATTTTATATTACTATTATACGAGCAACATGATAAATCAGACGAACACGAGCAAGTTTGCGGACAGTATCTTCTACACTCCTGTGAGTGAAAGTAAATATTAGTTTCGCAATTATAATTCGAGGAGAGACTGAAATACATTAATTTAGTCTTGGAACTCAAAACTAAATTATGAGCAGAAAACCAATGCCTTAATAAATCAAGATCCCAGTTTATATCACAGACCATGTCTAGAGCACTTTTCGAGCCATAAGAAAAGCCAATGTCATCTGCAAATGCAGTCGGCGAGCCTCTGAAATTAAGCGAAAATAGTGAGTTTCTAAAGACTAAGAACAGAATGGGACCTAAGACAGAACCTTGAGGAACACCGATATTAAAAAACATCTTTCCACTTCTAATACTGTCGATCTTGACCCGTTGTGACCTATTTTTAAGATAGGACTCAAACCAATCCAGGATAAATCCACGAAAACCAGTATTCTCTAACTTTTTCAACAAAAGGTTGTGATCGACCATGTCAAAAGCTTTGGTGATGTCAATAAATAATCCTGCGGTCAATTTTTTTAGCATCAAGGTGTGACATAATTTGGGAACAGAATTTTAAAAGTGCATCTTCCGTTGATTTCCCTTTCTGAAACCCAAATTGATTTGAATTAAAGAAATTAATCTTAGTTAAGAAACTCACTATTCTATTTTTCATCAGTTTTTCAACAATTTTACTGACAACTGGAAGTAACGAGATCGGTCTATAGTTACTAATTTCAGAAGCAGAACCTGTTTTTAAGAAGCGGAATGACATCGGCAACTTTAAGATCCTCGGGGAAGATCCCTTCAAAAACACAACGGTTATAAATTTAATTTTTTAATTTTGGTGGGGGCTAAAGCCCCCATTTATTATGCTTAATATAAGCTTAGAAACTAAGACTTAAACTAATACTAGGGCTTAAAGCTAAGGATGGTGAAGGAGATCGAATTTGAGGGAAAGTGTGCTGCGATTAAAATCGAAAACGGAAAGGTTGGAGTTTACCTTACGCAGCATACGGGAGATTGGTTCGTTAGAGCCATATGTGGTGCGGTGGATAGGTAGATAAAAGAGACGGGTGGAACGTAGATTACGAGGGTTAGTGTTAAAGAAAATGGAGTTGCAAAGAGGCATGCAATCGACGGAGCCTGAGTGGAGTCGGTGAATGAATAAAATGTCTGCTGCGTCCCTTCGTTCCTCAAGGGTATTCAGGTTAATGAGTTTGAGACGGTCTCGATAGGGAGGTAAGATTAGAGGATCGTTCCAAGGTAGACCTCGAAGAGCAAATCGAAGAAAACGACGCTGGATCCTCTCAATACGAGATACATGAACTCGTTGAAAGGGACACCACGCTTGGCTAGCGTACTCGAGAAGGGGGCGAACGTAAGTGATGTATAGTGATCTAGTCATGTACGAGTTGCAGAATTCTTTAGACCATCTTTTAACGAAGCCGAGTGATGTGTTTGCTTTAGAAATTATCTCATCAATAAGCGAGCGGAAATTAAGCTGCCTGTCGCATAATATACCAAGGTCGCGGATAGATTCAACAAGGGGTATAGGTTGGCCGTCGAGATGGTAAATTCGTTGAGGAGACTTCTTGCACTTACGTGAGAAAGTAATCGATTTACATTTGGAGACATTGAGTTCTAAGCAGTTCTTGATGCACCAGGTGGAAAAACTATTTAGATCTATTTGAAGGAGGGTGGAGTCTTGTTGTGAAGAAATGGGTTTAAAAAATTTGATATCGTCAGCATAGAGAGAAAGTGTTGAGTATTGAATGAGCCTTTGAAGGTCGTTAATAGTTAGGATGAAGAGGAGTGGACCTAGGTGACTACCTTGAGGAACACCTGAAGTGGCCAAGAAAGGGGCCGATAGGACAGATCTGAAACGAACATTATAAAAACGATTATCCAGGTAACAAGATATCCATTTAAACAAAATGGGTTCAAAGCCTAGGACGGACAATTTGAACAGGATTAGTTTATGAGATATCTTGTCAAAAGCTTTACTGAAATCAGTTGTTATAACGTCAACTTCTTTACCATTTTCTAAGGCTGAGAGAACAGAGGACACGAATTCTACGAGGTTAGTGGTAGTTGATCTACCCTTCAGAAAGCCGTGTTGATTGGGGGAAATAAAAGATTTACACTGGAAGCTTAAGGCTTCATGCAAAATACTTTCGAGGAATTTGGGTATATGGGAAAGTTTAGCTATAGGGCGGTAATTAGTGACTTCGCTCTTTAATCCCTTTTTGTGTATGGGTGTTATGAAAGAGGACTTCCATATCTGTGGAAATTCACCTTGAGAGAGCGATAATCGGAAGAGATTAGCAAGGGGGCGTGAAAGAGTTGAGGAACACTTTTTAAGAAATATGGATGGAAGGCCATCTGGGCCGGGTAAGTATTCATCATTAAGTTGTTGTAATTTGTTTTCTATTACTGTATGATGAAGACATCAACTTCTTTTTAAGCGTTAAATTTGAGATACCATCACCACTATAAGTATTAGAATTTGGTAAGGACCGAATAACTTTCAAAATTTTCAGAGGAGTAATGGGTTGAAAAACAAAAGTATTTTCTTTCTATATTCTCAATAAAACCATGTAAGGGACGACAAATAGGGCAAACCGATTTGACAGGACTCGTTTGTAGAGTGGAGGCAATATTGACAAAATAGCAATTAAAGGCATTAACCATAACGAGTTTGTCATGCACTTCAGAGTTATCTAGTAATAAAAATTTGGGTACCTGAGACGTACTCGTAGTTGATTTGTTTAGTAGGCTATTTACAGCTTGCCATTCGTATTTCAAATTTCCCTTTGCTGAGCTAAATAAGTCGCTTTAATATTTATTACGACATATCGGAATTTCTTTTTTCACTTTGTTGCACAATTGCTTATATTTACATTTCAAATCCAAATTATCGGGATACTTTTTACACAAGATCCTCAGCTTATTTTTATTCTTAATTTTAAACATTAAGTTGGTCGATATCCAGGGCTTAAGTTTTTAAATAATTTTTTGGGAGCCAAGGAGTAAGAACAACAAAGAATGTGCCTTTTTAGAAAGCTAATAAGTTTTTCGAAAAGATGGCCGCGGTGTTTTACTAGCAATCCGGAACTGCTTTCACGCAACTCCTGTCGATATTCCCCACACTGAAAACTTTGAGTTAGTATGCGCCAACATTACGCTCCCCAAACGATGTCTTTACGTACTTTGTTGCTACATTCACCCATCTCAACCCATTGAGTCTTATCAACCTGTAGTTCACGCAGTTGATTTTTTGACTGATGATGCACAACCTGAAGATTGCATTGTTCTAGTAGGAGATTTCAACCTCCCTCACCTTATATGGGAGCCTTCCGATGATTCGTCTCATTTTGTCTCTCGTAATTCGACATCTGAAATAGAAATATTGATGGTGGACTGCCTAACCAACTCAAGTCTGCATCAGATTAGTGGAATACCTAACACAATGAACAGACAACTCGACCTTGTCTTCACATCCGATTCAGGTGATCATCTTCTTTCTAAACTAGACCGCCTTCATCCCCCCTTGTCAATTATATATTCATATGAAAATGGCAACACATGTGTCGATTCGGAAAATTCATTCTCATTTGACTTCCGTAGAACCGACTTTAGCAAACTTAAAAACCTCATCAGCAACATTAACTTTGACTTTATTGGTGAGACAACTAACATTGATGTTGCCCTATCAACGTTCTATTCGTTAATTTTCTCCTGCTTTGCCCAATCGGTTCCGTATACCTTCCGAAAGGACTGCATATCTGCTCGTCCCTGGTACAACAATGAGTTGCGCTCTCTCCGTAATAACAGAAACAAGTTGTGGCACAAATTCTTAAGAACTCGATCTGATTCCGACTACAGTAATTATCGATCGGTATATAATCGTTTTTCTGAACTTTGTGAGTCTCTTTACCTTGAATACCTCTACCGCATGCAATTTAGCTTAGTCTCGGACCCTAAACGCTTCTAATGGTTTATTAATACCAAAAGAAAGTAAGACGGCTACCCATCTACTCTTAAATTTCTTAGTTAATCTTCTGCCGACCCAAAAACCATTGCAAATTTCTTTGCCTCTCATTTTAACAAATCCTTTTCTAAGAAAACAGCTGAACCCGATCCTAGCTACTTTAGCTATATGAGAAACTATCCTGAGACGTCAGCCATTTCACTAAATATAACAACAACTTTGGTATCTGAAAACATTACCAAACTTAAAGATGATTTCTCGTCCGGCCCTGATGGAATTCCGGCTATTGTAATAAAAGAGTGTGTTACCCATCTCGGTCCTCCTCTTGCTGCTCTATTTAACTTGTCTGTCTCAACAGGTACTTTCCCTTTCCTATGGAAGGAATCTTACATTATCCCTATTCATAAAAAAGGAAGTAAAGCCGAAGTCGATAATTATAGGCCCATAGCGAAACTCTCTTGCATACCCAAACTTTTTGAAAGCATAGTCTATCAACAACTGCTTCCGTACTGTAGGCCAACTATCTGCACAAATCAGCACGGCTTCATGAAAGGTAAATCAACGACCACTAACCTAACAGAGTTCGTCTCTAGGACTCTTCATGCTTTAGAAGACGGTAATGAAGTCGATTCAATTTCCACAGATTTCAGCAAGGCATTCGATAAAATTTCTCACCAACTTATCATCTTTAAACTAAAAAAACTTGGCTTTTCCCCTCATTTTGTGGCATGGACCAAATCCTATTTAGAAAACCGAGAATACAGGGTCATCTTCAGATCTTCAATATCCGAACCCATTAAAGCAACATCTGGTGTCCCTCAGGGTAGTCACCTTGGTCCAATCATCTTTATCCTCACAATTAATGATATAAAGTTTATTTTAACGAACTCTAATCTTTCTATTTTCGCTGATGACATGAGAATTTCCAAAGTCATCTCATTGCCTTCTGACTCCCATTGCCTGCAAGATGACTTGAATAAGTTTTCGGTATGGTGCAAGCAAAACTTTTTGGAGCTTAATGTCAGCAAATGCCAAGCGATAACCTATTCCCGTAAACGTCTACCTCCCCCTCCAAGAAACTACTTCATCTGCGATGAGCCTATTCCTTCCACTACCCAAGTACGGGATCTAGGTATAATTTGTGATAGAGAATTGAATTTCGACTCACATATTGACAGCATTATAAATAAAGCTAACTCTTCACTCGGCTTTATCAAACGCTGGTCAAAAGAATTTTCCAACCCTTACGTTACAAAGTCCCTGTACATTACTTTTGTAAGGCCTCTTCTCGAATATTGCAGCCAAGTTTGGTCACCCTATAAACTAACTCACATTCAAAGAATAGAAGCAGTCCAACGCAGGTTTATCCGTTTTGCACTTCGTGGTCTACCTTGGGCCGATCCATATGGATTACCCCCCTATGAAATTACCCTAAAAAAACGTCGTGAAGTCGCTGATTTACTTTTTATCCACCAGTTACTGACTGGAAATATCGACTGCTCGACAATAACGCAAAATATTGCATTCACTCCCAATCCCCGTAATCTAAGATCTGTCCCACTCTTCCTGATCCGAACTCACCGCACCAACTACGGTCACTTTGAACCCATATCCAGAATGTTGCGTATAACGAACAACTACGCCGAAGTCTTTGACCTAAATAGCAGCAAACAAGAAATAAAAACAGCGCTGCTCAATATGCCACTCCCTTAACATCTCCCCCGTCCACCATTTCTCCTCGCCCCATTAGGTTAAGTATATCTTTGTTAGTTTTTAAGTCTAGTTTTAAGTTTGGCTTGTTAATAAGCTTAATAAAGTTGTCCGGGGTAGACCCGGGCCAATAATAAGCCCTGGAAGCATTATTTGAAGTGTATATACGAGGGGCGTTCAACATATTCTCGGTATCGAGGTGAAGCTGTGGTTGTATATATAATTTGACTTATTTATCAAGTAATACTATTATTTTAGTGCATTCATGTATTTATTTTCATATAAATGTGATTATTAATTCGCGTTTTATCTCTAGTTAAACAGAATCATAATGGCAACTGAGACGATGATGGTGAAAATTGAGCATCGCGCTGTAATTAAATTTCTCACTAAGCAAGGAAAAAGTCAAAAAACTATTCATGAAGAGATGGTGGCTGTTTACCAGGGCTCCGCACCTTCATTATCAACTGTGCAAAAGTGGTCAAGTGAGTTCAAGAGAGGCAGAGAGAGCATTGAAGACGACCCCCGCTCCGGCGCCCCGGCTACTGCTTGTACGGGAGAAAGCATCAAAGAAGTCGAAAAACTTGTTCTTGAGGATGCCCGAATAAAGGTGAAAATGATGGCAGAGATCACCAAGCTTTCACCCGTTAATCTTCCATGTCGCTCGGACAGCTGGGGACAGGCGACTCAACTATAACAGAGACGTCGCACATGGCAGTGTGGATCGACTCAGGTTCAGTAGGGCGGTGGGGAATCGCGATAAGAGGGATGTCGTTCGGCAGCACGAGCATTTCTGGTGGTTGAATGATGGAGAAGATGTTTTGTCGTCGTTTCCGTCAATTACGGGCCAGCCTCACTAATGAGGCAGAGCTGACCAATATATTTGCTCAGTAAATAGAGATGGCCAGCTTACATAGGTTTAGGTTAGCATTTAAGTAATATATGCATGTGTTAGTGTATATAAAGGTATATACTAACATATGTATATTATTCTGTATAATGTCTAAGTGTGTTTATGTGTATTTTGTGTATGTAGGTTAAGTAGACTAAGGTTGATATTAAGTTAGATATTAAGTTTTTATAAAAAATAAAAAATTGTCCATATGCTAAGATTTTGTAATCAATTTTTTTTCTTAGCCCTAAGTATATAAAATAAATATTTCCAAATAAAATGTAAATGAAGTCGAAAGACATAGATATAAGAATTTAGAGTAGCTTAGATTGCCTGTGTGGGGCCAGTAAGTTAGTATAAGGTTGTTAAGTAATTTTAAGCTAGCATTTAAGCATTTTTTGTTAGTATATAAGAGTTATTGATTAGAAAATAAAATGCGTTTAAAACTATCACCAAGCTTTCAATTGGTACCATTCACACCATTCTTCATGACCATCTTAACCTTTCAAAGGTCAGTGCAAGGTGGGTGCCACGAATGCTCACAGCGCCTCAGAAAAAAAGTGAGAATCGCATGCTGTAGAGAGCTTTTGGAGATGTGTAGTGAGAACGCGGACGGTGTTATGGATCGAATTGTTACTGGGGACGAAACATGGGTCCACCACTATGACCCTGAAAGCAAACAAGAGTCCATGCAGTGGCATAAAAAAGGAACAGACGCCCCGAAGAAGTTCAAAGTCACTCCGTCTGCCGGGAAGCTCATGGCCATGGAGGAAATTAAAAAGAAAAGACGGGGTAAACTCGCAGCGGGTGTGTTGCTTCTTCATGACAACTCTCCTGTTCACACGGCGCGAGTTTCCAAGGCTGCTGCGCGAGATTGTGGTTTCGAAGAAATCCAACACCCACCCTATGGTCCAGACCTTGCCCCTAGTGATTATTTCCTGTTTCCGGATTTGAAAAAATGTCTTCGTGGAAAAAGATTTTCGGATGATGAAGAACTCAAGTCGGCAATAAATGGGTATTTTGCAGAGAAAGAGGAAATTTATTTTTTTGAGTGTTTAAAAAGGCTTATTTCAAGATGTAGCAAATGCATTGATGTTAGGGGAGATTATATTGAAAAATAAAAACAATTTAAGTTGAATTCGCATTTTCCTTCATATCGATACCGAGAATATATTGAACGCCCCTCGTATTATCCCAGAACTCATAACATAAATTATTAAATAGTGACCTAAATAAAAACGAAATAAAAATAATAATAATAAATAATTTGTCAGAATCAAAATTTTCAAAAACCGTATTAATTTAAGTCAAGATCAAATACTAGATTGCTATAAAATAAATTCACCAATGGGTGTTTTATTAAAAACAAAGGGTTGAGCCTCTCTTGGCTTCTTAAAACTGATTTTTTGGTGCAAAAGATCTTTGGGTCGCAGTGGCCCCTAATTTTCGGAACAGATTCCTTAAAAAAAAAAAAAAAAAAAAAAAGCGTCTAAAATAATATATCATATATTGCAATTGAAAAACAATTTAACACACAATTCACATTTGAAATTACAACAATATCTTGACAGTAATTGATGTGTGGAAGTGTTTAATACAATACTACCGCAAATCTCAAATAAAGCGTTTACTGATATTGAAATTATCCTTGGGTTCATATAAAAGAATTTAATTTATCAGAGCAGTTGAAATTGAATTTGTTCCTTGATTTTATATATGTATATTTTGGCTTATCGTTACGTGTGCCAGGATTTATTATTTCGCAAAGTATTGTAGATGTTCGAGAACAAACTGTTAATATATTGATAGGTTTCTTATAGGCGATTGCATGATTCAACAAAATTATGTCATAACTTTATTCAAACAAAGTTTAAGTGGATATATTCTGACTTATTCAAAGTGATGATTAATTTGGAATATCTGTTACCAATCTACATTTGAAGGCTCCTTCCTACTTAATAGTTTTTAAATTGAAGTACATTTTGTATTATACGAGTACATATTATTGTACCTTTCTACAATGTTTCATGTTACCGCTGGCGATGACCTTCAATTTAAATTTGTTATCCAGAGAATGATGGCATCTTTGATTTTAAGAATCTAAGATTCGTAGTACAAATTATTAATGTCAATACGGTAATACACAGATTTATATTTCGAATGTTTACGTATGTATATTTATATTTATACTAGTACATAGTTTGACTTAGAAAAGAGATGGCAAACAGAACTACCAAACATATGTATTGTAGGTATGTACATGCTCGCACATACTATGTACATTTATAATATACTTTACTGTATTTTATATATATGAACATCAAAATAACATTTTTGTTATATAATAGAGGGCAGTACAATAGATTTACCTTTATGTAAATATGTAAATTTATTTGAAGCGTACTCCAGTCCAGTTGAATATTGTGTTCTGAATATATCCTTGAACAATACGGAGGTGAAAGAAGTTTCGATAAAAGCTTATCAAAACCCAATTTCAAATGCAGTAGTCGCAAACAACTTTAAATTTTATTGCCTTACGAAATACATATTTTACATCAGTGTAAGCAAAACAAAAAAACACAATTTTTCCAATAAGGAATGTCATCAATATATGAGCAAAACTATTAAATTAGCACTTTGCACTACGAGTTTGTTATTTTTTTTCCTTTAGGAAAGCGCGAACTTACGAGTATTTCAAAGCAAATTGAAAATAAATAAATATAGTGAAATATCTAGATACTGGAATACTGTCCCAGCGTACTTTATTTAGATGTAACTTAGCTAATTATTTGCATTTTCAAAACCGCGAACAATACTATAATGTAAGCTTAATATGACGGATCATTTGTAATCATTTTTGTCGTTAAATCTGACACCAGCAAGAAAGACGATATCAAAACTCAGGCACATGCAAACACTAACACATATTTTTATGCGGTATTACTTTAAAGGTTATCTATGTAAAAAACACACGGGGCTAGTACGAGGACGGAACTGATCATGTGAACATTTATTATACAAGTACCCATATTTATACTTGCTGCTTTTTGCTAATAGAAAAAAAGTTAACCAAAAGCAAACACTCTCAGAGGTATTCGTACATACTGAAATCGATATAAACTTGGATTGTTTGCTGTTTAATTTAGCCATATTGATTTATGTATTTAATGATTATACAATTCGAAGTTGAAGTAGTATATTTTGATCATATTTAAGTGAACTTTTGTTGGGTCTAGTTGGATGAATCTGTAAGCGTTTAACGATTAGTAAAACGAATCCTGTTGTCATAGCTTAAATGTATTGAGATTATCTTCGATTCATACATCCTTACGTATATGCTTGAGCAACGAATTTTAATATAGTCTACATTGTAAATACGAAGTTTGTTGTGGTAGACCAAAGCTTGATAAATCAATAGCGAAAATTATGTAATATTATTTATATGTGAATATAGGGTGATGAGCTCTAGCAAACTACTCTGTAGGTTGATCAAATGTCATATCACAAAGATTTTCGACAAGTGGTCTAAACATACACACGTGCTTCTTACTAACTAGCGATGCTCATAAGATAGAAGTCTTGAAAGTTATCTTAGAATAATTGATCATTTACGTCGCTAGATCCAAGTTGGCTCACAAATTTTTTCTATTCTGTTTTTGTTTTTTAGTTTAAGTTTATATAGGGGAAAGTCGTGTATCTCGGAACGATTTCAATAATCTAGCATTTTTCTCTTTTACTTCTTAACCTGTGCTAAAAAAAAGAGTTCACGCAGCAACAAAAACATATTATCTCCCTAAAAAAGGTTTGAACTTATTGTTGAAGTGCATAGTTTTTAAGTAAAACATTAAAATTAATTAAGTTTGCCATTGGTACGGTTGAGATAAAAGTCTCAAATCTTTAGAAAACAAACATAACTCCAGTTTTATTATTTAAAATTAAGTTAAAAACAAAACAACAAAAAATAAAAAATTAGTAAAAATAAATTGTAGAAATTCAGGTTGACTTACACAAGAAAATTTCGTTCTTAAACCTTCTTGCCTCTTGCTAACTGGAAAATTTCTTCGATGGTCATTTCATCATCACCGCTGAAGTCCTCGTCGCTCCTATTTTCTATTGGCGTGGTGTTTGCTTTCGCATGTCTGAATTTAGGAATTCGTGGAATCACCGGCAGCTCAAAAGTTTCATCATCGTCTGAGGACTCGTTCAAAACTTTTTTCTTCGCTGAATTTGGCTTTTTAGTGGTCTTGACTTTCCTGCTTCCTGTAGCAATTTCTTCCTTCTCAGGAGTGTCCGTAAGAATCCTAGTTCTTCCCCTCTTTCTTCCACGTGCAATAGGATCCTTTCTTGGTGCAGCTTTTGGAAATGACCTTATTTGCTCTGGTGATACGAAATTTATCGAAGGAACCAATACTGCAGAGGTCGCTGTGGATGTTCCTGGTCTTTGTTCATCTGCAATTATAAGGTTATTTGCATTTTCGGTGGGCATAGCAGCTGGTTTTTCAGGACATGGTCAATCCGTTACGAAGCTACTAAGGAATTCATCTTCGTTGAAAATATCGTGATTGAAGGGATATATTCCTGTTACTTCAAATCCTTTAACTATGTTTTGCTGATTGAATGCTTTCGGATAAGCCTGGCCGACAATTTGTGCTACATTGTAAATTGACATTGGTTTTCCTGGGTTGTTCAGCATCCATTCACTTGCGGCTTTGTTGTAGTAAGTTTTATACGGTCCAAATACCGTTCTATCCAGAGGCTGCATTTTGTGGGAAGTATGCGGCGGCAGAGTCAAAAGAACAACTCCATGTTTTCTGGCGAGATCAATGGCCTGCAGAGATATGTGGCTATCATGGTTGTCCATTATAAGCAAAACTTTTTCATCTGGTGTTGGCTTTGAATGTGCTATAAAATGTACGAAGAACTCAATAAACAGTTGCTCGTTTGACCAGCCGGAAGGATTAGCACCACCAATACACCCTGCTGGAGCACCCTTAAGCATATGTTCCTTGAAATGAACTCTGGGGAATATCAACATCGGCGGAACATGATTTCCTATTGCATTAATAGCCGCGACCATAGTGACATTTATTCCTCTTTCTCCCGAGGTCATGCTTCCTATTTGTTTTTCACCTTTGGCAGCTAAAACTTTCGGTGGGACGTGAACCGTTGAATTTCCAGTTTCATCAAGATTGTAAATTCTACTTGGGTAAAATTTAAAACGGGAATAGCAATCTTCCAATTTGGTAAAAAATTGTCCCACATTGCAGCGGTTAAAACTAGTTGATCTGGAAAGACTGGTCGACTCTGGCTTTCTGAGTGATAAAGTTTGGTGCCGTTTAAGAAAGCCAATCATCCACTCTTTGCCAGCTGCTTCGTTCTTTATCCACGACTCCGGAAGAATTTTTCCATTTGCTTTTGCAAAACTAAAGGCCAATTTGGTTGTATCAATTTTCGATAATCCATATTGCAGCTTTGCTGCTGTGGTAAGGTATTCAACCAAGGCAAGTTCTTCTTCATCATTAAGCACTTTTTTGTGTGCAATTTCTGAATGTTATTTGAACGTTGCATCGCCAGATTTCCGATGCATTTGAAGATGACGAAACAATGTTGTTTTGGAAATACCGTGGTCTTTTGCAGCTCTGCCGATTGTTTCCTTATTGTAGAGAACATCGTTGATAGCTTCCTGTAAGGCATTTTCATCCAAAGGAGTTCTTTTAACACCTTCCTTGCTGCGAGGCATATTCAGACTGCGGCAATGAAAAAAAAAACGTAGATGAGTCATGGCGAAATAAAATCTCATTTTGTTTTTAGTAATGTGATTGTACCTTGGAACGGTCCAAGGTACAATTCAAGTGCCGTTCCAAGGTACAAAACATCGATATTTCTTCTTTAATCACTTTAATCTTTTAAATTCGCACTAAATCGGGCTTACCGTTTCTTATTCACCAACACAATACTATGCCTTATTCACTAAAAGCGCAATAATTCGATTCCAGCTGCTCTCAGCTGTACTACACGTTTCCCAAAAATGGTTGAAAAAAAACTTTTAGTGTGCGAAAACCGGATTTTCTTGTTTTTTTGCACGTCCGTCGCTAACCGAGTATGATGACAGAACGAAACAAGCTGCAACATGAATGCCCTTCAGACGTTGTGGAACCTTTTTCTTAGAATAAGATAAAAATTAAAAAAACAGCAATCGTTCCGAGGTACAATCGTTCCAAGGTACATGACTTTCCCCTACAATATACTCGTATGTATATATTATTTTGTTTTTCTTCTCAGAGCAAAGGGCTCACTCAAAGATTTAGTCCATCATACTCCTTGTATGTTTCATTTGACGAAATTTCTTAATCTTTAGTAGACATGTGAGTAGTCGTTTCTTAAATTTAAATTTAGGTCCGGGTCAAACCCGGACAGCTTTATTGTGCTTAATACAAGCATTGAACTTAAATACTATACTTATAAAACTAATAAAAATTTAATTGTTAGAGCTGTGGAGTGGTGGTAGAGAGCGAGGGGAATAAAGGGCAATCTTAAGGGAGTGTTTGTTCAGATGATAGTCAAAGATTGACTGGAATTTGTTCGCTTCGCGAAGGATTCGAGATAACGGTTCATGGTATCCGTAATTAGTTCGGTGGGAATTAACTCGGAAGAGAGGTACAGTTCTTAGAATACGTGGATTAACATTTAAGGAGATGCGTTCGAGGAGAGCCTCAGAGTCAATGTTACCATTTAAGAGCTGATGGACAAAAACTATATCACAAACTTCTCGTCATGTAATGAGGGGTTGTAAGTTAATAAGTTTCAGTCGATTATGATAGGGGGGTAAATTGAATGGGTCAGACCAAGGAAGTCCCCGTAACGCGAACCGAAGGAACCTACGCTGTACCGATTCAATACGTGCAATTTGCGCAGAATAATATGGTGACCAGACTGGACTTGCATACCCGAGGAGGGGCCGAACAAATGTGGTGTAGAGTGCTTTAGCCACATATGGGTTGTCAAATTCCTTAGACCAGCGCTTAATGAAGCCAAGAGTCGAATTGGCTTTACTAATAATGCTATCTATGTGAGGGCGAAAGTTCAGTTCGCTATCATAGATAATGCCTAAATCGCGCATTTCGGTCACATTAGGAACAAGCTCGTTATTGATGAAATATGCACGAGAAAGAGTTGTATGACGTTTTCTAGTGAAAGTTAAAGTTTGACATTTGTTAACATTTAACTCAAGAAAATTATGAAGACACCAAGTGGAAAATCGATTGAGATCATCTTGCAACAGAGTACAGTCAGAGGGAGACAATATGTGACGGAAGATTTTGATGTCGTCAGCATAGATGGAGATAAAAGAATTGTTAACGATGGTATCAACATCATTAATTGTTAATATAAATAACAAGGGACCAAGATGACTTCCTTGGGGAACACCCGAGGTGGCTTTGAAAGGTTTAGATAATGTAGACCTAAACAGGACACTGTAGTGTCTATCATTTAAGTATGAGGAAATCCATGTAACGAAATCTGATCGAAATCCAAGCGCGCAAAGTTTTAAAAGAATTACTTTATGCGAGACTTTATCGAAAGCTTTGCTGAAGTCGGTGGTTATTACATCTACTTCTTTGCCATCTTCTAATGCACATAGAGTACTTGATACAAATTCAATGAGATTAGTGGTAGTGGACCTGCCCTTTCTTGAAATCACTGGTTTACAATAAAAAGACATAGCATCATAAATAATGCTCTCAAAGAGCTTGGGTATTGTGGAGAGCTTCGCAATAGGTCTGTAATTTAAGATTTCATCTTTATAGCCTTTTTTATGCAGAGGGATTATATATGAATTTTTCCAGGAATGGGGAAAGGCGCATTGAGATAAGGAAAGTCTGAACAAGGCAGTGAGAGGTTTTACCAAGTAGGCGGCGCACTTTTTTAGAACTATGGGGGGTACACCATCAGGTCCAGCGGAATATTCATATTTTAGATTACCTATCTTTTCATCTACTAATGCCATTGAGATATCCACCGAAGTAAAGGATGTTTGTGGACAGCTGTTCAAGTATGAGAAATAAGATAGATCGGGGTTTTGGATGTGGCAAGCAAACGATTGGCTAAAGAATTCGGCAAAGAAGTTTGCTATTCTTTGCGGATCATCAGACGATGTCGACTTTTTTTTAGAGTTGATAAACTGGAAAAAGCGTTTGGGATCAGAAATAATACTATTATGCATGCGGCTTAAATAATTGGAATATAGTGATTCACATAGATCTGAAAATTGGGTATAAGCAAGGTGGTATTTATTATAATCCGCTTCAGAACGTGTACTAAGATAGGTGTGCCAAAGTTTATTTCTCTTATTTCGTATTGACCGGAGTTCCTTGTTATACCAAGGTGGGGATAACGATGGATTTTTTTACGGTACAAAAGGAACAGACTGGGAAAAACAATCGAAGATGATATTGTAAAAAGAGGTAAGTACATCATCAACGGGAATACTAGAGTTGAAGAGAAAATTGAAATTAGCTTTAGAAAGAAGATTGTTTAATTTAGAGAAGTTGGCTCTTCGAAAATTAAAGTTGTACACGGTTTTGAAACGTTGGACGAAAACGTCATAGAAAGAGGCGGGTGGTGAGAATCTAGAGTGGTAAGGAGGTGCTTGCTGGCTGAGACTATGCTGTTATCTACGTCAGTGGAGAAGATAAGATCGAGTTGTCTACCAAGATAGTTGGTTATGCCACTTAACTGAAAAAGTAAGGAGTCCACGAGACAGTCAATAAAAAGAATTTCTTTCTCCGAACTTGCATTGCTGGCGGTGTAGTATGAATCATCAGTGCATATCCATTTGAGTCGTGGTAAGTTAAAGTCACCCATAATGACAACAGTGTCATTTGCGTCAGCTTTGGCAAACAGGGCATCAAATTCGTCAATAGCTAGTTGGTAGCTGCAGGTTGGTTGCGATGGGCGAATGTAGCAACAGCAAATAAAGAGATTGCGCTTAGAAATAGGAATTCTTATGCAGACAAATTCAAAGCAAACTGTAGATAGTTGCTTAAATAATTTAGAATTAAGGCGAGTAGGTACAGCCAAAAGTACTCCGCGGCCAGTTGTGTTGTCCATCAAGTGGCCCTTGTGAAGCAGCCGGTAATTTTAATACCGCAACTAAGTAGAACTTATCAAGCAGTTTTTATTTCATAAGTTAATCACGATTGGTAGGACACTTTCCAATGAAAGACCCTACATATTCCGCTTTCTTAATGCGGTTTCAATTTATCGCGCAAGGTCCAACGGTTTAGTTCGTTGAAGACGGCGTAGTATGTTTCGTTCGTCCAAGATTTCTAGGACTGTATTGTTGATATGGCCGCTTAACCGGACTTTATGTTTTCGTGCGCAGTTCCTGACTTCATCTTCCACGAAAGGAACTCCGAGGTCTCGATGCAGGTCATTATTTCTTATAAACCATGGGGCACGCACAAATTGTCGTAGCACTTTATTTTCAAAAGTTTGTATTATATTTATATTTGATTTCTTAGTACAACCCCAGAGTTGTATACCATAGGTCCACACCGGCTTTAGCACTTGCTTATAAAGAAGCAGCTTGTTTTCTAAGCTTAGCTTGGAATATTTACCAAGTAGCCAGTACATTTCTTTGTATTTGGCCTCTAGTTCTTTTCGTTTCTTTTTAACATGCGTTTTCCATTTAAGCTTCGCGTCAAGTGTCATTCCCAAATACTTAGCTTCGTTTGCAAAGGGGATACACACCGAGTTTATAGAAATGGGCAAGTGATTTATCTTTCTGTAGGTGAAGTCAACATGTACAGATTTTGTCTCATTAAGGGTAATTCGCCAGATCTTTGTCCACTCGTAGACTTTATTTAAAGCAGTCTGAAGTTTCGCCGTTGAGTCTTCTATTGATTCTCCAACCGCTAAGATAGCGGTGTCGTCAGCAAAAGTAGCGAGAACAGTATCCTCGACGTGTGGTATATCTCTTGTATATAAAAGGTACAAAAGTGGGCCCAGTACGCTTCCCTGCGGTACTCCGGCTAGGATATCTTTAAATTTCGAAACATCATTTCCGTATCGAACGCGAAAAATTCTATTTTCAAAATAGCTTGTCAATATATTATAAAGCTTTAATGGCAAAATTCGTCGCAGTTTGAACTTCAAACCTTCATGCCATACTTTGTCAAAAGCTTGTGAGACGTCAAGAAATACGCTCGAACAAATCTTTTTTTCTTCCAGGGATTTTTCAATTACATCAGTAATTCTATGCACCTGATCAATTGTTGAATGCTTAGTCCGAAATCCAAATTGATGGTCGGGAATAAGATTTTGGTTTTCGATAATTGGGAGAAGACGTTTTAGCAAAATCCTCTCAAAGATTTTCGACAGGATCGGTAGAAGAGAAATGGGTCTGTATGATTTTTTGTCGTTGGGAGGTTTTCCTGGTTTTAGTACCATAATGACTTCAGCAACTTTCCACTGACTTGGCACGTATTCAAGCCTCAGAGCCGCGTTAATAATGTGTAAGAGCTTTATAAGTGCTTTTTGAGGTAGCATTTTCAGAACTTCTCCGGTAATAAGGTCATACCCCGGAGCCTTCTTTGGTTTTAATTTCCTTATTACAGTTTTAATTTCAGCAAGAGTTGCATTTGTCATTACAAAATTACTATATGCTATTTCTAAAGAACTGGTGTCGGGTACCAGTGTTGGACCGTCGGAGGGCTTGAAAATTTCTTCAAGATAGTCGGCAAAAACATCCGCTTTTTCCTTATCCCCCTTAGCCCATTCGTTATTACCGACCTTGATTGGTGGCGCGGGGATTTTGGGCCTTTTTAAGCATTTTAAAGCTTTCCAAAGCGAGTAATTTGTTTCTTTTCCTGCCGTTAGGTTTTGAACATATGTATTTACTTCGGAATTTCTGTAACTTTTAAGAGTCTCCTTGAGCAGATTACAGAGCCTGTTTAGGCGTGTTTTATCCTGCGGCGCTCGAGTTGTTTGCCATCTTTTGCGAGCTTTTCTTTTTTCTCTTATCATATCTTTTACCTCAGGCGGGTAGTTTAAGTTACGTTTAGCCGTGTTTTTTCGTTGACAAGGTGTATTGTTCCACGCAGCACATTGGACTATTTCAACGAAAGAATCCACTTCGATTTCGAGTTCAAGTGCTGCTTTAAGTGAAACGTCTAGTTCTAGGTTATTATTAATCTCATTTCTGAATCCTTCCCAATTAGTATTTCGTCCAGTTAGTCTTAATGGTCCTTGTTTTTTAATAAACGTGTCGTTCATTGTCAGTATGACTGGAGAATGATCGGAGGAAAGATCGAAGCTTTCATCAACGTTTATATTCGAGTTACGAATTCCTTTAACAACGAAGAAATCGACAAGATCGGGTATTTTCGTTGTATCTGTTGGCCAATAAGTCGGCTTGCCCGTTGAATAGAAGTCACAATTGTGTTCCATACATGCTTTATAGAGTATTTTACCCTTTTGGGAGACACATCTTGATCCCCAAAAAGTGTGTTTGGCATTGAAATCACCGCCAATCATAAAAGCCGATCCAAGAGAATTGAATATATTTTTAAAAATATGTTTTGGATCTCCGGAATCTTTTGCCTTTAGCTTGGTAGCTTCAGCGTATGTAAGTTTTTCCGATGCTTTCTTTTCAACACTGGAATCAATCACTTTCGCCTTGGCGTTTTTAACGATATTTTGAGCAGATCCCGATGTTTTTTCTTTAGTTTTGGGATTCTCTTTTTGTGGCTTAAACAACTTGTCACGTCTATTTTGCAACTACTTTGCTACTTCACAGCCACGGAAATTTGCTACGTGTTTACCCCTGGAGTTAACACAAGTCGGAGGGGTTTGTTTGCTTACGTTGCATTCTTTGGACAGGTGTTTACCTGCGCATTTTACGCACCGAGGCTCTTTTTGGCAGTAAGCTTGCGTATGGTTAAATTCCTGGCATCGCTTACACTGCGGGATCAGTTTCGAGTTTTTGCGTCGAGGCTCAATTTTAACAATAATGTTGAGGATTGACTTAATATCGTATATTTTTTGGGTATTTTCAGTGTTCTCAAAGGTTAGCATAAAGAGGGGAAGGCTACGTTTAACTGTCATATCCTTTCCTTCAATTTTTTGTTTCTCTCGCTTTTCGATGTTGACGACATCAATGATTTTAAAACCCTTGTTTTTTAAATCACTTACGATATCTTCTTTTGGGCAAGACGGATGCAGTCCTCTGGCGACGACACGAATAGGTCTTTCGCACTTGTTCTCGTATGTGAACCATTGGATTTTTTCGACGCTTAACTTGCGAGAAAGAATGCGATAGTTGTCAGCGTCCTTGACGTTGACTTTCCATACATTATTATTGCGCGATGTTACTATATAGTCCGATCTCGGCAGGGTCATCAATATGTTTTGGAGTTTCTTGTAATCTGAAACTCCAGTGACATTGATTGGCGGGGGTGTTCGTTGTTTTTCCGCTTTGATTTTTTCAGGACTCATGTTATTGTTGCCATTTTTCTTCGATTCAACTCCCTTTGCTTCACGTTGAGAGACGATTTTGGGAGAAGACGCAGCTTTACGCTTTTTTCCGGGACGTTTTTGCAAGATCCAGTCGGTTTCTCGACCTAGCTCTTCTTCATCTGTTTCGTAGATATTTTTAACAGATTCAATAGACATAACGTCGCTGTTTGACTTTTCCTTGGTTTTCAGTTTTTCCAGTTCTTTTTTAAGATCTTCGCATATCGCTTCCATTTTGGTTAGCCTAGTACGAAGTTCGGTATTTTCGTCTTTCAGGCTATTTATTTTCGCTGAAGTCCATTCTTCGCAAGACGACGTTTTTGGTGTCGTTGGACTTCTTTTGTTGTTTTCTTGTTTTGGAGATCTAGGTGGTGGAGATCTCGAAACCCGTGAACTTTTTCCGAACGGGTTGATAAGATGCAATAATTGGCTCGCCCCAGAATCCATCGAGCCGACCTCCGTAGAGGGTGGATTTTCCAGCATAGCTGGTCTGCCACCTGGGGTAATAATTCCATTTGTTTTACTCATTGCATATTTGGTATACACTTCGCGCTCGGTATACGGAGGGTGCATTTTAGTCGCCTCTTACGACAGGCATGCATACCTCGGGTATATTCTAACCCCTACCCGAAGGGGTGTTGATTCGTCGTTATTCATAAGGCCATCGTTTCATGGCCATCATAATCATGGGTAAATAACTCGCTATTCTTAAAATTAGAGGAAAGGTTGGTCTCAGTAAGAGCGAAGATATCATACGGCAGTTTTTGCGAAGTAATATAGACTTCAGATGTTTTTGTGCGAAGTCCTCTAACATTTTGATAGTAAATGCTGAGGACATCAGGGAGTGCAAATAGAGGTAGAGGTTGGTTAGGAGCGAAAATAGTTCTTAAAACTAGAACGCGTTCTTTGAAGGTGCCAGAGTCGCTTTGAGCTGACATGGGTGGCATAAGAGGAGAGGTCGTTTGCAATGTCGGTAGGCGTGATATTAAAGGCTTCATGAAACCGTATGAAAATCTGACGTAGGTCTTTTGGGTTTGTAGGAAGTCCTTTTTGCTGAATGGAAACCATAATATTTGTTATGGTTGTGCCATCAATGCAAATGGAATCAGGCTTATCGTGTAGATAAGCTAGATAAAGGCGAACGTTTTCGTAAATTCTACGATCTCTAAGCCGGGATTGAATGTAACGGCTATCATCACCCGAAGCGGCGAGTTGCTTGGTAATCTTGATCTTCGGTGGGAGCATAGGGTCTATATAAAAGTTGTAGGGTTTGTGTCTGATTTAGACGGAGGGGATGGATTGAGGGTGTGGGAGTAAACGAAAGTAGGGTAGGTGGAGTTATTAGAAGCCGAGTTAGTAGAGTCAGTTTAGTTTTCTTTGGCACCGGGCTTGGATGGGAGAACAAAAGATACCCGTTTGTGCGATGAATTTGGTTGTGAGGCTTGGAGGTTGGCTTAACACTAGGCTTAGATTTAGTTTTAAAATTAATCTAATAATAAAGATTACTTTTTTACGGTTGATTTTCCTCATTGTTAATTTCTCTAGCTTAAATGATTCGGATGTGGAGTTCTGGAAAAGCCATTCATATTTTGAAGGAATATCAACATTGAATAGCTTAAACTTTGAGAGTTTACCGGCCGACTTTTGTTTGCAGTTTCTGATATTAATTTCAAAATGCTGCTTAAAGTAATTGATCAGCCAAGTCGGGTTTGCATGTGCGGATGCAACTTTAATAGAGAAAGTGGTTGTTTCCTCCGTATTGGACTCATTTAGCTTTTTAACTCGACTATTCCATTCAGATACGGTCCAGGAAACTCCAAAGCGGGTAATTGAAGGTTCAGGAGATGCTGGAAGTGCGGGAGATGCTGGAGGTGCTTGAGATGCTGGAAGTGCTTGAGATACAGGAAGTGCTTGAGACGCTGGAGGTGTTTGAGATGCTGGAGGTGCATGAGATGCTGGTAGTGCGTGATATGCAGTAAGAATCGGAGGTATGGGTGTAACTTCAAGTTCAGGAGCCGAATGCAATGGAGAGGAAGGTGTTAGGACGGCGTTTTCAAGCATCTCAGCAAGTAGCGAAGTGTTGTAGGCCATGCTTGATTGAGGCTGGATGTGTGAAGTAAATTCCTCAATCTTACCGAAAGTGATGCTGATTTCATTAACAATGCTGCTTAGTAGTAAACGAGACTGTAATGAATCGTTACTTATTTCGTCGATTTTACACATCATTGTTGTAAGCCGTGGATCACTTCTGTTAGGAGAAGGTGTTGTTCTTATGGACGGAGCTTGGAAAAAAATATCAAGGTCAGAGCGTAGGGAGCAAAGAGATGCCTTTAATTCATTTAGAGTTGATAAATGTGAATTTGAAGCCGCTTGAATAGCACTTTTCAACTCGATACTCGATATGTTCACTATCACATTTAGAAAGATCTGCATTTTTGGCCCACTGCTTGTCGTACTGCATAAATTTAGATCTGAATTGACTAGAAGATTGGTCAACTATGCAATACAGATCTTCAACACTCTTTTGAATTTGGTCAAGTTTTTCAAATTCAAGTTGAACTTTCTTAAAAAACAGTTTATGTTCGACATCAAGAACATCTATGGAATCGCTTAAGCATTTGATGGCCAACATAATATGGGAGGGTGAAACATCCTTACATTCATCACAGTAAAAAAAAATTGTTTTTATAATCTCTAAGACAGAGGATAGATCTTCTGCTCAGGCCTACACAGAGAGCGTGAAAAGATTTGGCACATAACCCTCTGCAAATCACCAAGTCAGCATTTACATCATTCGTGAAAGCACATTGGGGGTTTCCAGATTTGACATGTTTATGTTGAGGTAGGACAGAGTAGATGAGTATGAATATTTAATTTTTTTTTTTTTTTTTTGCGACGTTGACCAAGTTTATTGGAGGTAACGGACGGTTTTTGCAAGGGTTTCAAATTATTTTTTTCGCACAGTCCACGATATGATAGTTGGGATTGGGGTCGGTCACTGGGTTTGTTATTTGTTTTTTTTTTTATGTTTTTGTTTTATTTATTTCTTTAGAACAGTATTGGCAGAAAAAAAATGAAATAAAATTCAATTTAATTATGGAAGCGAAAACAAAATGCGACCGAACAGCACAACGGCTTAACACTTGCCACTTAACACTTAGATAAAGTTCCTACAGTGTCCCTTCACATTCTCAAAGGGGAGACTTATGCCCCATCGTAGATAAAAGGAAATTCGACCACAAAACCTGCCTCGTCAGTAGTAACCTTTTATGCCGTTTCCTCCAATTGCTTCCCCTAATCTTCTTGATGTTCGTGTGGTGTCGAATTTGCCTTATATTGTACTTCAAGATCAGCTTTCCCTAGAGGGTATATATCTGTGGTTACAAGGTAAAACAAAAATGAGGATATCCATTGGCTAATCAACTAGATATAAATATCTATAAATTCAACTTAAGTTGATTTGACTAATTTTGTTTGTTCTTTTTTGCTATGAAAAACCCTAAATTGAGTCAAGTCGTTATTCTACACGAATAAATACAATACGAATCGCGCACAATTAAAGTCAAGTTCGGCTATTTTTCCCTGCGATGAACGAAGTATTATAATTGCAAATTCAATTTTGATTTTATTTTTATTTTACCGAAATGTATTTTGTCTTCAAAATTATCTGGAAATAGGCATCAGCTTACAAACATAGCTAGAGTAAAAATAATGATAATTAGTTTCCGGTTAATAATGGAAAATAATTTCATTCAAATGGCTGCCTCGGCTGGCCATGCAGTAGCCTACACGATCGGTCCAATTTTTAAGCACATTATCGATTGTGTGCAGCTGTATTTCACCAATGGCTTCACGAATATTGTCCTTTAAAGCGTCAATTGTCTCTGGCTTGTCGGCGTAACACTTATCTTTTACGGCACCCCACAAATAATAGTCCAACGGTGTCAAATCGCAGCTCCGAGGTGGCCAAACAACATCAGCTCTGCGGCTGATAATGCGATGTTCAAAAACAGGGCGCAAAACATCGAGTGTAGCTTCGGCTGTGTGGCACGTAGCGCCGTCCTGTTGAAACCAAATGTTGCCAATATCCTCCTCTTCAATTTTTGTGAACAAAAATTCGTTCAACATGGCCCGATAACGATCGCCATTGACTGTAACGGCCACTCCTTGCTCATTTTCGAAGAAAAATGGCCCAATTATGCCTCTGAACCAAAATCCGCACCAAACAGTGACTCGTTTTGTGTGTATCGGCTTTTCAATGTATGCGTGCGGGTTTTCTGTGCCCCAAATGCGACAATTTTGCTTGTTTACATACCCGCCAAGATCAAAATGAGCTTCATCTGAAAAGATGATTTTTTTTGGCAAAATCGGCATCTTCTCTAAGTCGATCGCAGGCAATATTTCCCAGCGTTATTCAAGCGTATACACAACCATATTGATAATAAACAGATAAAACTAATTATCTGTCAAATCAGACATGAGCTAAGTGTTACCATTCACGAAATAAGTACTAGTTGAAAAAAAAGACGTTAGCTGGCGGACCCTTTACAAGGTGGCGCAAAATTAATCACCCTATCGCAAGATGGTCTAATTTTTTGCAAATGGCGTCGTATGTCAATCATATTTGACATTTGTGAACTAGACAGCTGGAGTATACAAACAGACAAGCAATGGAGCGCTATAGTCCACAAGAGATTCCACGCTCTAAGTGTCGATCTTTTTGATCAATAATCGGTAGATGGTGCTACCGCAGCGTGAATTTCGACGTTGATTTCATAATCGTGTCGCGCACTGGGCAAATATTTCGGCGCTTAGCTACTCGATTCTAACAGAGTGGAAACACAGGAGACCACGCAGGGCGGGGCCGCCACCGGACTGGTCGTTTGGCAGAGAATATAGCGGCTGTGGCCGCCGATGTCGCTGAGAACGAAGAAACATCAACCGGGCGGACTTTTCGTGAAAAATTTACACATGCTCCCGTACAAAGTGTAAACCGTCAGTCGCATGTGAATTACTATAAAGCCATCCTCAATCGCAACAACGAAGAGGACGATTTTGTGTCGAAATCTTCGTTTCTGGGGCACTGAAAATCCGCGTGTGATGCACGAAGGGTCATTATCCACTCAAAGCCACTGGGTGGTGCGGCGTTCACGCGGGAGGAGTGATTGGGCCGTATTTTTTTGAGGACGCCATGGGCAATACGGTCACTATTACTGGCGAACACTACAGGGCCATGATAAACGACCCTTACTACCGGAATTGGATGAGCGGGCTTGCTGAACATGTGGTTTCAACAAGACGGTGCAACAGCACACACAGCGTGAGCTACAATTGATATTGTGAAGGAAGCGTTTCCTGGTCGCGTAGTTTCCCGTTTTGGCAATTTGGCATGGTCAGCAGGATCGCCCGATTTAACCATCTCAGACTTCTTTGTTTGGGGCTACTTGAAGTCGCGGGCTTATGCCAACAAGCCTCAGACAATCGCAGCCCTTAAGGAGAATATTCAACAGGAATGCGAACAGTTATCATCGGAAATCTTGTGGAAAGTCATGGAAAATGCGATAAAACGGACACTGGCGGTAGCTACTTGGCAGATATCATCTTTTCCATTTAACAGAAATAATTGTGAAGGTCCAAATAAAGATTTCCATCACACAAAATCATTTTTTTATTTAGTAAAAAAGTAATTCAAAAACAAAATTGGATGATTAATTTTGCGGATATATTAAAAAAAAAATTATTAACTTTTGAAACTAAAGAAATTCAGTTTTTCTCTATACATAAACAAACAAATTACAAGCGTATTTACAATAGTTTAGTAGAAAAATATGAAATTCAAATTCAAAAAAAGGATCTTCTTCACCCTCTTCGATTAGGTATAGGTGAGTGTTAACGTCATCTGCGATGGAACGAGAATTCTGGTAAAATGTGATAAATTATGTATCTATGAACGTTTGAAATTCAGAAAGATCCCTTTTCTTCGATTCAGATATGTACAGATTCAGATATTGCACATCGTTTTCCAGCCTTTAGTGTTTTAGGGTTCGTCGTCACGTAGTGAAATTTTCTACAATACTGTGATAACCACTTAAATGTGAGCAGCGACATCTAGATTCACAGACCAGAAGATTTCGATACTGGAATAACAAAGCCTCGACTGGAGAGTGGAATCGAATTTTCTAGCAAATTGGAAATTGTATGGGACGCTGGATGGCGAGCATTGTTCTCGAAGTATGTCATTCGAGTATAAATACCAGCATCCCCAAGGTATGCAAATTAGTTCTAAAGTGTAATTTGAAGTGTTAATTAGGAGAAGTGATTAGTGGTTTAAGTAAAAGATAAGAAAAGTATAAGTGGTTGAGAAATTGAATTGTACTGAGAGAAAGAATTAAATAGTGAATTGTAACTGTACTGAATAAAGGGATTTGTATTGAAAAGAATAAGTTATATTATTTTTCTAAAAACATTTTACATTGTGTGTAAAAAAAAACAAAAAAAAAGTGTTTTCTGACTATTTGAAAAAGCTAGAATGGGTCGAAAACTATTGCAGTTGACCCTCGTCCAACTCAAATCCGAGTTGAACAAGAGAAGCCTCAGCGCCAGTGGAGGAAAAAGTGACCTGGTGCTCCGTCTTCAGGAGGCTTTGAACAACGAGGGACATGATCCTGATGCATATTCCTTTGATGTTGACGAGGACGAACAGACAAGTACCGGCAGTGATATGGCTGCGATGATGCAACTCCTCTTGTTAAAAATGGATGAACAAAAGAAAAATCTGGAACAACAAAGGAATAGTCTCGAGCAAAAGCTGGATGAACAAAAGAATAGTCTCGAACAAAAGTTGGATGAACAAAAGAAAAATCTAGACGAGCAGAAGAGCAGCATTGAACAAAAATTCGACGAACAAAAGAATAGTCTAGAACAAAAACTGGAAGAACAAAATAACACTCTCCAGCAAAAATTCGAAGAAATCGATGACAAATTTGAAAGAATAGAGAACGTCGATGACAAATTTGATAGAATAGAGAAGAATGTTGGCGAAAAATTCGAAGAAATGGACAGCAAAGTTCAGCAACTGGCAAAAGAGCTCGACACAGTGCGAAAACAGAAACTGCGAGAATGTTCTTTAAGCGGCCCAAGGAGAAAAGATTTGAAGCCTCCCTCATTCGATGGCCAGACCTCATGGTCTACTTATAAGAAGCAGTTTGAAATGGCTGCCTGTGCAAACGACTGGGACAATGAGGAAAAGTGCTTTGCCCTAGCAATGGCCTTACGCGGTCCTGCGGCAGAATTGTTACAAACAATCGATATCGAAAAGAATAGAGACTATATGGCTTTAGTGCAGGCTATGGAGAAACGGTTTGGGGATAGCCACATGCGGGAAGTTTACAAGGTTCAATTGCAAGGCCGTATGCAGCAACGAGAAGAAACACTGCAACAGCTCCAAGCAGACGTGAGTAGACTGGCATATTTGTCATATCCCACCGCAGGTCAAGAAATAATCGACGAAATGGCAAAGGACGCATTCATCAGGGGAATTGCAGATTTGAAGCTACAATCAGCAGTAAGGATGGTCGGGAAAAGAACCCTTGCTGAAGCACTTGCCTTCGCTCTGGCGATGGAAGTATCCAATCAGGCTTCCAAAGGAATGCATTTCGTCAGGGAAATAGTATCTGGTGAATGCTCCTGCTCAAGACCAACTACTATGCAACGAAATATCCCGCGGGAGAGACGAAGGATGCGCTGCTGGAACTGCGATAAAGTAGGACATCTGCAAGGGCATTGTAAAGAACCAGTACGACGAGAAGGCTGCCTGCACTGGGGTTACAGGCAAATAGAAAGAAAAACCAGCAGAAACGGTTACCAAGAAACCGGTCAAATTTCCAGAAGCCATCAGTTAGGAAATGCTTACTTCGCGGGGCAGAAGTCTGTAGCAGGAGTCGACTCCAGGGTAATTACCCCAGTCTCACAGGTAAAACAATGCAAAGAAAGCCTCCCAGCAGAAGTAGTCAGTGGTAAAGAAGCGAAAGAACAGGCAACTATCCAAATGATCAGGACTGAGCCAATAGAGGGTTGGAGTATAGACGAAATCCGTTCCTCCCAACAGGCAGACAATGACATCGAACCAATATTGGCCTGGAAGGAAGACGAGGAAAGACCAAGCTGGCAGCAGATATCAGATCGGAGCCAAACTCTGAAGGCATACTGGGCACAGTGGGACTCGCTTTTTGTGCAAGATGGATTGCTGAAGAGAAAATGGGAAAGTGCAGATGGGACAACATCTCGTATGCAGCTAATTGTGCCACGGTCCAGAGTCAACCAAGTACTCCATGAAATACATGACGGAATCTCAGGAGGCCATTTGGGAACAAACAAGACGTTGGAAAAGGTAAGGGAACGTTTCTATTGGCTAAGCGCTAAACAAGATGTCGAGAATTGGTGCAAAAAGTGCATAAGATGTGCAGCTACCAAGGGTCCAAAAGTAAAGCCACATGGACAAATGCAACAATACATTGTCGGAACACCTTTCGAACGAATAGCCATCGACATCGCTGGGCCTTTTCCCGAAACCTTTAATGGTAACCGATATACCCTCGTGGTCATGGATTACTTCAGTAAGTGGCCGGAAGTGTTTGCCATCCCAAATCAAGAGGCTAAGACCGTAGCCGAACAGATAGTCAACAACTGGGTGAGCAGATTTGGGGTCCCAATGGAGCTGCACTCTGATCAAGGGCGAAACTTTGAATCAAAAGTCTTCCAGGAAATATGCCAATATTTGGGAATAAGAAAGACAAGGACAACGCCACTGCACCCTCAATCTGATGGAATGGTCGAGCGATTCAATCGGACCTTGAATGAGCATCTATCTAAGGTTGTCAGCAACTGCCAGCGGGATTGGGATCGACACATACCCCTCTTCTTAATGGCCTACCGAAACGCGGTCCATAGCTCAACAGGGCACACACCATCCGAGATCTTATTTGGTCAAACAATTCGGTTGCCAAGTGAAGCAAAATTCGGATCCCCACCGACGGAGCCCAAAGAGGTGAACGAGTACGTGAATGACTTACGCAGCAGGATTCGTAAATTGCATGAAGACACCAGAGAAAAGATGAAGCTAGCAAGCAGCCGCATGAAAACTAGGTACGATATCAAGGCGAAATCTTCCGGTTTCAACGAAGGAGATCTGGTTTGGCTGTATAATCCTCAGCGTAAGAAAGGCAAATCACCAAAATTGCAACAGGACTGGAAAGGTCCATACAAGGTGATAACCCGCATTAATGACGTTGTCTACCGGATCCAGCGTGGAGATCGAGGAAAATTGAAAGTGGTCCATTTGGATAGAATGTGTCATTTCAACGGGATGCTGAATGACGAAGTTGCTGTAGGGAGGGAGCAATGTGATAACCACTTAAATGTGAGCAGCGACATCTAGAGTCAAAGACCATAAGATTTCGATACTGGAATAACAAAGTCTCGACTGGAGAGTGGACTCGAATTTTCTAGCAAATTGGAAATTGTATGGGACGCTGGATAGCGAGGATCGTTCTCGAAGTATGTCATTCGAGTATAAATACCAGCATCCCCAAGGTATGCAAAGGAGTTCTAAAGTGTAATTTGAAGTGTTAATTAGGAGAAGTGATTAAGTGGTTTAAGTAAAAGATAAGAAAATTATAAGCGGTTGAAAAATTGGATTGTACTGAGAGAAAGAATTAAATAGTGAATTGTAACTGTACTGAATAAAAGGATTTGTATTGAAAAGAATAAGTTCTATTATTTGTACCCACACAAACATTTTACAATTGTAGGAAAAATCCAAATCCACCGACAGAAGAAATTCACCCAGCAGCAATAAAATACCACTTTCAAGTTTTGACTTCAAGTTCTTTATTTAATACAACTTGCCTACAACCATTTGGTACAACTCGCTGACGATTATTACTTTACTCCCCACTGCAGAAGTGCAGCCTCCTTTTATACCAGCACGAGAGCTATGGTGAGTACCGCTTCTTGCACTGGTTCGTTGATTATCAGCCAATGGCACGCTTGATGACCATCGGCCGATTTGCATGCCGTTCTGTATTGTCATCGCATGATGGTCTGATGCGTAAGCTGCATTGTTGTTCGAGTGGTATGATTGGAGTCGTCTGATGATTGTCATCCGATAGAGTGTGGACTGATGGTGTGATGAGTAAGCCGGATTGTTGTTGGAGTCGTACGATTGAAGTTCGTTTGCGTGGGATGACTGGCTGCAAGTGCGTTGGTATGGAAAAGGTTTACAGCTCGTCCATCCTGATGTCGGCCGCGCCCTCGCGACCATTCTCGTCATCGGACAGCATATCGTTGTCTTCGTCTTCACAAGCAAGCGCATCATCTTGGAGTTCACACCACCTCTTCATTTTGTCCGCGCTCATGACCGTGGTAAATCTCCTTTGTGTGCGCTGCATTCCTGGGATGTCTTCGACTACATACCTGTCATTCGTGAGACACTTCGTTATTATGTACGGTCCTTTAAAATGCGGCTCCAACTTCCGAGATCCTCCTGTGCTGATAGATTCTTTTTCAATGAGAACTAAATCATTTACCTCGTACTTAGTTGGCCTTCTGTGTCGCTCATCGAACAGTTTCTTATGGTACTCTTGCCCCTTTACGATGTTGTTCAGGGCTTCGCTTCTTCTCTCCATCATCTCCCCTGGCCCAACAACTTTATGGTCTTCTAGCTCCCTGAGCAGCCTATCGTTCGCTATGCTCCTTGGAGAGTACGCAAATAGCAGCTCGTGTGGTGTAGCTCTTGTCACTGAACTTTTTGTAGTGTTAAGGCTCCATTGGAGGGACCTTAGATGACTCGCCCAGTCTTGACCGCTAGAGTGGGCACATTTTAACGCTGCCAAAATTGTCCTGTTGACCCTTTCTACCTGCCCGTTTGCCCTGGGCGTTCGTGTTGCCGTCTTTATGTGCTGGATTCCCATGCTTTCGCAGAATTTTTGGAAGTCTCTTGCCGTAAACGCTGTACCTCGATCACTTACCAACCTTTCTGGAGCTCCAAAATACCCGGATATTTCCGTCAGGGCATTCACGACACACTTAGTTGTGGCTGTCTTTACTGCCTTCAGCACAACGTACTTGGTGAAGTGATCGACAAGCGCCAGCACGTAACGTGTTCCTCCCTTTCCCACCACAAAGGGTCCCAAGTGGTCGATGTGTACCGTGTGGAATGGAATAGGAAGCCGCTCTGCAGTGTGAAGCTCTCCCTCGGCCATCCCTCCCTTCCGCTTAGCGTATGCACATTCCACGCAGGATCTGACGTATCCCTTCACGAATCGTTTCATTTTTGGAAACCAGTACGTATTTCGAATTCGATCAAGCGTCTTTTCCTCGGCAAAGTGCCCGCAGTCATCATGGCATAGTTTGAGGATCTTCCATCTAATCGCCTTTGGGACTACCCATTTCATATCCTCACCGATTCGTCGGAATAGCCGATTTCCCTTGAGTACATATTCCCTTCCCAGCTGCTTCTTCGTTGTACTCGCTTCTTTCTCCTGCAGCGCGTGAATGATGTCACGCAGACCAGGGTCCTGCCATTGCATACTGGCCACCCAGTCTTCATCCGTGATGTTAATGTTGAGGACCAAGTTGGATGCTTCTTCTGCTACCCGATGATCTTCGACTGGTTGGCGACTTAGTGCGTCCACGTGAGTTGCTCGTCTTCCCGGTTGATGCACTGCTTTAAAATCAAACTCCTGGATTTTAAGCCACCACCTGGCTATCCGTGGAATCATTTTCAATTTATTTTGAGTGGCTACGATGGCTTCGCAATCCGTGACCACTGTGAATTGACGTCCAAGTAGGAATACTCTGAATCGTTCCAGGGTTTCGACCACTGCCAATACCTCTAACTCGTAACTATGGTACTTTCTCTCGTTCTCCGTTATTTTGCGGCTATAGTACGCTACTGGTCGCAGGTTTTTGTCCTCCTTTGATCGTTGGAGCAGTATACCCGCTAGTCCTTGTGCAGATGCATCCGTGTGAACCTCATGATAGCAGTCAACATCATAGAGTGCTAGTAACGGTGGGTTGATAAGTGCATCCTTCAGTGTCTTAAACGCCCTCTCCTGCTGGTCCGCCCATGTAAACTGTGTGTCGTCTTTTAGCAAGTCGGTAAGCGGTGTTGCTATAATTGCATAACCCTTAACAAACTTCCTGAAGAATCCTGTAAGGCCCAAGAATTGCCTTACTCCGCGTACGTCTTTGGGTTTCGGAAACTTCTCGATTGCTGCAGTTTTTCTTTGGTTTGGTTTGATTCCCTCACCGGTCACGGAGTGCCCCAAGAATTCCAGGCTTGTTTTCAGGAAAGCGCACTTCTTCATATTTATAGTAAGCCCCGATTCTTTGAGTACCTCCAGAAAACGTTCCAACTTCTGCAAACCTTCTTCAATTGTTTTGCTCGGGATAATTATGTCATCAAGATAGACAGCGATGTCTCCTTTCTGCATGCGGGCCTTGACTTGATTCATGCACGCCTGGAATGCAGCAGGCGCATTCACAAGTCCAAACGGCATCCTTGTGAATTCGTATAGTCCATCTTCAGCCGAAAAAGCCGTATATTTTCTGCTTTGCTCGGTAAGTTTTATCTGGTGATATCCCGACGCCAAATCCAGAGTGGTGAAGTACGTATTTCCTGCTAGTGACGCCAGTATCTCTTCCACTATCGGCATTGGGAATTTTCTTTTGATAGTTACCGCATTAAGTGCCCTGTAATCTATGCAAAATCGATCACTTCCGTCTTTCTTCTTCGTTAAGACGATGGGTGAGCAGAAGTCTGACTTAGATGGTTGGATAACTCCTTGCTGCAACAACTCATCAATTTTGTCTTTGATGACGCTTCTTTTTGCAAATGGCACTCTATACGGCTGGATGCAAACAGCTTTGTCCATTTTTAGTTCGATGCCAAAATCTGCCCACTTGTACTCGCCTAATTCATCAGCACACTTCGCCACACACTCCCTGTAGTCGTTCATTAACATCTTGAGCTTCCTCTTATCCCCCTGGTCCAACTCTCCGACATCTAGTTCTGCGAGTGAAACCTCCTCCTTGGGTTTATTTCGTCCACTCTCTCTGATGATCAACGCCTGGGCTTCATTCCCTATTGCTCTGTCGCTAATCTCCAGTTTCTGGTACGACTTTTCGATTCTGACTTGAGGCTGGTCCAACAAGGCGCGTCCAATTATTAGTGGGTAGGGTTGACTATGATCGGGTACGACTAGCAACTCGCACCAACTCCTCAGTCTGTCTACTTCCACTTCAACATATGCTTTTCCGATCACCTCACAAGTACCTCCTCCGAATCCTGATAACTTCCTGACGTCCTTCGTGATTTGCAAGTGGTTATCATCGACAGTTGACTGACACATGGACACACAGTCACTTCCAAGATCGATGAATGCTTGCACCTTACGCCCATTTACTTTGACCTCTTTTTCATACTCGCTTTTTGTCTTACTGATAAGCAGTTGATGTGGTCTATTACTTGTGCGCAAACCGCTCGTTGATGCGCTTGGTTGATCCTCAGTCCTAAGTGAAGGACAGTTTCGGCTTATGTGACCCGGCTGTTGACACCGAAAGCATTTTATTGTCCCTCGATCCAGTCTTGCCTTTGTGCCTGAAGCAGTTACGGGTTGAAGCGCATTCTGCCCTTCTGAATGATTTTCGCCTTTGCGCCTCAATCCAATAGTCCAACGTATCTTCTTCAGCATGTCTTGCAGTGAATCTGGCTGAGCTGATTTGAACACATTCTTACACTCGGTGTCAATGAGCCCCTGGACTATATATTTTATCAGCGATGGTTCCTGTATATGTCCTCGAGATGCAATGGCTTTCATCTCGAACACATATTCCTCAGCTTCTTCGCCGTGTCGCTGCCTCCGGTTTCGTAATCGTTCGTGTATGTCTGCATCATCGTCTGTTGCGGGGAATGTTTCGCACAATTCATCAAAAAATTCCCCCAGGGTCTCTGGCATGATACTGTGGCTCCAAAGTCGAGCTGCCCCAGATAATTTTGTCGTCGCCGCCATCAGCACTAATTTTTCGTCCAAATGGTAGATGCGTCTTATAGTTTCCACCTTACGCTTCCAGTCTTGCGATGACAATCCCGTTGCTAGCTTGGGATTAAACTCTGGAAGCATTTCTGCAACGTTTCTCATGGAATACGCATTCTTCAGGTGTTTTTCCTCTTCTGGTCGGTTGGTTACTAGTCTCGGTGTGGCTGATTCCTTCTCCATTGCACTACGTGCAGTGTGCTCAGCCGCTCTAGCTATCCTCCGCCTTTCCAACTCCTCTAAGCGTTGAACCTTTTTTCGGAGTTCTTCCAATTCTTCCTGCGCCGTCTGCATTTCGGACTCTTCGTCGTCGTACTCTACTTCCACGGCGAGGCCCTCAAACCTCAACAGTCGCTCAAGCAGATCTGCCTTGACGCCTGATAGCTCCAGTCCACGAGCTCGGAGCTCTTCCCGTAGGTCGTCCCTTGATAACGCTGAGAATGCTGCGATTTGTGCTTTTTGGTCCTCCATCTCTGCCTCGATCGTTCACCTCTCTGATGCAAACGTTCAAAATGTCAGGAAAGCTTGGCTATTCGACGCTTAGTTGCACTGCGAGCTCAATCCCACTTCTGAAACTGTAGGAAAAATCCAAATCCACCGACAGAAGAAATTCACCCAGCAGCAATAAAATACCACTTTCAAGTTTTGACTTCAAGTTCTTTATTTAATACAACTTGCCTACAACCATTTGGTACAACTCGCTGACGATTATTACTTTACTCCCCACTGCAGAAGTGCAGCCTCCTTTTATACCAGCACGAGAGCTATGGTGAGTACCGCTTCTTGCACTGGTTCGTTGATTATCAGCCAATGGCACGCTTGATGACCATCGGCCGATTTGCATGCCGTTCTGTATTGTCATCGCATGATGGTCTGATGCGTAAGCTGCATTGTTGTTCGAGTGGTATGATTGGAGTCGTCTGATGATTGTCATCCGATAGAGTGTGGACTGATGGTGTGATGAGTAAGCCGGATTGTTGTTGGAGTCGTACGATTGAAGTTCGTTTGCGTGGGATGACTGGCTGCAAGTGCGTTGGTATGGAAAAGGTTTACACAATACTATGACTAAGCCCTTTTTGTAGCGAAACCATCTTACAGCATTCCAAATAAATTGTTCATCATTATCATTAACTTTCTTAAAACGAAATTTTGTTTTTGTTGAAAGTTTAAAAAACTAGAGCTTTTCATTTCGACGACAGTAATCTTACATAGGTCCAATTGCGGGGGATTCTACTATTCCTATGGCGCTGTAAAGTAACTGTGGTTTTCAATAAAGCAGACCTCGGGTAATCCACACTCACTTTACAGCGCCACAGGAATCGTAGAATCCCCCACAATTGGACCTATGTAAGATTACTGTCGTCGAAATGAAAAGCTCTAGATGAATGTAAAGAATGTCAGCAATATTCCTACGTTCTTCTAAGGAATTCATATTGAGAAGTTTGTGGCGATTCAGATAAGGAGGTACGATTAAAGGATCGTTCCAGGGCAGATCAAGGAGAGCAAATCGGAGGAATCAATGTTGAATACCATGATTCGGGAAACATGAACTCGATGAAAGGGGGACCAAGCTTGACTGGCATACTCAAGCAGGGGGCGGACCGAGGTATTATAGAGAGATCTGGTTAAATAAGTGTTGGTAAATTTCTTGGACCACCGTTTAATAAAGCCAAGGCATGAGTTGGCTAGGTTATGGATTGACATTTGGCTGTATTAAGTTCTAGGCAGTTTTTAAGGCACCAGATTGAAAACCAATCTTCTTGAAGAAGGGTTTGAGTCATGGGAGTAAAAAGAGTTTTAAAAAATGTTTTGTCGTCAGCGTAAAGGGAGAGAGAGAAGTGTATTATATAATTACTCTCTCACTATCGTTAACAGTAAGGAAGGAACTCTAGATAAGGACACGAATGGAACAGAAGGGGCGCTTCTAAACCTAACACCATAATAATAGTTGATCAGAAGAAGAAATCCATTTTAATAAAAGAGGCTCAAAGCCGAGATCAGACAATTTGAAGAGGATCAATTGATGAGATATGCTATCACATGCTTTAGTGAAACCAGTTGCGATAACATCGATTTCTTTGCCATTTTCTAAGGCTGCGAGAGAAAAAGAGACGAATTGAACTAGGTTTGTCAAAGTTGATCTGCCTTTTAGAAAACCATGTTGTTGGGGCGAAATAAAAGTCTTGCATTTAAAGCTTAAGGCTTCGTATAAAATGCTTTCAAAGAGTTTAGGTATATAAGAGAGTTTAACAATGGGACGATAATTATTAAACATTTTTCATCATTTTTTTGTATCGGGATTATATCTTCCAAATCTAGGGAAATTCTCTCTGTGTAAGGGATAGACAAAATAGGTAGGAAATGGAGAAAGACAGTTTGGAAGAGCATTTTTTTAAGAAAAACGGCGGGGAGACCATCTGGGCCAGGTAGAAATTCATCTTTAAGTTTTAGTAACTTTTCTTCAATAACTGCAGGATCGAAATTTTGAGTGATAACGAGACCAACGGAGAAAATTGGCAGGACATTGAAGTAAGAGGAATGAAAAATGTAGCAAAATAGTTGGTGAGTTGGTTTCGAAAACGGGGGAGGACGGATAACCATCGGTATTACTTTTGCAATTGACAAATTGAAAAAAGGACTTGGGATTCTTTTGCGCACTATTCAGGTAGCGTTGATTGAGAGAATTAGAGTTCAATGAAATGAATATACATACTCGTATGTGAGTGCGAAGGAATACCGCCATAATTTGTTTCTTTTATTTCGTAGAGAGCGGAGTCTACGATTATACCAAGGAGGGGATGTAGAAGATGTTTTATGGCGGGAATAAGGCATATAAAGGGAGATGGATTTGAATATTTCTCCGTAAGAAATGGAGTGGACGGCGACCAGACGTACTCGTAGATTGGTGAACTCGGAAGAAGCTATCTGCTTAGATAGGTATTGATTTTACGGAAATAAACTTTGTGAACATTGTAAAAAATAGAACTACGGGGGAGGCGACTGGAGGAGAAAGTTATATGAAAATGAAAGAAGAAGTGGAGGATGAATGGCAATAGCAACTTGGTAGGATTCGATAGTTTGTGCCGGAAAATTGAAACAACATATAACATACAAGCATCTACGAGCAAGTGTTATTTTAACTGACATAAAGTCGAGCTAAGAAGAAGACGAGTTTGCAACTAGAGAGAAGTCAGAGATGTTGCCAATGGTCAGTAGGACACCTCGACAAGGAGAGCTTGCGATCATCATCCTGAAAATCATTAAAAGAAAGAGGGAATAACTCCTGATTAGTTATTCCCTAAACAACTTTTATATTTGATTAGATACAATATAAATACAGTACCCAATAAAATATGTTTGAATAATCAGGGTCTGATTATACCGTTCGGCAGGATTGGATTGGGGGTGGTAAAATGCGGTGAAGTCAATGGTTACGCCGTAGGCATCCGCTAGTTCAGATATTTCGTTGCTTGTGAACTGTGCCCCATTGTCGCAGACGATCCACTTAGGCACACCAAATACCAACCACACCTGCTCCTCCAAAATGGTTTTCACAGATTTGGCAGTAGCCGTTCCAAATGGAAATTTGGAAAAGTAGTCGACTACTGTCAAAATATAGGCGTAGCCTCTGGTTGACCTCGGAAGTGGCCCTATGAAATCCACACATAGCATATCTCATGGCTTATTTACTTTATATCGGGAAGCCATAAGCCCTGCGGGCTTTCGTAAGTCAGTCTTCACCGTTTGGCAGATTACACAACTACGGACGTAGCGGGCTATATCGGATTTCATTTTGGGCCAAAAATAACTCCTAGCAACTTTATCCAAAGTATTTTGTATTCCTCCGTGTCCACTCAAAACATCATTGCCTCAACACCTCTGCCCTGCCATCCTTCGGAATAACTTTCTTCCACTGGTTACCCTCGCTCGTCAGTTTTGGATATTTCACAGGTATCTTTTTAAAAAGCATCCCATCCTGTTTCCTCCAGTCAGGGTATTTCTTTCCTTGCAAACTAACTAAATCCCGCATTTTTAAATACCAAGCATCCTTGTTGGATATCGACAATGACGCTACGTCCTCATTTGCCCTGGACAATGCGTCGGGAACCAAGTGCTCCTTACCCTTTCTATGATTGATCGTGATATCATACTACTGCATTTTAACAGCCCACCGAGCCAGCCTACCCTGTGGATCCTTCAAATTAGTTAGCCATAGTAAGGAATGGTGATCAGTTACTACAGTAAAGCTACTCCCTTCCAAGTACGGACGAAGTTTTTCAATTGCCCATAGAACGGCTAGGCACTCACGTTCCGTTGTCGAATAATTCCGCTCCGTCTTGAATAAAGATCTACTCAAGTAACTAATCACTGTTTCTTCAGCCGGCGACTTATTTTGGGTAAGAACAGCACCTATCCCGTAACCCGAAGCGTCTGTATGCACGGTAAAGGGTAAGGAAAAATCTGGACAAGCGAGGATGGGTGCATTCACCAACTTTTCTTTTAAGATACGAAATGCGTTTTCACATTCCTCGCTCCATAAAAACATGGGGAGGTCAAAGCGGAAAAATTTGGAACGAATCACCTATACGATGATACCAAACCGATGAACCTTCGTACCGCTGACACTGATGTAGGCCGAGGATACTCAACCATGCACCTCACCTTGTCGGGTCCACTAAAAGTCCTTTCCCGTTGACTATATATCCCAAGTACTTCAGGTCTGGTTTACAAAACTCACACTTTTCTCGACTCAGCACCAAACTCGCGTCTTTAATACGATTTCCAGGTGTCTCTCGAAAGTTTCTGATACAATGATAACATCGTCAAGATACACGAATACGTTCGGTTCAAGGTCGGCTCCAAGGACTGTATCTATAAAACGCTGCCAGGTAGCAGGAGCATTGTGAAGCCCGAAGGGCATACGGCAAAATTGATACAGCCCTTTTCCCGGAATAATGAACGCCGTGTACTTTTTGGAGTTTTCAGCCATAGGGACTTGCCCGTATGCGGACTTTATATCAAGGGAGGACAAAAACTTATCATTTCTCAATTTGTCGAGGGTCGCGGAGACATAGGGAATGGGATACGCATCACGCTCTGTAACTTGATTAAGTTTACGAAAGTCAACACAAAAACGATACTTCCCATCTTTCTTCTTGACCAGTAAGACAGGGGCGGACCAAGGACTACAAGAAGGTTCGAGCACCCATTCTGAGCATTTCATCGACTTCAGCGTTGATATTCTCTTGGAATACTGGTGAAACAGGGTAGTAGCGTCGTTTACCATCACCTATCGACAAAAATACCCGATCCACCAATTGGTTCAGACGACTTTTCTGACAGTCCTCAAGCCTAAGACTCTCTACTACATCCATCGTTACTTCCCTAAAACTCCAAGCTCGTTTCCCTAGATCTGGAATTACAGAAAAACGTTCCCAAAAATCCGCACTTAAAATAAGGCTATGCGCTAGCTTTGGAATCATGAGTATTTCCATCACTTTCACAACGTTTTCCACCCTTATGGGGACATTTATAGCCCCAACTACCTCCACTGCATCCCTGTTGGCAACCGCTACCTTTTCTAACTCTGCCTGCGACAATTTACACTTTAATGATCGTAGCGCTTCCCATCCCAGACAGCCTACAATCGTTCTAGAAGCCCCTGAATCCAGCAACCCTAATAGTCTGACCCCATAAATCTCAACATACAAGTACGGACGACGATCTAATCCAACCCAATATTACACCTCACGTCACCCTTTTTGCCTTTACGGCGGTTGCTTCCGCTCGACTCAATGGCCCGCCTGCCCTTGAGCCGATGAGCTGTTTCCCGGCATCGCCACCTGTGGTTGGCAACGGAGACAACGACTCCGAATAGTACCAGCAGTATTACACCCGTAACAGCGCACTGGTTGTGGACACTGAGCAGCGATGTGGCCAAGCTGCTTACACCGGAAACAAGTCAGTGTGTTAGGCTCGTGGCGTGAGGGGGAAGCAATTACCTGTACTTCTCCTGGACTCGCCACGTCCACATATGCCAAATCCGGCTCTAAAAGTGTGGCATTTCATCTCGATGGTGGGAGGATAAAACTTTCCACTAGATATCGTGTGGCTTCTAGGCAGTGGCCTACTTCTACTAAGTGGTCCAAGGAAGAAATTTCCACCAAAGCCATCTGCGTCTGGTAAAACGGTGATATGTTCCTTCGAATCCATTTCAATTTAACATCGTCGGTGCAAGGTTCGCTGAGCCTAGAGAAGAGTCCTAGCATCACACTAACAAGAAGACCGATGGTCTCTGACCGTCCCTGTGTACTACACCTGTTCCCAAAGTCTATCATCGTACCTTGGCGGTAGGAATTCAGTCTTATTATCAATTGTTCCAACTGCTGAAATACGGCTTGTTCGCTGTATACCATATCGCTGCTTTACCTTCAAATAAGTCATAGGCGGAAGCGAAAAGCTTCTCCTTGGTGTACCCTCTGGCTTCTCTTAGTTCCTCTACTTTCTCCAGAAAACAGCTAATGGACTGAGTACGGTCTCCCCTAAAACTGACTCCCCATTTCGTGACGGGTACTCTTTTTGTTGGGAAAAACATAGGCGACGATGTTGCGATTGGCTGTGGGTAGGTTTGAGATTGTCCTGCCTGCTGAGATGGCAAGTTTTCGGGACCTACATTGCTAGTCTGTTGATTGGACTGAAGCTCTACTACGTTCGGCTGAACTTGGGCTTCCATTTGTTTTGAACCTTCTATACTAGCCTTTATATCTACATTGGAAAGTAGTCCAACAGCTGATGCCTAGCCTCTACAAGGAAATCTTTCTCCTCTGGATCACTACCTTGAGACCTTCCAAGACGCCTCAAAACCCACTCAGACTTAGCTACTACTTTTTTAAATTCCTTGGATTGCTCGTCACCTACGAATTCGTTTACCAACCTAAGAATTTCCTCTCATTTATGGACAATGGCTTCCTTATCCTCTTTAAAGGTGAAAGGGTAATCTGGTAATATAAAGCTTGAGTCCCTCTTCAAAGCAGTTTGGAGCATCTTCCTCATTTCGTCTACATCCCCACCTCGAAGTCCTCTTACATCTAGTTCGTACATCAACTCTTCCGAGCTTAATCTATTAACCTCCATTCTATAATTCGCAATATTTGCGTACGTGGTCAGAAATTCTTTGAATTTGAAAATTAAACAAGCAAAAAAAAAAAACAACGAAACCAAGATAAAAGAACAAAAAACAACACAAAAAAACGAGACTAGCGATATCTTAATTCCGACGGCGGGTCGATTACTACGGCGAATCTACCTTATTTTTTTTCCTATGGCCCCACGTTGGGCGCCAGAAATGTTACCGCCGAATTCTCGGTTCAACGCGCCGTACCACGGAAGAGTGCCCGACCACTAAGAAGAGTGGTCGTAGGTTAAGGTGTTAAAATGGGCGCCACGCGATTGCACTTCCGTCTTACTACCCACATCCAGAATCGCGACTAAATGGGGGATTTGCGCTCCGAGAGGACAAAACAAAATAATGAAACAATAAAAAAAACAAAAGGGAGGAGGAAAATAACAAGAACAAATCGGTTTCTACAAACGTTACAATCCTTAATGACTTCTTAAATATAAATTTACAATATCTCTTAAAACTAGCTTAGGTCTCAGTTATATAGTCTTAAATCCATTAATCTTAAACTTTTATAATTCAATTCAATTCAAAAAAATACATGATTTAGCTAGAATGAAAAAAAAAACCAAAAAAAGGGGATTAATCGGGTACAAAACCCGGAATCGAACTCGCCTCCTCTGCTTTCCACGTCGCGTCGAGGTCAAACGCCAACGAAGTCACTTATTATCTTTATTATCTACTCAAAACCCGATTAATGCCCTCCCATGGGAACAAAAACCAACTATCCCGAAAGATTTAATTGTACATAAATCGTAACCGAATAAAAATACTTATTTCAATAGCTTGAATACTTGCAGCTTATGTTATATTCTTCTCCCCGAGAAAACATCAAATTCTGTATCTTTAGTCACTTCTTCCGGCCTGGTTTCGCCTACTTCAAATTATACAACCGCACACTAAAAAAAAAGCAATCTCCAACCACCATAAATGTATTTATTTATTTATTTAATCAAATAATTTACAAATAAATTTACAAATTATTTTAGTAAGACATCTGGGTAATAAAACCATAAGTGATGCCGTCTTTAATCGAAAACAAATTTAATTAATGAAATATTAGTTAAGTTAAGGGACAGATGATATTAATTTTTACAAACAAGGTTTCAAAAATTTACATAGTAATAGGCATAAGTAATTATATTTCGTTGAATTTGTTATGAAAATCTAAGGCTAGTTTTATTCGTTCGATTGTGTTGTAATCTGAGGGGTTAAGTATAGTTGCTAATTGCTGTGATATACGTGTACTTTCCAGTGACGGGTCTATCTGACGTGATAGAGGACATTCGACAAATATGTGCCAAATAGATAATTCAGTCTGACAGGGTTCACATACTTCCGGGTTCTCACCAGTGTACAGATGTTTAGTGGAGAATAATGTTTTTCCAACTCTGACTCGAAGTATTCTTATGCAATCTTCCCTGCTAAGCTGATTATTGTATGGTATACGATGGTTGTCGGGGTTGTGTGTTTGAAGGAATGTAAGACAATTTTTCCAACTGTCATCAAGCTCCTGCTTTTGCTGTGTTCGGAATATTTGTCGAGTCAATTGGTAGAAGTTTGGGGACTCAATAATCAGCGGGTAATTTACAGCATCTTTGGCTCCAAGATCTGCAATTTCATTGCCTTGGATACCGATATGCCCTGGTACCCATGCTAGTGTGATATCCCCAGTTAGATTACTTCTAAGACGTTCTAGTGTAGGGCATTTATTGGTTTCATTTCTGAGGCCTTTAAGAATGCTTAAGTTATCTGTCAATATTATACTACGTCCAGAGTAAATTTGTGCTACAGATATGGCCTTATTTATTGTTGCCAATTCTGCAATGTAGCTTCCTGCTTCTTTAGGTAGAATTCCTTGCCAGATCGAAGGTGTTTGTGCATTTATTTCCCATTTAACTACAGCATAAGACGAATGGCTGTCACTATGTGATCCGTCTGTATAAAAGATATGTTCAGCGCCGATTTTTTCTATCATCTCGTGGTGTAGCATTTGAAACAATTCAACAGGGGTATTCGTCTTCTTAAACTTAGCTAGATCCGTATTAATTTGTATTAAGTTCCTTTTCCAGGGCGGTGTACTACTCGTATATGCTATTGAACTATTATCAGCAAAGAAGTTCTCTTGGTTAGCTATTAAGCTGAGTATTCGAGCAATTGCAGAGAGGGAGTTTTTTCGTTTACTTCCTCGTGAAGTTAAAATTTCCTTTGCAGTACCATAGAGGGGGTGTGTTTGATCGGATATTGCCTTACTGACCAAGTTAACAGATCTTATTTTGCCAAAATTTTGGAAAGCCTGATACCCAGTTTCAACACGTAAAGCTTCGATTTTAGTTGATTTAAGGCATCCTGAGGCTGTTCGGAAGCAATTATTAATTCCAGCGTCGATAGCGTTGCAGTTTTTTATTGTTGTCCACATGTAGGTGGTAAGGCCATGCTGCAAAGTTCCTTCAACAAGGGTTTTTGCTATCGTCAAGGCTGTTTCCAGATGGGGTCCTTTTTTCTTGGAGCATATCATATTCAAAAGATTGTTTCTTTTTTTCAATTGGTCAAGAATGTTTTTGACATGGAGATTCCATTTAAGATTCACACTAAAGGTAACGCCTAGGATTTTCAATTCTTTTGAAGGTGAAATGCAAGTGCTTCGAATGTCCAGACAGAGCTGGTTGACAATTTCTTTTTCTGCATACGTGTAGCAAATCTACTTTTGAAGGTGGAGCAATTGCACCTGTGCCTTGGCACCATGTATGAATTGCTTCATCTGCAAATTCCAAAATAGATTTTACTGTCGGCGGGTTTCCAGATGCGGCTACATAAATATTATCGGCGTATACTCCAACGAGGTCGAGGTTTAATTCTGGTTGTGATAATTCGGCTATTAGCGAATCTATATAGGAGTTGTATATAACAACCGAGAGAGGAGATCCTTGCGGAGTTCCATTTTCCAATCTGAATCGAGAGGAGTTGTATCCGTCGATATTGACTCGAAAGGTTTTTCCATTCATAATAATTTTTAAGATTTGTTGTGGAATTCCCCACAGATACATCTGCTTAAGAACAGGTGTCGATGTGACCCGATCAAAAGCTTTTTGTAAATCAGTTGACATGACTACGTTGTGCTTAGTTTTTGAAAGGTTTTCTGCGAGCCTATGCTCTAACAGGTGGATAAGTGTATGAACACCTCTGTTCTGTCTGAAAGCATGTTGTCCCGAATTCATCTTTTTCTCTGCAAACCAACTTATTCGCCTCGCAATAATTTTTTAAAAAATTTTGGAGAGAACGGGAAGCAGCGAGATAGGTCGATACTCATTGACATTATACCGATTTCGAGAGTCCTTAGGAATTGGTTTGACCTGAGCTTTTTTCCAATCGTGTGGAAAAAAGCCAGTCATTAAAATATTATTGTATAGAGTACAGAGTCTATCTTTGAGATTATCCGAACATTGCTGAACCATCCTATAAATTATCTTATCCTCCCCTGGTGTAGTGCCCTTTGTCATTCTAAGAGTCATGTCAAGTTCCAGTCGTGTTATTTGTTCATTAAGAAGTTCGTATTGGTTCTCATTTATCTGAAGCTCGCAGAGATTGAAATTGGTTTTTTCCTCGATGACGGATTTGGGATAAGTGTTGTCTTCGCTGTACTCTTTCCATTTCTTTCCAAATATATTAGCTAACATCTCAGGATCGTTTTATACTCTATTATTATCAAGGATCATGTATGGAAACTCTTGGTGGGATCTGGAGCATTGTAATGATCGTATTCTGTGCCATATCTAGCGCTGGGTTAATTGAGTTGACAAATTTTTCCCAAGAAGATCTTTTTGACTGAATTGATTCCCGTTTTAATTTAGCGCAAATTCTCCTGTAAACAATGCAGTTTTCAGTTGTTGGAAACCTTCGAGCTGTTTTCCAGGCCAAATTTTTATTTTTGACCAGGTTAGCAATGGCTGGAGTAAACCATACCGGGATTGTTTTTGAGGTGTTTTTCTTTGTTACAGGGATTGATTTTGCTGCGGCAGTTCTAATTATCTTTTTGATTTTTGAGGCTTCCTGGTTGGTGTTTTGGGCTCTCGAAATTGTCAGTGCTAGAGTTTTTGTTGTTTTTTCAAATAAATTCCAGTTGGCGAGTTCTTCCTTAAAGCGGGCTGTGAATTTAGTGTTAAGTCTCCGTTCATGAGAACGAATTATAATAGGTATGTGGTCTCTACATTCTCCCTGGGGAAGAACCTCCCAATGAAAATAGGGTGCCAAATCCTGAGTTGATAATGAAGCATCAATTGCGGAAAATGTATTTCTCGTACTGAGGAAGGTTGGAGAGCCATCGTTCATAATGATAAGATTTCGGTCGTTGATAAATTTTTCAAGCAATGTACCTGCACGGTTTGTGGCGTCTGAGCCCCAAAGAGAATTATGAGCATTTATATCTCCCAGTATAAAATGATGACATCCATCATTAGTTCCTGCGATACCATCTAATATATCCATATTTACTTGAACATCGTGCTCTCTATAAATATTGGTTATTTTTATAGGAGTTCTATCTGGGATTTCTATGGTATTGTAAAGCAAATTGGAGGAGGAAGTTGTGTGGGACGTTACGGGAATATTTTGTTTAACGAGAAAGCCTATGCCTGCTTTGCAGTAGTCATAATTCTTATTAAAGGGGAATGGTTTGAAATTTTTCATTTTGAATAAGTGTACATTTTTGGGAATTATGTGAGTTTCTTGCAATGCTATTATGTCTGGATTATATTTAGCGATAATTCGCTCCAGAGTGTGTTTGTTGTTGCAATAGCCTTGTAAGTTCCATTGGAGTATAAGTAAATTCGAAATTATTCTGGTCATTGTGATGGTTTATTATTTGTTATTGAAATCGATGTATTTGGAGTGTTAGTAGTTTTTTGGATTAAGAGAGTGTGGTCATTTGTGTTACTTAAGAGAGTTTTTTTTTTTTGAGAGGGTCAGCAGGTGTCTGTGTTACTTTCTCAGAATCATCAGCTTCCATGTCAACGTCATTTTCGGAGTCCGAAATAGGTGACAGTGACAGATTTTGTTTATCATTTGACATTACTTTGTCTTCTTTACTTTTTGATGAGGTTAAGATGGGGGATGATGTAGTTTGATTTGGTGCTAAACTTTTATGTGTTTGTTTTTTTATATTTTGCATTAGTGTTGTAGATGCATGAATATTATTTCTAATGTTTTGTTCTCGGATAATGATATTTTTTTCTTGTTTTTGTGTGTTTGATATACGGATTAGTTGTGAAGTTTACAGTTCAGCAGAGTGAGAGAGTTCAGTGGAATTTTTTGGTTCGTTTTCCTTTCCATGTTGTTTTGATTTTTCTATGCGAGTTTTTATTATATCTGCTATTGTTGTACTGCCAGCAGTCCTTTTCTTGGGAGCAGGGAGTTGGTGGAGAGATGGGTTGTCGTTGTAGATCTGCCAGGCGTCCCGGACGGTGCACCGACGATCAATTTTGATCTTGTTGACGGATTTATATCGGAGAAAAGCCGGACAAGAGGGATCGGAGGGGGTGTGGCCTTCGGTGTTACAGTTGATACAAAAAACGCGTAAGCATCCTTCGTGGGGAGGGGGAGAACAGCAATTTTTACATAGAGGAGCTCCTGTACAGCGATTCTTGGTATGTCCAAGTTTTTGACAAGATACGCATCGCATAGGGTTGGGTATGTACTCGTCAACCTTGCAATTAACCCATCTAACTTTGACTTCGTTTGGTCGCCGAATTAAGTCGAATGTCAAAATAGCAGCACCTGTTGGCACTAATGAATCACCTTGTTTTCTCAACACTTTCCTAACCTCAATAACTTTGAATTTTTTCAATGCCAAAAGAAGCTCTTCTTCGCTAATTTCCATAATGTGCTTCGAGAATATTCTTCCTTGAATAGAATTAAGGCTCAAATGACTGGTAACCCTAACGGGTATGGAATCTATGAGCTTGGTTTTAAGGAATTTTTTTGCTGTATCCACGTTTAGCACTTTGAGAACAAGGTCTCCCGATCTCATGGCTTTAACTTCCAAAATATCTTTTGAAATAAACTCAAGCCCTCGGTTGATTTGGATGGGGTTATAAGAAGAGAGGGGGCGGGTATTTTCACCTGTTTTTTCCATCCCTGTGATAACTATGTATCTAGGAATATTGCTGTCATTGTTTATGACAAGGAGTTCTGGGAACTCATCTCCTGAGTGTTTGCGTTTTGTCTTTTTGGTATGGTTCTGGTTAAGGCTAACCTCAGGTTGTAAGCCTTTGAACCAGTTTTTTCTAGGGGGATCTGGGCCCCCGTCCATAATTTTTTACCGCAGTTGTAGTAGTTTGTTATTTATGTAGATATGTAGGTAAGTAATTAAATTTCACTTACCCCGAGGAGTAAAATAAAGAGACGTCAAGTGAGAGAGCACAAGTCAACCAAATTAAATTCGTTAAGCAATACGTATAGACACGGCGCTTGCCCGAACTGAACTGGCCACCATAAATGTATATAGCACAATTCATTTGAGACTAATCGGTACACTACCAGTATGTGATAGTTTCAATTCAATTCGTTATATGGTTATATGGTTAAGTAGATTAAGATTTATTTGTAGGTAGTATGTAGGCTTTTAATTTTAAGTTTTGTAAAAAATTAAAAAGGTCCATTTACTAAGTTTTTAGTTAAAATTTATTTTGTTAGTTTTAGTACCAAGTAATGTTAAAATAAAAATAAATTAGACTCTAAGATACGTCGAAGGACATAGTTTAAGTAATTTAAGCTAATTTTTATGCATTTTTTTGTCTAGCTAGTAAGAGGATTTAAGTGTTAAAAATAAAAATGCATAAAAACTGAACTGAACTGAACCTCCTTCGATGTAGCCTCGAAATTTTTTGACTGCCCAAACTATAGCCAATGCCTCACGCTCGGTTGTAGAATAGTTTCGTTCGGCGGCAGTAAGAAGTTTCGAAGCATATTCGATGGTGTGTTCATCCCCCTGGACCAAAACTGCGCCAATGGCACCGGTGCACTTGTTAGTAGCGATTTCAGCGTGTCAAATGATGTTTGCTCTTCATTCCCCCATTTCCATAACGCGTTTTTCTTTGTTAGGTTGCTTAAAGGTTTGGATATGTCAGAAAAGATTTTAATAAAGCACCGGTATCATGCAGGTTTGCAGGAAGGTCAGAACTTGTTTGGCGTATCTTGGTTCCGTTCGATTTGAAATGGCCGATGTCTTTTCTGAATCAACCTGTATGCCTTGATCTGTAATAAGTTGACCAAGATTACTTTTGCGCAACAAAAAGCTTGTTTTTTTATCTGTTCACCTTGAGCTTGAACATTTTTAGGCGATCGAAAATTCGCTTCAAATCCTTAAAGTGGTCTTCATTTGCTTGAGCGTGGTGTAGTGGTTCTAGCAATCGCTTCTCACTCTGAGGGTCCAAGGTTCGAATCCTACCCATGGCAAGTCAGTTATTCATTTGTGTAATTTGAACTCAGACAGAAAAATTCTGCATGTGAAGGCACAACACTGACACGTAGATTTGGCTGTTGTAGAGTTTCAACCACAAAAAACAAGTGTGAATTATAGCCTTCGAATCACTCTGAGTGAAGAAAAAACTCTCCGTCCTATTCGGGCTCCCAACCCTGGAGAGCTAATGTCGAAACCAAATACATCCGAGTTTCAAAACACTACAAAACAACTTTCCTTTCTCCTCCTTCTACCTTTCCGCCGGCGCCCTGGCAACAGTAAAAGGTATCAACTCTTAGGCGCGCGTAAATTATACAAAAAAAAAAATCATCAAGGTACGTGAGTAGGATCATTTTAGTTACTCCTTTGCGAAATCGATCAATAAGCCTTTGGAAGGTTGCTGGGGCGTTTCGTAGCCCGAAAGGCATGCGTCTAAATCGGAACATACCGAATAGCGTTATGAATGCAGTCTTATCTATATATTCTTCTGCAATCCGTATTTGATAATATCCGGATTGAAGATCGAGGGTGCTTTTATGAGGAGCGTTCAACATATTCTCGGTATCGGGGTGAAGCTGTTATACTATTATTTTAGTGCATTCATGTAAAATTTTATATAAATGTGATTATTAATTCGCGTTTTATCTCTAGTTAAACAGAATCATAATGGCAACTGAGACGATGATGGTGAAAATTGAGCATCGCGCTGTAATTAAATTTCTCACTAAGCAAGGAAAAAGTCAAAAAACTATTCATGAAGAGATGGTGGCTGTTTATCAGGGTTCCGTACCTTCATTATCAACTGTGCAAAAGTGGTCAAGTAAGTTCAAGAGAGGCAGAGAGAGCATTGAAGACGACCCCCGCTCCGGCGCCCCGGCTACTGCTTGTACGGGAGAAAGCATCAAAGAAGTCGAAAAACTTGTTCTTGAGGATGCCCGAATAAAGGTGAATATGAGGGCAGAGATCACCAAGCTTTCAATTGGTACCATTCACACCATTCTTCATGACCATCTTAACCTTTCAAAGGTCAGTGCAAGGTGGGTGCCACGAATGCTCACAGCGCCTCAGAAAAAAGTGAGAATCGCATGCTGTAGAGAGCTTTTGGAGATGTGTAGTGAGAACGCGGACGGTGTTATGGATCGAATTGTTACTGGGTCCACCACTGTGACCCTGAAAGCAAACAAGAGTCCATGCAGTGGCATAAAAAAGGAACAGACCCCCCGAAGAAGTTCAAAGTCACTCCGTCTGCCGGGAAGCTCATGGCCACAGTTTTTTGGGACTCAAAGGGAATCTTGCTCATTGCGTACAAAAAAAAGGTGAAACCATCAACGCCACATCCTACGCTTCCACTTTGCATAATTTGCGGGAGGAAATTAAAAAGAAAAGACGGGGTAAACTCGCAGCGGGTGTGTTGCTTCTTCATGACAACGCTCCTGTTCACACGGCGCGAGTTTCCAAGGCTGCTGCGCGAGATTGTGGTTTCGAAGAAATCCAACACCCACCAGTCCAGACCTTGCCCCTAGTGATTATTTCCTGTTTCCGGATTTGAAAAAATGTCTTCGTGGAAAAAGATTTTCGGATGATGAAGAACTCAAGTCGGCAATAAATGGGTATTTTGCAGAGAAAGAGGAAATTTATTTTTTTGAGGGTTTAAAAAAGCTTATGTCAAGATGTAACGAATGCATTGATGTTAGGGGAGATTATATTGAAAAATAAAAACAATTTAAATTGAATTCGCATTTTCCTTCATATCGATACCGAGAGTATATTGAACGCCCCTTGTAAATAGCGTTCTTTACGTTGCATGAAGGAGATCATCAATCTTTGGTAAGGGATATCTGTCCGGGATAGTTATGCTATTTATCTGCCTGTAGTCTATACAGACCCGTATGCCTCCATCCCTTTTTGGCACAAGCACAACAGGTGCTGCCCAAGGGGATTCACATTCTTCCATGATTTCGGCTTCTGTCAGTTCACTTTTGAGTTGTGCTTTTCTAGTAGGTGAAGGACGGTAAGGAGTTGTTGCAATCGGACTACGATTTCCCGTATTAATGGTATGGATTGCGAATGGCGCGTCGGCTCAGATATTGGATCGAACACATCTTCTTCTCTTACCAACAGTTGTTTTAAGCAATCTTTTCAATCGATCTTAGGTCCAATGCTTCATTTCCCCACAATTTTATATCAGTTGAGAGTATTTCAGTAAAATCCGGTTCTAATTCGACGTCATCCTTTACACGAAGCAAGGCTGGAAAAAGACTTGGTTTGCATTTCTTTCGCTCTGAAGTCACCTCATCGGGTCTTAGTGAATTTGAGAAGATATGCTGTGTAGAGTGTGGGGAGTATTCATTAGATCCTGTTTTAAGTCTTTTAATAGGGGAACACGGTCCGAGATGTTCCTCTGGTCGTGGTGTTAAAGCAAGTGGTGAAATTTTATTTTTGCTGTTAAACCAGGTTAGAAAAGCGGACGTATGATTTTGAAGCTCTCTCATAGGCGTTACTACGTTAGCTGAAAGTTCGGTTCTATTTTCGTCGGATGTTAGGTGCTGAATGTGTTTTGGTGTAGCACCAATTGGTGAAATTGGTTTGAATTTACCAATGTTGGGAATGAAAGTGGCGCTATCAAGCTTATTTTCAAGGACTTTAGTCTGAGATGTATCGTAGAAATCAAAGACTTTCATCCTTAGATCTGCAAAATACCACAATCTTTAGCCTAAATCAGGACTATGCCATATTCTTCTAAAAAGTCGATACCAATGAATGTCCTATTATCTGTTGCTTGTGGCAAAACAAGAAATGTTATCGGCCTCAAGCGATTTCCAATGATAATGCTGGTATCCCCAATATAAATTTCTTGGAACTTTGCATCACGATCAGCAAATATAACATCAGCTTTTGCCTTTCGGAATCGAGTTTGAGTTCCATTCTTAAAAAGATGTAAAAAAAGTGTTTCTCCGTGGGAAGCAATGGGAATTGTTGGTAGATCTGCACATAAAGTGGTCTTTATGCAATTAAAAGAAACCGTAGTTGGTTGGTCCATTTGGTAACTCCTTACAGGTTGGACAATTGGAGCGAATATACCCAGGTGCTTTGCACTTATAGCAGTAGATTTTAGGCTCTTCAAGATCTATAGGCTGAATTTTCACTCTTTCGTGTTTCTCCTTATTACGGCATTCATTTATGAACTTGGTGCTCACAGGAGTTACATTTCTTTTTCTTTCCAACAACATTAGTTGTAACAGGTTATGTATATGTTGGGCTATTCTTTCAGCGATCGAAAGTTCAACTGCTCTTGCGTTAGATATCAAGTCTTTAAATACGGGACTCCGTCACGTATGTGAATGGCCAACAGTCCGTAGATCATATCGATCATCATTGTTTCTGATGGGACCAAGCACGTTTGGTAGACACAAATTCATCTGTTGGGCAATTTGGCCTTTGCTTCTTCTCAAAAATCTTAAGAAAAATGAGATATGCTGCTCTCGATGGCTTTGAAAATACTTATTGTTGCGATAAAGTTTTAAACGGCAACTGGATCCTTTTCGCCTCGAAAACGCTCTATACAATGGTTAAAGCTACCTTCGTGTGTAGGCAATATTGACATTGCTGCAATCAATTCCTTAAGCTGTTCAGCCGTAATATGTGTCTTTTTTCTCTTTTACTGACGTTGTTTGTAATGCTGCAATGGGTGCACTTCTTCGCAAATCGTTTAACGATGTCGTGACGCCGAAGTGTTTTTTTATGGTTTTGTGAGTAAAATCGGCCCAAAGTGGGTTGGGCGCCAATGTAGCACGATCGGTGCGGTAGAGCTGAGTGTCCGTAAGCAATGAAAACGCGGCTAATCTTATTATAATTGGCGAGTTTAACATAGATATTTTAAGCTCAAATGTAGCAGTAGATACGTACGAATCATTATTAGCTGAACATGGGTTAGTCTCATTTATTAATGAATAAACTAGACCTATCTCAAATACTTGTCTTGACCATGTATATGGTCGCTTCCTTACGCTGAGTACTAGTCAATGTGCTGGCCTAAACTTCGACCTTCAAATTACCGATCACTGTATGACAGGCTTAGTCTTTCGCAACTTCAAAAACTATAGTATTCCTAACAATATTACCAAAAAATATTATTTTTTGATTTGCGGCCCGGGTCAACCCCGGACAGATTTATTAAGCTTATTGCAAGCAAATATATATGTTACTTAAAACTAACATTTTTAGTTAAAAACTAAAGGGCGGGAGCGGTTAAAGAAAGTTAGGACGTGAGGCATTGGTAGAAATAAGTATGTTCTTGAGGGAGAGTTTGCTGAGATGGTAGTCGAAGAGAGGCAGAATATCGTTAACTTTGCGAAGCATCCTAGACATTGGCTCCAGGTGTCCGTAATTCGTTCTGTGAAGATTGAGCCGGAAAAGTGGCACAGACCTAAGATTGCGGGGATTGGTGTTAAAAGAAATAATTTGAAGTAAGGAAGGACAATCGATATTACCTACTAAAATTTGATGAATAAAGAGAATGTCGGCAACATTTCGGCGTATAGAAAGGGGTTGTAAATTTATAAGTTTCAGCCGGTCAGTGTAAGGTGGTAAGTTTTGGCTATCATCCCAGGGAAGACCACGTAAAGCAAACCGTAAAAACCTGCGTTGAACAGCTTCTATCCGGAGGATGTGAGTTCTGTAGTAGGGTGACTAAACTTGGCTGGCATATTCAAGAAGAGGTCTATCAAAGGTTATGTAAAGAGATTTGGTAACATAAGGATTGGAAAACTCCTTAGACCAGCGCTTGATAAAACCAAGGGCAGAGTTGGCTTTTTTTATTATACTATCAATGTGAGAACGGATATTGAGTTCCTTATCGCAGATAACACCTAAATCACGCAACTCATTCACTAAGGGAACAGGCAGATTAAAGATTAGATAGCAACGAGGTGAAGTAGGGAGGCGTTTACGGGTATAAGTTATAGCCTGACACTTATTGACGTTGAGCTCAAGAAAATTCTTCTGACACCATGTACAAAACCTGTCTAGATCTTGCTGCAGAAGTAGGCTGTCTGAGGAAGATGATATATATCTATATATCTAAATATCTTCATATCATCTGCGTAAACAGATATGTATGAATTTTTAATGATACAAGCAACATCATTAATGGTCAGAATAAATAATAAGGGACCTAGGTGGCTGCCTTGAGGGACACCAGAGGAGGCTTTAATTGTGTCATAAACCATGGACCTAAATAGAACATAGTAAAGTCGTTCACTTAAATAGGATTGAACCCAAGTTATAAAGTTTATCTTGAAACCAAGAGCCTTTAATTTTAGAAGGATTATATCATGAGAAATTCTATCAAGGGCTTTGCAGAAATCAGTGGCAATCACGGATATTTCATTTCCAGATTCTAGTGCACATAAAATGCTTGATACGAATTCCTTTAGGTTGGTAGTTGTAGATCTACCTTTGAGAAACCCGTGCTGGTTTTGGGAAACTATAAATTTACAATGGAAAAGCATTATGCATTATGCATTAATGCTCTCAAAAAGCGTAGGTATATAGGTCGATAGTTGTAAATGTCGTCTTTGTGACCTTTATAATAAAAGACCTTTTCCAGCTTGAGGGAAATGAGGGTAATAGAAATCTGAAAGAGAGCTGTAAAAGCTTGGGTAGATCATCAGGTCCAGCAGAATAATCATCTTTGAGGTTTATTATTTTATCTTTAACTTATTCTAAAGTTATAGACACAGATTCCAAAGTTATTTGTCTGCTGCTGTTTAACTAGGAAAAGTAAGAGTAGTCTGGCTCTTAGGTATGGATGACAAATGCTTGGCAAAAAAGAATTGCGAAGAGATTTGTAATAATTTGCGTATCGCCCGAGGACTTATCAAGAAAATTCAGAGATGATGGATAATTATCCGTTTTGATAAACCAAAAGCATCGTTTGGGGTCGGCAATGCGTATGTGGTCCATTCGGTTTAAATAGTTATCATAGAGAGTTTGGCAAAGTACAGAGAAATTTATTAAGGCAGACTGGTAGTATAAGAAATCGGTGTCGCTACGCGATTTTAAGTAAGTATACCAGAGCTTATTTGTCTTGTTACGAAGAGATGGCAGCTTCTTATTATACCAGGGTGTTGAAGATGAGGGATTCTTTCTGGGTAAAAGAGGTACAATAGGGAGAGACATTTTAAAATTCCGGTATAAAAGGGTGGGTGAGCATTTTAACCATTATTTCAATTTCAATTTATTCAATTACTCGTAGTAATGTACAAATAAGACTTAGGGATAGTGTGGAGGAGGGGAATAGTAAGGAACAAGAAATAGTCTGCTGTTGCATTTTTAAAGAATATGCTCCAAAATAGCATTTTTAAATTGTATGGCCTCAATTATTTGTTTTGCTGTTGTGGACAGATAATTCCAAAGTCTGGTGGCAAAGACGAAGAAAAGGCGCGAGGAGTTCAAATAATTCGACGATGGAGTTATAAGGCTGAATGTTCTAGGCGAACGAGCGAACTGAAGTTTCTCAAAAAGGTATGGTGGCGACTTGTTCTGAATAATTTTGTGCATGGAGACATAGCACCTAACAAGAAAGTTTTGCTGGAGCGTACAACCAAGGATATTTGTATTATAATTGGATATGTGGTCGTGTCGACGTAGCCCATACACATACCTTACCATATCATTGAATGCCACGGTAAGTTTTTGCTGAGATAAGGAGTCGAGTTTGCAGTACACTACTGATGAGTAATCAATATACGGAACAAGTAAGGTTTTAACAAGTCTCAGCCTCGTATTAACAGGAGTAAAACTAGAGAGCAGCCAAAGTTTGCGTAGACCTCCGTAAATGCGTCCCACAGTGTAATTAATGTGGCTTACACAGGAGATGGATCGGTTTATCTTAAAACCTAAGTTGGTTACGGTCTCCACGAACTGCAATTGCGAGTCGTTGAGTTAAATGGGCGGCAGTAGTTCAGTATTATGAAGTTTTTTAGATATTAAAATCAGCTGAGACTTTATTGGGTTGAGGGTCAAACAATTGCGTACGGACCATTGGTAGATTGCGGATAAATCCTCATTCCACCTGCAAACAAGATCCTCGATTAGACCAATAGGTCTAGATAAGTATATTTGCACAACATCCGTATAGAAGTGAAGACTAGCGTTTGAGCAAACTTTGGGGAGGTCACTAATAAATATGCAAAACAATAGTGGGCCTAGTATTGAGCCCTGTGGTACTCCAGCTTGTATATTCCTAATACGAGAGGATTTGTCACCAACCACGACCCTTTGAGAACGATTACCTAAGTAATTTGTTATGAGACGCGCCTAACTTTCACTAAAACCAAAATACTTTCTTAGTTTCTCAGAAAGGATTGAGTGGTTGACTGTGTCGAAAGCTTTTGAAAAGTCAAGGAGGCAAAGTATAGTGAGGAAGTCCAAGTCATAGCTGATCCTAATGTCATCGAGAATTTTAACCATAGCTGTAGTAGACCGAAGCAAGTAGCTTATGATCATTTAGATGACTTGAGATTTGCTTGGCAAGGACTTTTTCCAAAACTTTTAGGTTAAGGTTAGGATTATTGTAGAGAAAATTTAAATTGGCCATACTGAGAAGGTTTTCCAATTTGGAGTAGTTTGCCTATAAAAATTAAAACTGTAAGGACTACTAGGAAACTAAGCCCATTGTCATACGACAACGTAAGAGAAAGGGGAGGGTGGTAACCATCCGTCTTAGGGAGAAGATATCTACTTTCTAAGACGATGCAGTTATAAATATCAGTGGCGAAGACTATTTTTGGTGACACCACTTAATTTATATAGACCAGAGTCCGCAAGGCAGTCGATGAAAAGATTTTCTTTATCAGATGTAGGATTTGTTTCAATAAAGAAGGACTGGTCAGTCTGCGCCCATAGAAGCTTAGGTAGATTAAAATCACAAAAAAATAACAACGTCGTTAGGATCATCAGTATTAAAAATACAATCGATTACATTAACAAACAGCTGGTAACTCTGAATTCGTTGAGAGGGGGAAAATAGCAGCAACGAATATATTGGTTGCGCTTGCAAATAGGAATTATACCGCAAACAAATTCAAAGAATGCAGTCGACGATTTTTTAAGTGTGATTGCTCTACACAAACTGATGCTTCCAAGGTACTCGTAGACTGCGGTACATAAGTTAAACCATTAATGATCAATTGTAGTACACAAACTGATGCAATCATCCCTACATTAACCAGCTTATTTGTGAATCAGATTGGGATGAAGTCATGAGACAGAACGATGCTGAAAGCTCGTACCAAAAACTTGTGGAGATATTTGAAGACATTTATGAAAAAGCCACGAAAATAAAATCAACAAAGAAAAAACGAAAAACAAATGCCTGGATGACGCCGAATCTGGTTGCCGAGTGTCAGCGAAGAGATGAGCTGTACAGGAGATGGAAAAATAATTGGATGAATAAGGGCTACGAAAACGAATACAAGAGTTTCCGCAACAAACTAAACAAAATAATAACAGCACAAAAATCAAATTATTACCAATCCAAGTTCAGTCAATTAAAGAGAGACCCACGTAAAACATGGGGTCTAATAAACGAAATTCTTGGAAGAAAAAAGCTGAGTATAGATGAAAACATTGCCAAAAAATTTTCGACTGAAACTAAGACATTGGCCAACGAGTTTGCGCATCATTTCTCTGTGCAGACGTCGAATATTCTACACAACTGTGACACGATCACATCGAATCACAATAACATCGTCATAACGGATACAATGTTTGCGAATGAACCAAATATTTGTGAAATATACGCCATCATTGGATCACTGGGAGGAGCTAAATCCGCAGGAATAGACGGAATTCGAGCTGTCGACATAAAAACCCACGCCAACATTTTTGCTCCCATCCTTTGCAGGCTGATAAATCTGAGTCTCGCGCAGTCGAAAATTCCGGCAATGCTTAAAACCGCTGTGGTTAGACCAATATATAAGGGTGGAGCTAAAAATTAACTAAACAACTATCGACCGATATCGATACTGCCGGTAATTGAAAAATGCCTGGAAGGAGTAATTGTTAGAAGATTGCAGAGCTTCATAAAAAAGCATTCTATCATTCACCCAGGTCAGTACGGTTATCAAAAAAACAAAAGTACGGGAAAACTGCTAGGCGAATTCGTTAACTGTGTTAATGAGAATCTAAACAAAGGCCACCATGTCTTAGTTTTATTCATGGATTTTAGCAAAGCATTCGAAACGTTAGACCATACAAAGCTGCTTAAAGCACTTGGAAGGCTCGGCATAAGAGGGGTCATGGCGGACTGGTTTGCAGAGTACCTGCGCAACAGATTGCAAAGCGTTATGATAAAAAACGTATTTAGCGAAAATAAGAATGTGAAATAGGTGTCCCTCAAGGTTCAAAGCTCGGTCCAATCCTCTTTATATTATATGCAAACGAACTACTTTGGGTTTTCAAACAGAGCGTTGCTTTTGCTTTTGCGGACGATACGGCAATTGTTGTTCGACACAGATGCCTAGAATCTGCCTTGAGAATGATGCAGGAAGAGTTTAATGCTGCTGTGAGATGGTGCCACGATAACGGTTTGGTGATCAACGCTGAAAAAACAAAGATGATGCATGCCTTAGTACGCCCAGAAAAACTATAGACGTAGTAGATAGCTATAAGTATCTTGGAGTCATCATTGACTGTCACTTTCTCTGGGACAAGCATGTTGAAAAGCTGCGTATGGACCTGAAGAAAGCATTGTTTGCGGTAGCTCATCTTCGACACCATGCTACTGTGCCTGTTCTGAAACAAGTCTACTATGCCTTAGTGGAGTCAAAGCTGAGGTATGGTATACTTGCGTGGGGAAACGCTGCGAAAACACACATTCAGAAGTTACAGAGGCTGCAAAATTCTGTACTGAAGCAAATTAACGTCAACACTCAACGGGGTCACGAAAGGAATTTCGATGTCCTTAAAGTCGATCAAATTTTCAAGATGACGCTGGTTTTGGAGTATTTCGATGATAGCCGTTTCATTCGCCCACTTGATCATGCGGTAAATACACGACGTCGTGCCCATGGTATGCTGCAAGTGCCCAGATCCTACAACAACTATGGTAGACGACAACTGTTGAACAGCGTTCCAACAACTTTAAACGAACTACCTCGAGAAATTGTCAACATTCAAAACGTAACAATGAGAACAAAAAGCATTAAAAACTATTTTTTAAACTCAAATAACACTTAGTTACAAAAATTAAAAATTCTTAAAGTAAATTTCATTTCAAATTAAATAAATGAAAACCTAGACAAAAAAAAAAAAATTATAATTTAAAATTAGCTTAAATAATTATCCTTATGTATCTAGAGCAAATATAAATATTGTTAAATCGCTTATGAAAAATAAAAAGCTCTTTGAAAATTTAAAAAAAAAAACATATTCTCAGTAAGTAGATGACATATTAAATTAGTGTAATGCGAATTAAATGTAATTAGAATTTCAACCAATGTTTGTATTTTGCAGATTATTGGAGCAAATAGCAAAATTGAAAGCAGAAAACTGGAAGCAGCAACAAACTATTGACTCCGTTGGTCATATTTTTGCCAAGAGCCAATTAAGAAAATTATAATGTCCTCAAAAACTTGCCCTTCCAGAAAGGTAATGTTGAATTAAATGAATTTTTGTTTTTACAATCTTATAATACTTTTAGGCATTATCATGACGAATAATTTTCTTAAACTTCTGTACAACGACTTAAAGACTGAATACAGTATTTCGTACTTACTAACATACAGACTGAATCAAGATTTTTAAGAGAATTTTTTTCGGCACGATTCTATCCAAAGGTGGCCTATATGATGATCCAAACCGTTTGGAATGTATCGACTCCGTTCATACATACTTGCTCGAAATGAAGGAAGTTTATCTACGAATGGTGTGCTTTATTCTTTAAGTAACCATATTTTCTTTTAATACAACACGTTCGTATTTAACATCTTCCATAGGCAATACTTTAGTAGATAATACACCCGATTTAGGAGATACGACTTCATAGCAACTGAAGAGCAGCTAGATGAACTGGAATCTCCACAGTATGATGAACCGGAGCATTTGGCAGGATAAATTTGACACAGGATCAAGAATCCAGATTTAGCTGTTCAAAATAGCCGGGCCCCCGCCCAATTATCAAGGCTTCGCCCTTTAATGACATTGTCTAATAATGAACGGGGGCAGAGCAAAGTACATCTTCAGATGACGCTACCGAAGGTTGCTACGATTCGATCAGTTACAAGTTGCCGGTCATAGGTTTTATTGGCGGCTGTAGTCCCTACCAGGACTTAAATCACGGTACCATGGGTGTCAGGAGCCCCTCGGATCTTGGTCCGGGCCTGACTTGTTAGAGGTAGGCCCCCTTGTGGGAGCGTCATGGTGGCATGGTTTGGTTTAAACGCAAAATCGCGGGAAGGGTTTCGGCCCAATGTAGAGTTGCAATAAGTACTGGGTGCTGCGACCCTAAGAGCAGTAAGAGGTTTTAGGTTGGTCTCGACTCTTACCAAGGGTGGAACTTGTGCCGGCAACACAGTTCCGAATTGGTATCAGTGGATTGACGGTGAGCGATGGCAAGGCGTATCCTTGCTCCCATGGATGTATGGGCATCCCGTAGGTTTAAGCCCACATGGCAGGTACTTACGTTAAGCACAAGAGACGTTCTGTTCAAAATAAGCAACAAGAGACACCGTTCACGTGGACTAATCAGCTGACGGAGGGATATCTTCAAAAATCTAAAGACGAAATGATGGTAAATATGGAGAAGATAGAGACAATTTTTAAAATTTTTAATAAAGATGATATAGTCTATTGTCGTAACTATTTAAAACAGTTACTTAATCTCTCAAAAGACTTACCGTCCGAAAAGTGAAAGAAATTTTCTTCCGTTCACGTAGCGTAACCGATACAGATATTGACACCCATAAGAATTTTTTTTCTTTAAATCGCCGTAAAAAATTATTGACGAGAGAACTTTGAAAACTCTTGGGATTTCGAAATATGTTATATTATCAGAATTCATTTAGTTTTTATATACGAGTAAATTCAGAAAAATTCACAAAACAAAGTTTAATCACAATATTTCAAAGGGCTTATAAAATTGTATATTAATTGACACCCATGTACAATTGTTGACACCACGTAAAAGTACAATGGTTGACATTTATACACAGCTATTGACACAATGTTTTACGGCAGGAAAAAAGAAAAAAAAAACAAAATTAGCTACCTTGATTCGTTTATTTTGTGCAAAAATGTATATTACAATGCAGCGATTTAAAATTAAAAAGCAGCTATAAACATTTTTGTTATATTTCAATTTTATTAAAGTGATATTCATTTAGGTTACAAATTATGTTTAGTTTAACTTAACTTAAAATCACATTCGTTTGCATAGGTTTTAAGCATAAAAAAACATAAAACATTTTATTTGATAACTCAAGGAATTATATACCAGTTCATAAGTCGGTAGGTGTTTTAAATTAAGTAAATAAGTTATATGGATGGATATATAACCATAGGTGGAACCAAACTGTCCAGGGCTGAGAATGAGAACATAACTGTTAGATTAGATTTCGCCAGTCCTCTATCAATCTCGTATATATTACGAGCACCTTTTGCTGCCAACACGTTTTTGGTTTTAGGACACAGTAAGAAGTTGGTTTCATCGCCGCTAAAAATATTGCTACCGTCGTCTAGAATCTCGCGCCAATCCTTTTCCTTCAGGAAATCTTCAATCATAACAAACCACGATCTTATGTCCGAAGATCCCACTGTTGCACTTGCCGATGTAACCGGGTCTGGTGTTTTTAATTTAATTTAATTTTGGTGGGGGCGAATGCCCCCATTTATTCGGCTTAATACAAGCTATAACTTAAAAAATAAACTTAAACTAAAACTTAAAACTAAGGTTGGTTGGAGTGGTGAAGGAGAACAGATTTGATAGAAGATAGAAGAGTCGAGGGGTACGTAGATTACGAGGGTTAGTGTTGAAGAAAATGGAGTTGTGAAGGGACGCGCATTCAACGTGACCTGAAAGGAGTCGATGAATGAAGAGAAAGTCTGCTGCATCTCTGCGATCTTCGAGGGTGTTTAAGTTGATAAGGATGAGATGATTTTGATAGGGGGGCAGATTAAAAGGATCGTCCCAGGGCATGCCTCGAAGAGCAAATCGAAGAAAATGGCGCTGAATGCTTTCAATTCTCGAGATATGAACAAGATGATATGGGGACCATACTTGACTGGCGTACTCTAGGAGGGAGCGAACAAAGGTAATATAGAGGGACCTGGTCACGTATGGGTTGGTGAATTCTTTGGACCACCGTTTTACAAAACCTAGTGCAGAGTTGGCTTTGAGGATTATCTCATCCATATGTAAACGGAAGTTGAGCTCGCTGTCACACAAAATGCCGAGGTCGCGAAGAGACTGTACGGAGGAGATAGGTTTATTATGGAGAAGATAGAATCGGGGAAGAGATTGGTTCCGCTTATGTGAGAAGGTGATGGATTGGCATTTGGCGATGTTAAGTTCCAAAGAATTTTTGAAGCACCAGATCGAGAAACTATCAAGATCTTGTTGAAGGAGGAAAGTGTCATGGGGAGAGGAAATGGTTTTGAAAAATTTGGTATCGTCGGCGTAAAGGGAGACAGACGAGTGTTTGATGATCATATCGAGATCATTTATGGTTAATATAAAACGAAAGGGACCGAGATGGCTGCGTTGTGGAACTCCAGAGGTGGCCAAAAATGGAGCGGACTGGGCTGACCTAAAACGAACACTGTAAAAACGGTTTTCGAGGTAAGAGGATATCCATTTTAACAATATGGGTTCAAAGCCGAGGGCAGACAATTTAAAGATAATTAACCGATGAGAGATTTTATCGAAGGCTTTGCTAAAATCGGTTGCAACTACATCGACTTCATTGCCATTCTCTAGGGCAGAGAGGGCAAAGGATACGAATTCAACGAGATTTGTGGTGGTTGACCTACCCTTTAAGAAGCCATGTTGTCTAGGGGAAATAAGTGATTTGCATTGGAAGCTTAGAGCTTCATACAAAATACTTTCGAAGAGTTTGGGTATATGGGAGAGTTTAGCGATGGGACGATAGTTGGTTATTTCATTCTTTGATCCTTTCTTGTGGAGGTTTTCCAAATCTGAGGAAATTCTCCTTGTGAAAGGGATAGACGGAAGAGATTAGAAAGGGCAAGGGAAAGAGAGGAAGAACATTTTTTAAGAAATATGGCAGGGAGGCCATCTGGGCCGGGTGTGAATTCGTCATTGAGTTGGTGTAATTTATATTCGATATAAGACGGGTCAAAAATATGAGAGAGAAGTGGGCCATTGGAGAAGTTCAGTAGGTAACTAAAATAGGATGTATCTGGTACACAGGAGTCGTTGGTGGAGGATTGTTTAAAAAAGGTGGCAAATAGGTTGGCAATGGTGAGTGGATCGGTTGATGACCTGTTGTTGAAAGAGATGGAAGGAGGGTAACCATCGGACTTTCTTTTGTAGTTAACAAATTGGAAAAAGGACTTAGGGTGGTTTATAAGGTTGACTTGCGCATTGTTAAGGTAGCGCTGGTAAAGGGAATCGTAAAGTTCGGTGAAATGAAAATAAGCACCAAGATAGTTGGAATAGTCGGTAAAGGATCTGGTACGCAGGAAAACAGCCCATAACTTATTTCTCTTATTTCGTAAGGAACGAAGCTTGCGATTATACCAGGGAGGACTAGTAGATGATGTTTTAAGGCGGGAAAACGGAACGTAAAGGGAAAAAGAATTAAATATTTCTTTATAAAAAATGGATAAGGCATCATTTATACTTAAGTTGTGAAAGTTAAAGAGGGATCTGCTGAGATATTCACTGATTTTGTGAAAGTTTGCTTTATGAAAGTCGTGGGATGAGAGAGTTGTGGGGGGAGTGGACTGGAATGAAGAGTTATGAAAAAATGAAAGTAGAAGGGGGGGATGGTAGTTATCGATTGTTGAGAGAGATAGTGGACAAAGTGAGACTGAGGAGTTAATTGGATCTGTTGTGAAAATAAGGTCTAATTGCCTGCCCATATAATTGGATATACCACTGACTTGACATAGACTTGAGTCTGTTAAGCGATCTAAGAAGAGACATTCCTTAGCTGAGATGGCATTTGAAGCGATGAAAAACGATTGATCATCTGATGGATTCCACTGTAGCTGAGGAAGATTAAAGTCGCCGAAAATAAGGATATCATCAATAGGGTCTGACAGGTCAATTAAATGATCGTTCGCATCAATAACAAATTGGTAAGATTCGATAGGTTGAGCTGGTAGGAAATGGAAGTTGTTCTTAGTGAAATGGAAGGGTGTCGACTTAAAAACGCCTTAAACCAGCCATTCCCTTGCATGTTTTCTGGCCCAAATAGATGGTCCCGTTTGTCTCCATCGAGAAACTCTTTAACGGCATGGAGCACATCCTCTTTTCTTTTAGGAAAACCTTTTCGCTGGGGTGTGGTTATCCATTCTTCCAAGGCTTCTTCTTCGACGGCAGTTAAAATTGTGCTAAGACCTGGTCTTGTTTTAATAAATTTTTTGCTTAATCGAAATATAAGCGTTGTTCGAGGGACCCCATAAAATTTGGCCGCTGCCTTTTTAGACATAGCTTGCGTCCTGACACTTTCAAGAGCTTTTTGAATGTCATTTTCACGGTATTTGTGGCTGCAGTTAGGCATTTTTCAGCTAAATATTTATTTAGAGAAAAAAACTATAATTGACACCATCTAACATAATTATAGACATGGTGTCAACTTTTGTATTCCCATAGAAGGCAATTATTGACATAATGATGTCAATAAAAGGAATTGAGCAAATACTAATACAAAAGTTGATACCCCATTTATTTAATTAGATATTAGCAGAAAAAAAAATTAAACATAAAAGATCATAGGTAAAAGCATGATCTTTTGCAAGAAATGAAAAATTTGATCCTGATTGTATAAAATAAATCATATAAAGTCATTTACTTGTTTCAGTTCCTTAACGTATTGTTCTTGTTTCTGCGCACGATTTAAGAGCCACGAACCACTGATGTTAACTCACTGAAATTTTGCATTACACTAACAGTCTCTCACAGAGCAAAAACGCACGAGTGTAGAGAGAAGAAGAGTAAACGATTTAAAAAAGCCGTTACTGGAATTGTTCCGCATTTAAACCAGTGAGACCTTGTGTTTGAAGAGGATGTCAATAATTGTATCGAAATTTTTCTGCGTCAATAACTGTATACGTTACGCTATGTAGTTTAGATTTAAACACCTAAACAATACAATAGAAGACAATTTAGCAAGTAGAAAAAGAAAAATGATAAAAACAATATTGTAAAATAGTAGTGTTAAGCTAGTCTATTTTGAATTTGTGATATTTTTTTGTAAACATAGAATCATTTTTATATTAACTTATATTCTAATAAATTGCATACTTATGTCTTCAAGAAATGGTTTTCGTCTTTTTGTGTTATATTTTCTCATACACACACATGTTGAATTTGTTTCTAGATACCCCGACACCAAGTCGCAGATGATTGTTGTTTTAGAATCGCTATTAATCAATTTTTATAATTATAAATGAATAAAAGTCACCATAAAGAATTCGAACTCAAGCAATTATTAAAGTACAGCAATGTAACAAAAATTGATCACTCTCGGCGGCCATCTTAGATTTTTCGGTATTTACTTTTTTGACACATGCGCAATATATCACGAGTTAAAAAAGAAGAGAAAAGTCGTCGATTTCGTTCACATTGATGTGCACAATCAATCATTGGAAGTGGTTTGATTAGCTGGAAAGCAATTTGATTATCTGTTTTCGAAAATGAAATGTGAGTTAATTTGATACCGAATGTTGTATT